>MU380135.1:0-258101 GCA_022495085.1 Xylaria sp. FL1042
ATATAAAATTAATTTTATAAAAATAATATAATAATAAATTAATTAATTTAATTAATTTAAATAAAAGTTTTTTTTTAATTATATATTTATAGCTAGTTATAAAATTAATAAAATTATTAAAGTTTTTATATATAAATTTTATATAAAAATTTAAAATAGTTTATTTATATAAAAGCTATATTAGCTTGCTTGCTTAAATAAAATATAAGTTTAAATAAACTATTTGCTTATAAATTATATTAAAAATAATTATATATTTAATTATATTTATACTAGATTATTTAATTTTATATAAAGTTTTTTTTTATTAATATTTTTATTTTTAATATGCCGCGTGGTCGCGTTAACCTTAATTTTTAAAAAGACTAAATTATTAAAAAATATTAAAATTATATATAAGTTTAATTTATTTTAAATATTTTTTATTATAAACATGCTATTAAGATTTAACAAATAATATTTTATTTTCGCTTAAAAAAATAAAATATTTTAAAAAATAAAACTTATATATAATACTCGCCCGATTTAAACAAACAATTATTAACGTTATACTTTAAATATAAACTATTTAATTATAAACTATTTTAATATTTAACCTAAGACAGTTTTATTATTTCTTTAAATAATATTATTAAAATTTATTAATAGTTAAAAATATATCGCTAATATTTAATTAAAGTTATATAAAAACGTTAAAAATAACTACAAGCATTTTTTAATATAAAAAAACCTGTATAAAATATTATATTTTAATTTAAATTATATAGTTTTATAGTTTATTTACGCTAGCGTTATTATATTTTATTATATAATATAATATTTAAAGTTTACTAAAAATTTTATAAAACTATTATTTAATAATGTTTAAAAAGAATATATTATTGCCGAAAAAGTTAGACCTGCTTTAAACTAAACTATATTTTATTAATAAATAAGCATTTTAAACTAGCAAAATATAGATTTAAAATTTATACTAATATTAATATATATTTATAATTTATTTTCTAGTTTTATATTAAGTTTTTAATAGTTATAGCTAGATTAGTTTTTGCTTAATATATATAAGTAGTTAAAAAATTTAATTTTATTTCACTTGTTATTTAATTTAACTATAGCAGTAAAACTTTAATAATAGCAATAATATACTTTTTATTATCCAAAGCAGTGCAAAGCAATTAATATTTCCGCTAATTTTCTGCGCAAAAAGCATCTTTAAGCTAGTTTAACAATATATAAGCAAATATATTTTTAAGCAATATTATATAAATAACTATATACTTTTTTTTATAAAATAAAACTTTATAATAAAATAATTACTAGTCTTTTAGCAAAAATATTTAAAACTAATAAATTAAAAGCTAATAAAATAAGCTATAAAAAAGTTATATATTATTTTAGCATATAAATACTTTATATTATTTTATATAAGCTTATATAAATTTATACTAATTTATATTAAAAATATTTTAGTATATTAAAACATATAAAACTTTAGGCTAAAAAGTATTAAAAAGATTATATTGCTTTATTATATATTTTTATGCCTTTTTTTTGCTATAAATACTTTAAGTTTATACGCTTTTAAAATAGTTATTATATTTAAAATTAATGTATTAAGCCTTATATTATATTTAATATTTTTTATTAGTTATATATTATGCTTAATCTTATAAAAGGCTTTATTAATTGCTGCGTACTTTTAAATAAAAAACGCTAGGCTAAATTAATAAAGCTTATAAAAATTAATAATATTAATTTAAATACTTATTTGCTAGCTACTATAATAAAAATTTACGACCGGTTAATTATATTTTATTTTAATTATTTTTTATTTAATACACTTTTTAAAAAAAAAACGCTATATTTATTTAAATATTAATAACTTTAAAGCAATCTATAGCAATATATTTTGCATAAAAAAATATTAAAGTTAAGCAAGCTAAAAAAACTAATAAAAAATTAAACCGAGCTAAAATAAAAGCTAGAAAAAAACAGTATTAATTTATTTAATTTATATAAGCTTAATAATAATACTAAGGTTAATAATCAATTATAATAATATTATTTTCTTAAAAGCAAAAATAAACTTAATAATAAAAATATAAATAATACATTATATTTTTTAAAAATATCTTGTTTTTTATTAACGTTTACTATTATTTATTATTATTTTAAAGCGTTTTAAGTACGCAGTAAAAAACTAAAGTGTTTATATTTAGTTTTGCTTAAAATTAACAATAATATAATAGGCAATATTATATTATTAAGTAATATTTATTAAAAAAGCTTATTAAAAAGCGTTTTTAGCTTTTTTAAAATAGTTGCTATAAATGCTTGCTTATACTTATTTAATTTTTATTTAATTATTACTTTTTTAAGCTTAAGTTTTTTTGGTTTTTTTTTAATTAATATTAACTTAAAAATAATTTTAGCTTTTTTTCTAGTTTTAATACTTAGTAAACTTAAAACTAGATTTATAAATATATTTGCTTAATATTTTTTACTTTTAATAACCTTTATAAAAGATTTTTCTGCTAGGTTTTATTAAATATAATAAAAATTAATCGTAAATTTATTTTTTATTATATTATTATTTGCAGCTTTAATATTTACAAGCTAGATTAATTAAAAAAGATTTATATTTAATTTAATAATAAAATATTTATTGCTAGTAGTAATAGCTGCTATTATTTTATAAGCATAATTATTAGCATATTAGCTAAAAATAGCTTAATTTAATTTAAAATAAGCAATAAGTTTTTTATAGTTATTAAATATTTAATTAATTAAAATAATATAAGCTAATAATAATTTAACTTTTTTAATTATTTAAATATAATTAAATATAAATATTTTAATTAAAGCTTTTTATTTAAGTCTAATAAAAATATTAATTAAAATATAATTAATAATATCTAGCTTTAGCTTGCTTATTAATATAATATTTTATTATTAATTAAATTATATAAATATATAAGCGTTATTTATATTTTTTATTATAAATAGTTAAAATATAGCTTTAAGCGTAATTAATATAAATATATTTATTGCGCGAGATAATTAAATTAAAAATAGTTTAATAATAAATTAAATAAGCAAGCTATTAATAAAGTCGATAATAATTATAAAAAAAAGCAGCGCGCTTTATAGTAATATATAATAATTTAAGCAAGCTTTTATAAATAATATTTTATATATTAACGCTTAATAATTAATAATATATAATATTATAATATCGGTATTTATATTTTATAACGTAAATTTTTTATAAGTAAACATAAAAAAAGTTAAGCAAGTTTATATAAAACTAATTAACTTTAAAAATATTTTATTATTATTTTTATATTATATAAAAAATTTATGTTTATATTATATATATATCTTAAACAGCATTAAAACTAGCTAAACCTTTTTTTACAAGCATATTAGGGTGCACCTAACACTAAAAATTCGTTTTTGAACAGTTGCCCCTCTCGGACTCCGTAATTGGCTTTTCGCGATTTAGCTCATCTCCGAGCGGGAAGAAACTGCTAACTCATCTTGAGGTCCAGTATTGTGATTTTTTTCTCTCCCATCAACCCATAAGTCAGATGTGGTGGGCCGAGAGTCCTGCCATGAAGTAGATCATACGCTGATCACCTAAAGCCATGTAGCTAATCGTAGGACTACTAAGTAATCTGCCTCAGCCCTAAATTAGAAATCCTAAGTGCCTGACTAGATTGATAGATGAGTAGGTTAACTACTGGCCAATGTCTTTGTGTGGCCTCTAGACTCGACATCCTACTACGTATGTAGATGGTGTACAAAGTCATCTTACTTGTATTCTGTATTGTTAGGCGTTACCCTACCAAACCACACTTGACCTTCTTACTATGTACTACCTAAGCTAATACAGGTCTCGGTGAGACGAGTGCCTACCTAGGTCAGCGCGCAGGTTGCCATGGTACTAATGATTTCTAAATTTGTGTTCGTTTCCCTGCACACTAATTCGTAGCACGACGATCGTCTAACACTACCCAAGCGCGGACCTGCACAATTGCTTATTGGCGGGTTTTGGTAGCTTAGAAAAGAAACATATGCTTCGACAAGACAAGCCGTTAGGGTTCGCCCTCACTGATGAAACGGCGACGAATTCACACAACAGTGAAAAATACAAAATATACCTAGAGTAGTATTTTGGCCACCAAGGTTCTGGACCTTGGGCAGGCAACCCTGTCCGTCTCCCACCAAAGAACAACCTGTGATCCCCAAGCATGGCCAAGGACAGCGTTTAAGCTTGGGGTGCCGCACACTACAGTAGTATCAGTAGGTACGAGCAGGTAACAAGAGAAGATGGTGTGCAGTCCCACAACGCAGCTAATGTTGTAACTCGGCAGGGTTCAGATTTCTCGGTTATTACGGGTGCAGGAACAATTGGAATCGAGAAGGCAAAAAGAGAGAAATTCGCCGTACCTATAGTATAGTACAGTACACCTATTTAACACCGAATTTGAAATCCCTCAGGTGCGTTTCAGGCTTCTTACAGTGGCATAGGTAGCTATCACATGGGTCAATTGAAGGAAGTATTACAATGTATGTAAATAGTGTACATAGATAGTGTAGTGTGATGCCAATGGACATACTACGTACATACTTATAAGGGCGTGTGATCCAGAAATAGAGGGTGCTCAGTTAACTAGTAACACTAAATAGAGGTTGCATACCCTTTCATCTCGGAGAATGGTCTACCTACCGTACGTTGACTCTGGGTGATTACTAGAATGAGAAGAGGCGTGAGCGTAGTGGAAATATACCTTAGCGTATCTAGACCTAACAGACACTGCAACCTTGAATCCTTCAAGCCCCCGGCCTTCATGCACGTAACGCGAAGGAGATTTCCCTGCGTCAAAGAGGGCGATTTTACGTGTCGATCGCTTGAAGCACTACGGCAGATGTGCGAGAATAGATGTGCGTCTGGACGTGCTAGTGCTAGCCAGGCACGAGTGGATTTCCGATCCCAGCTGACATCTCGATCAACGGGCGAACCTTTATTTTTTTTTTTTTCTTCTTGTCAATTGCTAACGATAACTTAGTGTAGGTCAGTAGAAGAGGAAGCTCAGCGGAAGCGCTTGGTTGCTGCAGGTAAGACAAAAATCACACTTCTGTTGTGAAAGTCTGTACTACCGAAAAAAAACAAAAACGTTGCTCGCTGGAGAGGACCTTCGGATCCCGAATACGTTTCTCACCATGAATCAGTACCTACCTACTACGGCATGCAGTGTATCAATTGATTGATATTACCTACACCCAATCTGAACACTGCAGTACCTGTGTATCAGGGGAAGGTCCCCGCGACTATCTTACAGTAATAATAATCAAAAACGAAGGATTATTCGAGATTCGAGGGGTACGCGTAATGACGGAACCGAAACTACCGTACGTATCTACCTATCTATCTACCTACAATCCACTGCCTAGTATACTACGTACCTGGGTTCACTACGACACGCCAGCGGGGAGCTAATTAGGCGTAGAGGATGAACATATCCGTAAGTTGGAAGAATGAACGGAAACTGGCGGCGAGCCCTCCATTAGACTTGTAATATCTCGTATACTCATACTAACTATGTACACATATGGGTAGTGTAGTTGGTATTGGTGGCCAAGAGCAGGTAATATATGTAACATAAAATACAATAGTAGACAAGTGTAATTATTCCATCCCTGCCGTTAATCACCTACATACTGCCAAATTCGGCTCTGTCTACCTGGTGCAGGATGGCGTCGTTGACGAAATAGGAACTTGGGTTAGAAGGCGATAGTAAGCTCTAGCCTCGGGTCACAGATCTGTCTGTCTGTCCTGCGCAGGACGACTTGGACGATGGAATTATAGTTCAGCCCCAGGTGCGGTGGATAAATCATAAATCCTGTGGACAAGAACATGGATGCCAACAGCCTTGTGACCAAAACCCGCGCGGTACAGCACAGTAGTGCGTACTAGGTAGGGTATAACGTCGAACTAGAGAGGCTCAGCCACGATGGTAGTGTACGGAGTTATGTGGTGTACGGTACTGTATGTAGACGACTAAGCATCCGCGCTTGTATCATTTTTGGGTTCGAAACATGCCATGCCAGAAGTGTACCTATGTATTGTCAGACCATTGCGTCTCCAATGAATAACCACGATATATAAGTGAGGACAGATAGCAGTGAGGAGCGAGCTCAGAACCACAATTGTAAATGAACAAGTGGCGGCTGTTTCGACCTATAGCCCATAAACAAATCATCATCAACACTTAAAATTTTCGGTGATTCCACGTTTCCCGTCGCATTGCATTGCATGGCTGAAGTTGCGCTCGGATTCCAATGAATTCTACGCGTACCTACTATGTAGGCAGCTTAACGAAGCACGACAGCCCCTAACCTATTGGAACGAGTTTCGACTATTTGAGTCTAGATAAGTAGAGGGAGTGAAGGTAATAGTGTAGTTAGACACAGATAGACATGGATTAAAGGGGCATAAACCGTAAGTACCTAAATTAACTCGGGACAGTGGACCTGGATACCTACCTGATGTTAGTGTAGTAGGTAGACTAGTAGGTACCTTTTTTCAGTGCCTAAACTACCTACCTACCCCTGATAACACAGTATATCTACCTGTGCGCAGCCTACCGCACCCGGCATAAGGAGGGGGAGGCCATTGTCTCTACCCGTGCGGACTCCACTTTCGTCCACCCGTTAGCAGTGACTTCGTCGACCCTAACGTGCGGGTCTTTGACCTGAGAATGACCAGTTGACTTGATAAAAAATCTATATACCTCTATTTTGGTAGAGCTGTCACCAAAATAAAAGTACTTCTTTTAACTGCAATATATGGTTAGCATACTAGTTTTTTCCTTTGCCCTAGCTAGGTAAGAAATGCAACACTGAAAAATCTGCTAAGTCAGCCAATTCTATGTCCTCACTGCTCTTTAACAAAACATTATTATACCTAATTTGTATAGGAAAGTAGCTCTCAACTAGAATAGTCAATTCAGTCAATCTATTCAAGTCAAAGGCTGTTAAAAGTGGTAGGTAGGTTAGTAGGGTTTAGCTACAAAGTTTAAATATTTCGCTATAATTACATTAGAGGAAGTTCTTGGCATTGCTATCCCAAGTACAACCTATTTAAGCATATATACTTCTAATTTGGTATAATTTATATAGGAAAATAAGTACCAAAGTTTTATCAAGTCAACTGGTCATTTTCAGGTCAAAGACCCGCACGTTAGGGTCGACGAAGTCACTGCTAACGGGTGGACGAAAGTGGAGTCCGCACGGGTAAGCTGCTGCAGGTTGATGAGGGGTGATTGCTGCCAATTGACAGTGCATAAAATTAACGTAATACGAAATGCGCACTATACGAATATTGATTGATTGCTAGATCGAAGTTTCAAAGTCAGAGAAGCAAAACCCAAACAAATAAGAAACAAACATGATGGCTTATCTAAGGAAGTCCTAGTCTGTATTACGGCTATTTTCGTTGTTACTGGTGCTGACTCAACGGAGTTCTCGGGGATACATACTATGTATGTTTGTTGTTGTTGTTCAGAGACACCAATTGTAGTGTACAGCTAAGGCTACTAATAGTCGGCCGGTGACTTGGGATGCTAGGTTGATTCTAACATGATCCCATGTAAATAATTATCCTCCTGGAAAGAGACGCTGGACTAGAGATAATCATGATAAGAAGTCATTTGCCAAAGATGAATTAGGTACTAGACAAGGTCTACACTAACAAAACAGTACTCGTGCCTCCACGCCTTTGATGCTCATGACTTGGGGATCATATTGATAGTCGTAGCCGACCATGATATGCATACTAAGTAGATATGTCTTCGACACTACTACTAAGTAGACTACCAAGACACCTGAGCAACACAGTCTGTATAGTGCAACTCCTATACCTTTGCGACAAGCAAGGTTCCGAGGTTCTCATGTGTCTGCTTCGCTAATATAGTGCGTGTGTTCTGTACAGGTATAATTGAGAAGGCCAATCAAAGCGTGGTGTTGGCTATTAGTGCCATATCTGGAAAGAGGCTCTCCCTTCCTAATTGGCCAAGGAGACTTCTTCAGTGATACCTACGATCTTCGGGGCTTTTTTTTTTTTTCTGCTTTCGTTCGAGCTAGCTATCAAGCTATTTAGATCTGCTAGATAGTATGCGCTGAAGAACTTCAATATTCTGCATTGTTGGGGCCGCTATCTCTCCTAACTACCGAATTCATACGAAATCAGGTAAACTGAGTCGAACAATTCATAAACCGGTACCCAATTGGGATCGGGCTTCTTGGTCCTTACAACAATACACCGATGAAAGGCAGAGTGACAATTGATAACAAAGGGTGAAGTAAAACCAACAACCAACTAACTGCCTGGATGCTGGGCGCCCATCGTGGCTCTAGTCATAAAGTACTCCAAGTACAACTTTTAGTCACGAGGAACAGCCACTGCACATGATGAATCCGCTCCACTATCACACACACCATCCGGCCAACCGCCCGCGTGCTGGGTCTAGCGTAGGGAAACTTGGAAGAAGGTCATGGGCTTTAGGTCTAGTAGAGTATAACGTATAGTACCCTTTTGGTTGCGTACGTAACGACAATTCTACCTCCTTCCCACCACACGCAAGGCAGGTCGGTATACTGCTAGGTAGGTATTATCTATAGGTATACTAGGTAGTAGGATGTAGCCTGCCTTCGCTGTACCCCATACTATGTATTTCCGGGCAGGTTTTATGCTAAGGTACGAATGTAGGCAAGTACTTACCCTACCTAGTCTACTTATACGCTACGCTACTTACTAAGTAGGTAGAACTCGCTCTGCCTCTACCTATCTTTAGAGCCACACAAAGCACGGGGAAGTCTAGCCCATTTCACCATCCACCAGAGTCCCATCATTCCCCATGTATGTATGCACTTGTTAGGTAGTCCAACTTAACCTCCCTAACTGCTGCCCATTACTACTGTGTACATTTATACATCTCCCTCTACAATTATAGGTACCTCTTACCACCAATTCAATCCCAACTGCCCGTTTCTCTTGGTCTATGGTTGACCTGGTTTTATTTTTTTTTGTGCCATCAGCTATCTTTGTTCTTTCCCAATTCCCAGGTGCTTGTGCTTGTGCCTTTTTTTTTTTTTTTTTTTTTTTTAGGCCCTTGATTAAAAAATATTTTTTTGACAGTCAGCAGACAGGGCCAGTCATAGTGCTCCCTCTTACACCACACACCACACATAGGTAACCCTTGTTCGCCCATCCACCACCCATACTACTACTACCACTACTACTACTACCACCACCACCACACCACATTCGCCTACTCCAACCAACAACGGCATATTTCTCGCTCTCCTCAGCTTCACATTTGCTCTTGCTTCCCTATTTGCTCACCTCGATCCCGCTCTTTGGCTATCAGACACATACATAGTGGCATCTTCTCGTGCTTAGTTTTGTCGCACTCTTGTCTACGTGTTCGGCAATGGCCTCTTCCAAGGTAACCTCTCCAACCACTGTGCCCATCTAGCTTATCTGGAGGGAGCTCGCCATGCTGATCACTTGTGGCCAACGTTGTAGGAAATCCCGACAACGACGAGGCCATTGACCCAGCACCGCCAATCTATTTCCTCAGGCTCGACATCCGCCATGTCGTCCGTTCGCCCTCCCTCCCACTCCCGCAACAATTCCCACACCCTTTCCGCTTTGTCCGGCGTCCACAATCCCACCCACCGTGTCACCCGCCGGAAGAGCATGACCAACCCGGCCGCAAATGCCGCCGCCGTCGTGGCCGCCCTGCAAGAGGTTGGCGAAAAGGTGGCCGCCCTCCCCATCGCCGTCACCTCTCGCCGCGGCACGACATCTAAGTCTCCCGCTGCCGCGAGGGCTGCTGTCGTGGGCAGCCTACCTTCACCACCCGCCAGTCTACCGACCCATCGATTTACAATGCACCCCAAACCGGAAGGACAGGAGAGCGCGATTGATGACGATTCCAATGACATGTCCGCCGACGAGGGGGAGAGTGGGCTGCAGAAGGCTCGGATTCGACGCGCGAGTGATGGCCAGCCTCTTACCAAGGAGGGTAGGAAGAGCAACCGTGTCGAACTCCGATGCGACAAGTGTGGAAAGGGATACAAGCATAGCAGCTGCTTGACCAAGCATTTGTTTGTGCCCATTTTCTTACCCACTACCCTTTCCCTGCACTCCCTTGGCCAGGCCGCTGGATGATGTATTCGCTTCGAAAGGCCATGGACCGGCTTGCACACACCCAACCCTAGTGTCTATGCGTGAACCTGTGTTGACGAATTGCTTGTCAGGTGGGAACACACTCCCGAATGGTCCTACACGTCCAAGCTTCTCATATCCAAGCATCAGCAAGTGCAATTGCTTGAAGCTGCATCTGTCCTGGTTGCGATGAATAACAAAGACTCCACCACGCCACCTGACTCGGCCAAGGACTTTGCCAGTGAAGCGGGATCGGCATCTCCTACTGCCTCGGGCTACTCGGAACACCATGACGGACACAGTTCCGCGGACACCACGCCACCACCTCAAGAGGGTTTCGCCGTGAGTAATGCTATGAATTATCGTGACGCCTCAAAGCGCTATAGCAATGGGAGCAATTACTCGAGATCGTATCAATCCACTGTGCCAGGCTCTTTCCTCCCAGGTAGTTTACCCAACAGGAGCGGATTCAGTCATAACCGTCATGGGAGTACGGACCGCCGCCCTCTATCGTCTGGACTGAACAACACCGGTCAAGAGGATCGTGACCTTGCGGCGGCTGTCGAATTGCTTAGTTGCAGCATCGGTAGCAACGGAGGAAACCGAGACGCTCGGCTTCCAGAGGACGCCCCTCCGGTTCCTCCATTGCCTGCTCAGTATCTGGACCAAGTGGCTTTCAGCAGCACTAGCTTTATCAACAGTTACACGACACAAATGCCGGAGAGTTTTACCCGTGGTGACTCCCGTCCGGTTATCGATGTGAAGATGGAAGATAGCGAAGGTAGCATGGTAGACGAAGAGGAAGAGGAACGACGCTCCAGGGCGCGAAGCAGTGAGGAAGATGATGAAATGATGTTTGGGCGCATGGAGGAATAAGGGATGGGTGGGCGTCCTGGGTGGGCGTCCTGGGTATGAGAAAGTTTCTCCCTGTGGCGGGAAATGAGGCATGATTTTGGTGTTTCCTTTGTACCACAAACACGTATATCAAGGCTTGTAAATGGGTGGTTCGCTCCGCCGCCGAGACCTTAGCACCGAAGAGTGGTGGCCTTCGCCAGTAATGGCTGGTGGAAGCAATGCCCACGAGGTTAAAGTGAGGTTCGGAGGGAGCGTCGAGCGAACGCCGACGACGACGACAAAGTTTTTATAAAGTTGCACGACTCTAAGGCAGAGGACACGGCGAGTGTATAACTGCGTACATATAATGTAGACGCAAGACACTCATTTGTTTTATATGAAAGAAACCAAATCAAACGAACTTTGAGTCACTTACATTGGACTGGGTGGAGGGTGATAGCTTGTTAGCCTGGACTCTCAGCTCCCATGGTCTTGGTAGGGCTGCGCTTGTGATGACCTGCATGCTACTGTGCAATAAACCGCCACTGAAATAAACGAACCGAAGAAGACTGGGTCAATTCCGAGGTTTCTGCAGCTTGCACCACAGAGACCAGGACAATGCAAACAAACAGACTGCCTTCTATCCCAAACACTCAGAACCAGGAGTGTAGAGGAGTTGAAATGAGAGAGGTAAGAGAGGCGGAAACTCCGCAATCGAGATGGCTCCTGAGCCGTTCTTATGAGGAACTGCTACTATGGGTTAATCGAGCGATCAGCAGTGGGGGTTGAAGTGAAGATCCCCGAATACCTGGGGAGACGACGTCACGTCACCGGTGGTGGAGGAGAGACGACCTGACCTGTCAGTTCTCAGATTTTGTATGGGGAGCTAGGGACAAGCTCAGCGCAGCAGCGCGGCGCGACGCAGCACACAGCTCAGCGGTAGCTTACCTCTTCCTACCTACTTACTTAGTACTTTTACAACGCTACCTACTTCCTACCTCATTAAGCTCTCTCTCCAAACCCGCCTGGTTGCCCCTCCTCATCCTCTTGTTTTTTTTTACACTACACGAAATAGGTAAGAATAACAACGTGAATGTCTTCAATCTTAAATATTGTAGATGCAGACATTCGGTTTTTAGCTCTTTTCTTGGGCCTCTGATCTCTTTCTTTTTCAATTACGCTGGACCTTTTTCTCTTCCCAACTAACAACCTCGTCTCGAAGCTATCAAAACCGTGCATTGTTGTTATTGTTGTTTCCAAGCATATCAACAATGCGCACGAGACGTCAGGACAAGGCTGTCGCAGAAGCGGCTGCTGCTGCTGCCGCCGCCGAAAAGAAAGAATCACCTTCGAAGGCTGTTTCTCCAATTACTAGCAGCGGTGACAAGGATGCGCAGTCATCGCCCACTACTATTACCATCTCTAAAATCGAGGGCCCTATCGTCAGCCGTGCGGAAAGCAAACCGCGATCCAAGCTGCCAACACCAATACTGTTCCCTCTTGTTGCCATTCTCAGCCTGGCTATCTCGGAGCTGGGCTACTCGCTCTCATGGCCATTAACGCAGGGCGTTCTCACTGCGCATGCGCGACTTCTAGGGACTTGGGCCGAGGTTGGAGCTGTAACAGGCTGGCGCCTGTGCGTATTGCCTATCCCTTCCTCTCTCTGTACTCGCCCGAGCTGTTTGTAGATCGCGTCGCCGTTTGCGCTATATGCCTTACTAACCATGTTGACTATGGCAGGTTTGAGCTTGGGCTTGGATGGTTTGGTGACTACGATGGTTATGACATCACTGCGCTGAATCTGCTCTCTCAAGGTCCTCATGTAAGCGACACGATTCCCGGAGAGCGCATGCCTTCGTGGCTCATGTGTGTAGCTTGGTTCGATACTAACCGCGCTCACCGCATAGCTCTACCTGCTCTTCGCGCACTATGACACTCCGGCGTTTGCGCTTCTCGTAACTGTCGTCGTCGAGACACTGGCGACATACATCCCGTTCCGCCTGCTTCGCCCACTATCGCGTGTCCACGCAAACCCGACCGCCGTCCCCAACGCAGATATCCTGGCCGACGCGCCCATCGCGCTCCTCACGACCCTGCTCGCCGGCGCCATCTACAGCGTGACCCTGCTCTTCGCTTACGCGACTTACCTTCCGAATGCCCTGGTGGTGCACTTTGCGGACTTGCCGTCGTTGGTGCGCGCCAACGAGTCGAGCTACGTAAGTCTCCTGCCCGTGACACTCGTGCTCGGCTTCGCGGCCCGCGTCTTCATATTCACGCCGGCTGAAGCCACGGGACGCACACCGGCCGATGCCGAGAACGAGGCGTTCGACCCTGTCAAGGCCAGCTTGCGCGAGACTGTGCGGTGGAACTTCTTGGGCTGGTCCTCGCAGACCAAGGTGGCGATACAGCGTACTGTCTTGATCATGCTCGTCACTGGCGTCAACACGTTCTTACGGACGTGGCTTACTATCATGGGTGTGGAAATCCCCGGTGCTGCGGCCTGGAGTAGTGTCTGGGTTCTCGCCGCGGCCATCACTGGCTTAGCTCTCAGTGCTGTTGGTGGAGTTTAAACCTACCGTGGGAAAGGGGACTAGGTTAGGTGTGTGTTTCTGTAGGTTAGGGCGGGAGAAAGGGATGATGGGGTGGATGTGGCGTTCGAGGTTGCAACGCAAGAAACGCGCCAAGGAGATATCCCGGATTTTCTCTTACATGGACGTTTGTACGTACGTACCCATCGTGAAATGGTTTATAATGTCTATTTTATCAAATTTCATTAATTGTGTTAGTAGTTCAAGTATGGAGGGTTCCTTGTGAATTAGTCCCAGCCATGGAGAGAATCGATGAAATTCTCTGCATAACAACCTCGAGTTCCTTCCTCAAATGCTGTTGGATGTTTAGTTAGTCTGGAGTTGATCATGAGGACGTCGAGCAACCGGAGGACGAAAGATCATATCTTTATGAATATAAACAAATAGTGAATAAACGTAACTTCCTCTGCTGGTTTAATATCTGTTAGACAGTTGATTGCCCTCGCAATCCAGTCTCCAAGATCTGCCAACTTAGGAATATCGTCGTCAACACAACTCAAATATTCCTACACAACAATATATTCACGTACGTGGAAGAACGCTCGACAGGTTCTCTGCTTGCATATACTCATCCTCTTACCAGCGTATACACTCAACCCATACCCTACTCACCCCAAGACATATTTCCTCGACGTCATCCAACCAACTAGCCAAGATGATGCACACAACTACTGCACCTGGCAAGCGCAAGCGCACTGAGACTCAGGAGTCACCCGAACCCGAACCCGAACGCAAACGCAAACGGCGCGACAGACAGAAGGAGAAAGAGACGCCGAAAGAGGTGACGACGGAATGGTTGACGGAGAGAGGATGGACGGTCGAGGAAGAAGACCTCACGGCGAACACGGCTTTTCTTGCGGGACCCACGATCGTCATGGGCCGGCTTCACGCTACTGACAAGCTGTGTGTAGGGGGTAGTGTCGCTGTCACGGGGAAGCTCGAGTGCGAGGGGAATCTTACGCTTTGCGGGAGTCTTCATTGCCGGTAAGTTTTGTTTGGGCGCTGTTGGATTATATACATGCCTATGTTGCAACCTTTTGTTGTTGTTTTGTCTGGTGAGAGTGGAATGTACAGCTTTGAAGATTGGCTTGCTGATTGATGTATGTTTCTAGCGCCACGCCTGTCATGGTCAAGACTATGATCGTCGTCTGTAAAGGGATCATCCAGTAAGTGCCTAACCTTAGCTAAATCCCTTGTGCTGATTCCGTGTTTCACCTTGTGGGTTAGTAACATGTAGTATATCTGACTAACCAGGCGGATAGTGGCGACGTGGTGGTGAACGACGGCGTCTACATCAGTGGCTACTGTCGAGTCCTCGGTTCGCTCACCGTTACCGGAGGCCTGAAGATCAGAGGTTACTTGTATGTGAAGCTCCTTGCCCTGCTGTGCCCATTTTCGAGACGTCGTGTCATATTCATACATCCATCCCATCATCGCCGTCGGTGATTCTGTTCTTCACGATGAACAGCTATTGCATGAGTGTGCCCGGGCTAATGGGTCATGAGTATGTTTAGAAGATGCAAGTCTCTCATTTTAACTGGCAGGATCGAGAGACTCGAAAAAGGATCGAGGATCGTCGTGGACGGCGAGCGCGTCATCAATGGGGTGGATCGTACCTTTAATCAACTGGCTAGGTCGTTGTGGCAATATCATCAGGCGAACTATTAGTTGGGAACGAGGAGCTGGGTTGTTTCGAGTGCCTACCGAGGTAGGTATCTACTTCACTTAGGAGAGCGTTTGAGCATTACGATATTGCGTGGCGGGTCGTCTCTTGGGAGCGATGCTTTAAGGCCATATCTACCTTCTCTGCATACATGCCTACATAGATACCTACATAGGAATCTATGGAATGTAGGAGGAGTGCTGTTGAGAACCTGGCTACCTGACTATTTCGTTAGGTAAAAAAGCAGCGACTTCTCAGGAAGTCGTTGGCTTGATAGACTTATAGGATTCTGCATCCCCGCGATGTGGAGCCAAAGCTCCCGCATACCTAACCGTCTCCTTACATTATCTCTGGCCCCACATGGGATCAGCACCCAAATGCCCCACATTAGATGTGGATGTAGTTAGGTACTTAGGTACATGTACATAACCTAAGTGCGGCCCGCTTTATTGAATTGACTCCATTATATCAATAATCTAACCAAATATGTACTGCTCCTTCCTTGTTAACCGATATTTCTAATGTCCTTTCAACACGCTACGACTAAAACACGGAGAACGCGAGGTAAGTCCTATATACCATTGCTTCTATCTGAGCCTAACATCGATGCGGATTCTTATCTTTGCGCCATATAACCAGATCTATGCCATGTCCTTATTAACATAATGTCCAACAAGTAGGAACATCTTCCCAAACTATGCGCTCCAGTCATGGCTGCTGTAGCGGAAGCAAACACGACTAGAGGTCGCGGGGACATTGATGGCAATATCTCTCCAAAGCATCCTGCTATGCCACCATTAGGCGCCGCCAACAATGGCCTCGAGCCGCTAGCGATACGTACCGATCCAGATGCATCAGCTACCGTGACCGACTTCCTGGACTTTACAGAACATCTACCCTCCGATATCACCCGATCGCTTACCTTGATCGCCCAGCTCGACAATTCCTATATCGACTCATCCGCCGCAGTCAACGAGCTCACCACGATCTGGGGAAAGCTACCGACACTGCCCTCCACCGAGCGCGTTGACCCTGTGAAGCTTCGCTCCGAAATCTCTGACAAGCTCAATCATGCCCTCAGCTCTCGCACCTACGCCCATGCCGAGGCATGTCGCATGCTGGAGATCGTCAGTAGGCATCATAACAGGATCCAGACCATCTTGGGCAAGCTTAACACAATGCGCGACAATTTCCCCACAGTCGAGGAACAGGAACAGAGGAGCCCGGTCCAGTCTAAATCACCACAGATGGTCCGTGGTCCCAAGATCACCCTTCGCGTTGATAGCAATGGGGAGAAAATGCGACCTCGACGAATCATCGTTCCGGGCGAAGTGCTTGGCCCGCATGAGGTTGACTTCAATGTCTATAGCGACTCTAGCGAGGACAGTTCTGAAGACGAAATTTCAGTTTCTCCCCCTAGGCGGCCCACGGCGGAAAACACTCGCATCAAGTTAGTCAAACCAATCAAGTCCCTTAAGCAGCAGCAAAGACCTCCAAAGCCACCTCGACCTGCGCGACCCAACGGACGGGATAATGGGCCGCCCCCTGTTTCTACGAGCACCGCTTTAGCGAAACTCAAACCACCACCAGAGAACGCCGTCCCAGGTAGCACAGATGCTCCATGGCTTCAGCTTACTCAATACGAGCTTGCCAAGCTCAGGAAGAGGATGAAGAAGAACTCCCAGTGGATTCCAAGCGACACTATGATTGCGCGAGAGTTGAAGAACCTCGGCCGTGGGGTGGAAGCGTTCAAAGATGCTCAGAAGAAAGCCGAGGAGGAGGGAAGACCATTTGAACCTAACCTTCCGGCACCGGTGGTAGACTCCGAATCTGGTATCCCACATCCGCCTGAGGGCGCTATCAGTGCTGATGCCTTGACGGCTGATGAAGTGCAGCTGAGCAATCGTGGAATGAAATTGAACGAGGCTAAGAAGTTGAAACGCGAAACCCTCGCCCGGATGGCTGCCGAGGAAGCAGAGGAATCAGCTAGGAAAATGGCCGAAGCTGCTCGGCTCTTCATGAATCATGAAGCCTCACCATCCGTAGCCGGTAGCTCACATGATAAGTCACAAGACGCCGGACCGAGCCAGGGAAGATCTTCGAGTAAGTCTAAAAACAGGAAGCGAAAGCGCGACTCCTCGTCCGAGACTCCGGCTCCAGAGAAGCCTCAAAGTGTCGAACCCGTACCCCAGAATCAGACGCCAACTCTGCCACCCACCCAACCCGAGAAGCCACAGATAAAGCGTACCAAGACTGAGACGCCAGTCCCTCCACCTCAAATCACTCCGCGGCCTCCGTCGGCACCCCCTCAACCTACTACTGCTCCCCCGACGCACTCGGTCCCAGTTGAGACTCCAGTACCTGTTCCACAGCTCGGCAGGACTGGTCTTACATCCAAGACGCCCGTTCCAGTACCAGTACCAATCACTGTCCCCTCGGACTCATCTATAGTGGCTGTAAGGACGGCTGCATCTTCAGGACAGACGAGCCCAATCCCACTGTCTACCGTTACTACTACAGTTCCTACCAAGCCTCCCGCAGAAACTCCAGTCCCCCCTCCCATTAAAACGTCCACCACCCCTATTCTTCCTCCAGCTCGGGATCTTCCAAAACGAGAGACCCGCCAGAACATGCAACCAGCTGCGGCTGTTCTCAAACAGCCTAACAACTCCCGCGGTAATACACCGGCACCAGCACCTGCGGTCCCTCCAACCCCTCCAGCTCTTCCTGCCCCCCCTGTCCCAGTGCCTGAACAGCAGCCACAGTCAGTCCCTCTTCGGCGGCCTGTCTCGCGAGGGAAAGCTGCAAGCCAGGAGCCCCCTCCGACGCTCGCAGCTGAACGGCCTCGCCGTGCCAGCACTGCTAGGAATACCCCAGCGCCCGAAGTTCGTCAGCCCAGCAAGCGTGCCAAACGACCCGCGCCGGGTGTGGTGACAACGAATCCTGGTGGCACCAGCGCTATAGGAAAACGCAAGGCAGCACCACGCAAGAAAGCCAGGGGTGGCACCAAGAGAGAGAAGGGCATCAACCAACAGCCGGAACCTGAGGTTGAAGTCGAGGTCGACGATGATGGGAATATCATTGACCCAGATGAGCCAAGATACTGTCTATGTAACAGAGTCAGCTTCGGCACTATGATACAGTGTGACAACATTGATGTGAGCAAAGACTACAAGACCCCCCCTCAAATGCTGCTTATGAGCAGAAAAAGGCATCAACAGGCACTAACCGGAGTGGATAAACAGAACTGCGAGAAGGAGTGGTTTCATCTCGAGTGTGTAGGGCTCTCTGAGATACCAGCGCGCACAACAAAGTGGTATTGTCCTCAATGCCGCATCCTACTAAACATTGGAGAACGGGGAGAAGTAACGTCACGTGGGATTAAGATGTGAGGTCTATCGTATCGTTTCATTAATAGTGCTCGGAGGAAGAGCAATCATCGACTTATAAGTCTCCCTTTGCATACTGGGGGGCTCTTCGGGTATATGCACATTTCACTAGGGTTGCGTTTGCTTGTGGCAATTCCTGGCTCTCGATTATCTGCTTCTTGAGCGACACTTGATGTTGGCGCATATCAGCTCATGGAGTTTTCGGCATGATGATTACGATTATGTCGAATTTCTACCTTTTAAAGAAGCTGCCTGAGGAGGATTTTTTTGATACCAGTTCGGAATATGGTGAACGGTGTTTAGGGGGGTATAAACTATTAACTCGGCCCTATTAGTTAAGGAGAGGGTCCAATCGTCCGGACTTTAGACATTTTCTCGGAGAATGGTTATAAGCTGAAGGCCATTCGAAGCTTGTAGAAATAGGTGCTATACCGCGGCTCACAGCACGCAATTCAAATAAATTCTATGATGTGCTAAGTTGTTACTTGCCTATGGCTCTATGAAAAGCCTATTAGTAAAATGTGATCTATTAGATACGCAGGTATCCACGCGCCGAAGGCAGGTTTCGATCTGCTTCGATATTGCAATATAGTATGATGAATAAGACTTCTCAGCCCCTCATTAGATCTCATATTCCCCTCAAAAATTTATTCCCAGTGTCATCTCATAAGAGCACGCAGACGTGTGTGTCTATTTTTTGAGGGGATTCAGCTTATTAGGTTTGAACTATGGTCTCGCGATACCTAATTTCATTATTTGCACACCCTTATATCTAAACCTCACTGAGTTTGGTTGGTTGGATGCATGATATATAGAGGCAGTTAGAGGTCGAGACATCAAGAGATAAGAGACGAATTTGATGATGATAACGACGACGACGATGGATTACACGCCGATTTACCCGACCGATGGCGTCGCGGTCGATGAGAGGGTTAAGAGGTTTATCTCGGCGTTCTACGCCGTCTCCGACGATCCCGGGAAGAACGATGAGTGGGTGGACTATTTCGCGCCTGATGCTAGCCTTGTCATGGGGGATAAAATGGCTAGGGGTGTAGAAGGTATGTTTGGTTTCTGGGCTTGATTCGTTTTGCTATCTGGATATCTATACTGGTTTGTCTGTTACTTGGCTGACTACGAGAATTAGAAATCCGCGTGTTGCGCGGGGGTATGTGGGAGAAGAGTAAGTTGGCTTATTCTTTCTAGGTGATTCTTTCTAGGTGGTAATGCGTGATCTTGCTAATCTCGAGATATTATAGTTAAGTCGCGAAGACATAAGCTAGATAAGGTATTCCCGGCTGTGTTCGAACTACCCGAGCACGAGCATGAAGGGCGATTTGAATACATGCTCTACGGCTCGGCGGACTTCGAGCTGAAGAGTGGCGAGAAGCTCACGGGACAATGGGCTGGGCGCGCGGTGCTCAGAGATGGTGAAGGAGGATTGAAGTATACGTTTTATCAGGTCTATATTCATACCTCGTAGCTAGGTCAATGTTCCCTCTCACCGAGACTCGTCGAGACTACTACTAGTATGCGTAGGTGAAAACGTAATAGTTCTAGATAGGTATCAGCTTAGCCTATCTAGCCTACACTGATCTTGTGTGTTCGTCCTCGTGCTTCTTACCAGGTGGCAAGTGGCGCAGGCAGTACACGGGCTTTAATCTAAGCCGTTGTCTCTGTGACATCGTGATCGGTTGATTGAAAAGACGTTCATTTAGAAAATCAATCATGGGGGGCCGCGGCGCTGGCATCAGCTGACTATCGAGGTTATGTCACTCCCTTTGTAGAGTTACGTACGCCTGGCGACCCCTCTCCATGTTAGTGAACATGTCAGTGTCCATGTCAGGGACGGACCCGCAGCCTGCCTGCCACTGTCACGTTTCTTTGTCAGGAAATCGTATTGGCAGAGGCGGTGACTTTTAGTTAGGGTGAAATTCTAATTAATGTCCTCTCTCTCGATTTATCGCCGACACTTCTTGGTTTGGTAGAAATGGGTGATGAATCATCCGGAGCTGTAGAGCTCAAGAGTCATCGGCCGCGAAGTACTGTACTTACTTAGCCTCCTGTACATACTTATACATGCATAGCTGCCTGTATCCGGCGAGGGTAAGTAGGTATGAAGTCATCGTTGTGTCGGGAGAACGCCTGGTAATAGAATGGGAAAGTCCCGAGCTTATTTTGTGCCATTTTTGTCCGTCTGGTTCTCTGCCCTTTCAACTTGAAGGTATTAGACAGTCGAACGAAAGCGATGACGCAACGGCCAGTTTATCTTATTGTTCGAGGTACAAAGTGCTTAGGAGTCCTCACTCCCTAGCTGAGGTTTCACATGAATCCGGGATCATGTTGGTAAGTTACATAGGAAATGGGACCCTTGTTACCCCTCTATTTGTCCCCTCTGCGTCTTGGCTTGGCTTCTACTACTTAGTATGTATGTATGTACAATAGCATTGCCCCTCATCCGTGTCACTCGGACGCGCCTGACCTTTGGGGTCTACTAATGGCCCAAGGAAACTGGGGGCTTTCCGACGCTTGCCAATTGCCCGGTTCCATACCACTGCCATCTGCGTCATGCACCTAGCACTCTAGTGTTGTCGCTACTACCTCTCAGTAAGCACTCAAGGTATGCGTACCTAACTATAGTGTTGCGCAGGAGGTTGTGGTTCACTGCACATGTGGCTAAGCGCTGAGATTCTGATTCAAAACATTACCTACACGTGTAGATACTAACTCCTTACCGATTCTTAGTCGCCTTTAGTATGTACATACTATTGTATTACCACCTGTGCAAGGCTCAAAGACTTACTAAGGAAGCCTGAACTCTTGAAGGAGCTGAGATGGTCACCGGGTTTAGATGTAGTATAGTTACTAGAGACGATTTGCAGGGCTAGGCTATCTCAGCTCATCTGAGTGT
Organism: Xylaria sp. FL1042; assembly: GCA_022495085.1. Taxonomy (NCBI): domain Eukaryota; kingdom Fungi; phylum Ascomycota; class Sordariomycetes; order Xylariales; family Xylariaceae; genus Xylaria; species Xylaria sp. FL1042. Next base: position 21,620 of record MU380135.1, read on the forward strand.
ATCCCACATGCCACACCCTCTCCACCTACATACTTACTTACCCACTGGCTTTACTATGTATAGTGCCTGTCCTGCTCAGTTGTTGTTACTGCAATGTTATGCAGCCCTCCGCTGCCCCCTGTGGCCGCCGAGGTACATGACGTTGTTAGATGCGCGGGCCTTATCTCAAGTACCTAGCATAGTACTGTACGTAGTAGATTCCCCCTTGTCCCTCCCCCCACCTCCCCCCCTTTGACCCCGGGTGTCAACGTCCCCTGTCGATACCCGAAAGAGCACCTTGACGGACCTGTGGTGACCTGTCCTTGTCCTGATGCAGGCGTCCAATGCCCTGTCCTGCCTAATCCACATGCCCAGGTACCTACGTATGTACCTGGCTAGGTACATATATGTAGCTCTGCAGAGAGAGCTCGGATGTCTGCTGCCTACATATCCCCGGAGTACTTTGATGCGGCCACTGCAGTACATGCCAAGGAACTTGCCCCGCCGTCGATACCAACACTCATCCTCATACTCATACCGGTCCGGAGTCGACCTCACTTGCTCTGACCCTATCACCTGGTTTCCTTCTTCTTCAACTCTGACTCTACTTGACCTTCCTTTGGCCTGGCACATCCCATGTGAATACTGTTAGCTTCGTCTATCTCCTTTCTATTGAATGCATCCTACGTGAAACGACCTCTTGAATCTACTCCATCTGCTCGCAAAAGTTGTAATAATACTGTTCTCTCTCAGCCTAAGCTGCGTGTCCATTCTTTGTAGTTCCCCCGCCGACTCTACCGGCTCATCGCTACGCGCGCTTGTCTTCGTCATCCCACTCCTTAGTAACAACACCGTCGACATTCCTGCCACTGCCTCTCCCAAGACTCGCGATACTAACCATCAACCCTTCGAACCCCTGATTACGGCAATCGACCGGCGTCCGGCGAGATTAACATCATCGAAGTTGAGCTCTCAGGAGAGCTCTTCTGCTGGCGAGCAGGAAACTGCCCCAGCGTTATTGGTAGCATCTCTCTATGCCCGGTTCGTCAACCCACGATCCGTCCACGACGTCGGACTCCTCTGTCCCCCCGAGTAAGCCTCGTCAGAAACGAAAGCAGAAGCTTACTGGGAGCGACTCTCCAGGTTCAAAGAAGAAGGACAAGAATGTCAAAGACAACGGTGGAGTCCTTGCGGCGGTGACAAGACATGGGGCCAAGTTCTCGTACGTCGGCAACCCTTTTTTTGGTTCCCTGTGTTAGCCATTAGACGACATTAGTTGTCCACGCGCATGTTCTGTTCTTATAGTCGCGGCCAACCCTGCTTGTACTGGCTTCACCGTCGACGGTGTTAGCCACGATTTTTCTTATGACAACGTCTGACATCCATCTCCTGTAGTGATAGTAACACCGTCAAAGACGCGTCCCCGTCTGTTGTTGAGTCACCTCCCTCCCGGTCTCCGGATCTCGAGCCCGCTAGGCCCGCCTCGATTCCTACCAACGGCAACCCGTCTGTATCACCCCTTTTAGATGCCGTGTCAGCAACGTCAGTTTCCGGAAGCACGGCTCCTAGCACCAATGACTGGACTAGGGCCATGGGGCCACTTTCTGGTTCACCGTCGAACCTGATTAGCATCATGGGAGACTCACCGCCCACACAGCCGTCGTCATACGAGGATTCGAGGGGCATGTCGTACGCATGGGGTGCTCAACAACAGCAGCGGCGGCATTACGTGAATAGTAATCCCTACTCTGCTTCGCCCCCCACTAATAGTGGTAGACGACCTCTGAGTTTCCAAATGGACCATTATCCTGCCAGCGATTTCCGCTCTCAGGCATCTTCACCTCCCAGTGCTCGAAGAAGTTCGATGCACTCGCCTTTCGCACCGCCACGAGTGGGAGCCAACCCACCTCTACCCCACCAGCCTCAAGCTCACTTCTACGGTGCGCCAGATATCGATCTCGATATGCATCCTAAGACGGGCCTCAAAGCTGGTGAAAGAGGCTTTTATTTTGGGTTTGATACACTTCCTCGGCCGAGCAGCGCGCAGACGTCTGGTAACGATCACGTTGTTCTCGCAGGCTATGAAGGTGGCATAGACATCTACAGCGTTGGTAAGAGAGGGGTAGAGCCTCTCGCCACTCTGAAAGGACTACGAGGTGGTGTTTATAATGCGAAGATACTACCTTGGAACGGTGTATCGGATCCCTTCGGCGTATTTCCCTTGGTCGCTGTCGTGGTCCATGGCCCCGTGCCTCCCCTCAATGTTCCCGATATTGCATTAGAAACAGCTTTTGATAACACTTCAAGCCCCCGATTAGATGGTATTCACACTCCTCAATCGGATTCTCACCAGCGGCAAGTCGGTGTCGGGAAGAGCATACCAATCATCGAAGCGTATCAGACCTCAGTCGAGGTATACTCCTTGGCAACCAACCAGCCAATTGATGTGTTGTTGGAAGCACCGAAAACACCCATCAAAGCGTCAGTAACTAGCCCAGTCTTCAGGAGCCCTCCACCAACTGGCGCTTTTCAGGTTCACGCTGAAGATGGAAACATAGTAGTGTCTTCGGGTACAACTGGTGAGTGTTGGGTTTATCGACAGGTCAGGTATGAGCAAGACCCTGGCTATCGATTCACCTGTGTCGGCAAGCTATGGACGAGTTTGCAACAGAGCCTCAAAAGCGATACGACACCAGAAGATGAAGGCGGTCCTATCCCAGTACCTCCGCGAAAACGACCACAAACCCCTATTCTCGCAGTCAGCGGAAGATGGCTAGCATACTGTCCCCCGCCCCCTTCGTCTCAAATTGCTTTGAATGCCCTGATCCCAGTACCTCCCGAGGGAAAAGCGCCAGGATTATCGACGCTCACTTCACCCGTACTGCCAAATGAGAGTTCGGAAGTCGACCAGCCCATCTCCGACGGGGTCATGAACCGGATCATGAGAGAGACTACACAAGAATTTATACAAGGGGCTCGTTGGGTTGGAAAACAAGGGAAGCAATGGTGGAACAGTTATTGGAAGCCGGGGCAGCAGCCGCCCGCGAGACAACCGACTGTAGGCTCGCCTCCATGGGGGCCAACATACCCTGGGCGGCCCGAGGCTGCACAATTCCCACCAACCTATGGTGTTTCTGGACAAGCTGTGACGAAGGAACCTGGGCTCGTATCTATCGTTGATATGCACAGTCTGATGAACTCTACCTACATTCACCCCACCACGACTTTTAGGCCACCGCTTGGTTGTAGCTTTCTGTCTTTCTCTCCCACTGGGTATTCTCTCTTTACTGCAAGCAATAAAGGAGACGTGCAAACGGTTTGGGATTTGATGCGCATCCATTACACAAAATCATCCCCCCTACAACACTCACAGCCAAATAACGGACACGTGGCCCGAGTCAGACAAGTCGCACAGTTCTCTCGCATGACCGTCGCTCGGATTGTGGACGTCGCGTGGGCCAGACCATGTGGCGAACGAGCTGCCATGGTGACGGAAAGGGGGACTGTACATCTGTTAGATATGCCACCCAGCGCTTATACCTGGCCGCCTCCACGTAGACGCGTTGCTGCGCCGGAAGTAGCGAAAGGCGCTTCTGAAAATTCTTCCTCGGCTGTTACCATAGCTTCGAATGTACTCAGCTCTGCCTATGGGGCCACCCGACCGCTGCTTAATTCACATCGGCGGAGTACCTCTAATTCGCAAGCCACATCGACGCTAATGGATCACGCTAGCTATGGGGGAAAGGTTCTTGCCGCAGGAATTAGCCATTCCTTGGGCAATGCCGGAACTGCCATTAATCATTTGCGCCATACCGGTGAGAATCGGGTGAGTTTACCTCTGAGAAATATGTCGGCTGGGCCATCATGTGCTACCTGGATCACTGGCAAGAAGCATCACACTCTGTTCGTGTTGGGTGACGGTCAAGTCAGGATGTTCCCCAGCAAAGGCCGTAGACCGAGCGCTAGGAAAGACCGGCCACGGTTTGCCCGCGGGAGCAAATACAATGACTTTAAGCTACGGGATCTACCGAACGATTTCATTGCACCACTGATAAAACAGATCATCGACCCAATTGAGGATCTCGACCTTTCAGGCCCAGACTATGACGGCGGCAATACATTGGTTCTTCATGCCCGGCCACGTTTGGATGATTTTGATCACAGCCCTGAAGCGGCGATACCTCAAGCAGAGATAGAATCCAACGCCCCCTACCAGCCGTTCCATACTGATAGGCGGGTTAGCCTGCATGTTCACAAAGGTACAGATAATGACAGCGACATGTCCTCCATTATACGGCACATGGACTCGGCCACACTGAATGATACGCAGAAGCGTGTCAGACGTCGCCAGCCCAAACCGGTTACAAACCAGGCATGGGCCTTTGGACAAACAATCAGCACGGTCAAACTGGACCTAGGCCTGCCAGCAGTGACAGATGAGGAGATTAGCAATAGTATTGATGATCACCGGGCCTTGCCTGTATCAGCTATGGAACGGGTCTTGCAGGTTGGTGAGAATGATGAGCAGATTGTTGTGACTACGCGGCGACGACGAGGTGGTAATCGAGCTGCGGATGCTGATGAAGACGGTTTCTTTGAAGACGATTGCGAAGTGCTCGATTTTGCTGACCAGCGAGTATGATACAGTTGGGGGACAACCTGAGTTTGTGGTTTTTCTTCGATACAACTGACTTGGCTCGTTGTTTGCGACTGGGCTTGCTCCCACACGCAGGCTCATGTCGAGATCAAGGATTGTAGTTTTGATCAACTTTAGATTGATAGACCGACTTGGTCCTCACTTGATCTTGATGGATGTCCAATGTCTGGCTTTGGAGTAATGGCGTCGATTTCGGCATTACCAACGCACATATACTATGCATGGTCTTACTAGCATGAGGAGTCAATCACAATACAATAGACACCGTTGAAATCACCCCTTAGCATAATCTAAACATGTGAGCTGCCTCGATGAATCCATACGCATTTGATTTCCTTAGCAATACAATGTCAAGTACTATTGGCGATATTCTTGCCAATGCGAATTGACGCCCCGCTCAGTAGCCCCTTTTACCGGCGTTTGTTAAATTTTGGGATTTTAATTCTCTCTTGTGAACTCTCTCACGAACAATATGGGAGATTCGCCCATCATCAGACCGCGAAGAAAATAATTCACAGAATCTCTCTATTAATATCAGTTTCCCCTCCTATACCAAACGCCGAAAAAGGAGGGCTCCGCATCTCATTTTTCCACCCCTATCTCTACCTCTCTATCTCTGTCTCCGCATGTTTTTTTTTTTTTTTTCCCGTTCCCGTCTTTTCCGTTTTCTCCCCGTTCTTTCTACGCCTTCTTCTTAGCAGCGACAGCCTTGGCCTTGGCGGCCTTCTTCCTGTTGCTCCGGATCATGACGACGCTCAGAAAGGAACCGACGACGGCCGAGCCGAGCAGGATCAGGATTACGGGTATGCGGATCGCCCACTCGCGCGGGGGGAAGAAGCTGTGGAGGGGGTGGTCGAGGTCGACGAAGGGCTGTGAGTAGGGGGTGGGGGTTTGGTTAGTAAGGGGGTTTTTCATGAGGGGGATAGTTGGAAGGAGGGAGAGAGAGGGAGAGAGGGAGAGAGAGGTTACCATTGCTAATGTCCAGATCGAGTAGTATAGGAAGACGACTGTGGCGGCCACGAGCATGGCGAGGCCGACGAGAGTCCCGAGCTATATGTGGTTTAACGAAGAGTTTGTCAGCTTTTTGCGTGGGGGGGTATATCGATCAGGAGTTGATTCTGCATAGATAGAGGATTATAGATATCCTTTCTTTGGTAGAAATGTGTGTCTGTCCGACGTATGGAGTATGTGATGTGATGTGTATATCTATGGGCTCCTAGACTAGAGCTTGAGGGGCGCCGTGCGCTACCGTACGTACCATTGTCGATTACGTTACGAGAAGGAATTATTGGGAGTCTTTTAGCGAAAGTGCGGCGAAGTCGACTTTGCTGCTCTTCGTGGTTCTGTGGTAGATCTTGGGGGATGGGATGGTGTCGAGATGGGTGTTGCTGGCTGGCGGGTTTGAGTTGCGCTGGGAAAATGTCGTCTGTACCTAGGTAACCATAGTCTAATTGACACGATACAGACAGACAGACAGACGCGACCCGGGTAGATAGTGGATACTGAGGGACTGGGGGGAGCTCAATTCAGTATATATACCTGGTTATAGGGGTACCTTACGTATACGGACGGAGGTGCTGCCGGGGGCTACCTAATTAACCTTACCCAGGGAGGTACCTAAGTAGATATACCTAGATATTGTCAAATTTCTAAGCAAGATATATCCTCTATACACTGAAATATTGAATATCCGGTTAATCTATACTGCCTTGAAGAAAACTCTGTATATTATTCTATATTTCGGTTTCGCCAGGTTGATATGTTGTAGAGTTGGTACTCCCCCAAGACAACATGGAGCTTAAAAACATGTCTACATCAATGTGTCCATATATGTGGGGCAAGGTATGATCTTGGCAAGCGCTGTCTCCACTATTTTTTTCTACCAGCCTCATCTCTCACGCAACGCAGTCGCGAACAGCTTTCGCCAACAACCCTAGCAACAACTTCCACAGGCGCAATCGTCGCATCCTATCCCCGAAGACCCACGTTCGGCCACTATCTCGAAGCGAGGAAGAGAGTGCAGTCTATTGCGTTGTAGGCAGAAAAGGCATTGGGCTCTAAGAAGTACCATGGCGGAGGTCGAAGCCAAACCTCATCTACCCGGTCCATCAGATGCCGTGCCAATCCCCCGTTCGCCGCGGTCGCCTCGCCGTGACGATCGGTCGCGACAGACAGATGGAGGAGGCGACAGTTACCGGCCCTCGCGCGATTCCCGACGCGATCGATCCGGCGATAGAGATGGACACCGTCGCGCTCGCCAGCGCACTCCGCCAAAGCTTCCCACGGAGCAAGAGAAGCAGATGGCAGCCAAAGCCGAATACGAGAAGCTCCTGAGCATGCGCTCAGGTGGTGTCTATATTCCTCCCGCTAGGCTAAGGGCGCTCCAAGCACAGATCACCGACAAGACGTCCACCGAGTACCAGCGCATGGCGTGGGATGCCCTCAAGAAGTCAATCAACGGCTTAATCAACAAGGTCAATACCGCCAACATCAAACACATCGTACCAGAGATGTTTAATGAAAACCTCATTAGAGGGAGAGGTAAGCTTTTGAGAGCTGAAAGGATAGCCCTCTCCGGTCCTTTGCTAACTATCGCCTCTTACATAGGGTTGTTTTGTCGTAGTATAATGAAGGCACAGGCTGCGAGTTTACCATTTACGCCAGTCCTTGCAGCAATGGCAGCAATAATAAATTCCAAGTTACCCATGACGGGAGAATTATTGGTAAAACGGTTGGTCATGCAATTCAGGAAGTCATTTCGGCGGAATGATCGAGCAGTCGCAGGCTCGTCGACTATCTTCTTGGCCCATCTAGTAAATCAGCAGGTGGTCCACGAAATGCTGGTGGCACAGATATTACTATTACTACTACAAAAGCCAACCGACGACAGCGTGGAAATCGCGATTAAACTGTTGAAAGAGTGCGGTGCACACCTCGAGGAGATGAATCCCGCCGTCGCAAATGCTGTTTTTGACCAACTCCGATCAATCTTGCACGAGGCTGATATCGACAAACGTACCCAATATATGATTGAGGTGCTATTTCAAACCCGCAAAGACAAGTACAGCGATAGCCCCGCTATTAGGGAAGAGCTGGATCTCATTGAGGAAGAGGATCAAATTACCCACCGTGTCGAATTGGACGCGAATATAGATGTGGAGGATGGATTGAATATCTTCAAATTTGACCCTAATTGGGAAGAGAACGAGGCCGCATATAAGCGACTAAGGGCTGAGATCCTTGGTGAAGGTAGCGACGACGAGGAGGAAGATGAAGATGAAAGCTCAGAAGACGAAGAGGAAGACGAAGAACAAAAGGCGATGGAGATCAAGGATCAGTCCAACACTGATCTCGTCAACTTGAGAAAAACCATCTATCTAACGATGATGAGCTCCCTTGACCCCGAGGAGAGCGTCCACAAGCTCCTAAAAATCAACTTACCGCCTGGTCAGGAGCCAGAGTTGGTTTCTATGGTGATAGAAACCTGCGCCCAGGAAAAGGTCACTAGTAAATTTCATATGCTTATCGGCGAGAGGTTTGCCAAACTGAACCGGTTATGGACAGATCTTTTTGAACAGGCATTCCAAAATAAGTACGAGACTATCCACAGGTATGACACAAACCAGCTGCGAAATATTGCAAGATTTTTTGGCCACATGTTTGGTTCGGACGCTATCGGCTGGCATTCGTTAAGCGTCATCCACCTAAATGAGGATGAGACGACTTCGGCCAGTCGAATCTTTATTAAGATCCTATTTCAGGAGATATCTGAAGAATTAGGGATGGCAAAACTCCAAACCCGTATGAGAGACGAGGTAATGCAGCCAAGCTTCGAGGGCCTCTTTCCTCGTGACAACGCTCGCAACATTCGCTTCTCGATCAACTACTTCACAAGCATTGGGATGGGCGCATTGACTGAGGAGATGCGAGAACGCCTGGCCAATATGCCCAAACCAGCGCTGCCCGCACCGGTTACCAAAGACTCAGATACAGACTCTGTGTCTAGCTACTCGTCATATACTGGGTCGTCGTACTCATCGCGATCCCGATCAAGGACTCCCCCGCGAAGAACACTGGAGCGAGGTCGCTCATATTCCCGAACACCGCAAAGAAATGGGGGAGCTAGGTCATATACTCGAAGCATATCTCGTTCACGGTCTCGCTCCTATAGCTCATCGCGCAGCCCTCCACGGCGCCGACAAGACTCATATTCACGAAGCCCGCCTCGCCGCGCTCGGCCACAATCGCCCAGCCGAAAGATTTCTCGCTCCCGTTCGCGGTCTCGGTCTTACAGTTCACCAAGAAGTCCTCCTCCACGCCGGGACATGCGCGACGCAAGTCCGCCTCGGCGGGGTCGACGTGACTCTAGTTACTCCAGATATGAGTCTCGCAGTCCACCGCCACGAGCCAGGCGAAATTCTAGTTCTCCAAGATATAGATCACGGAGTCCACTTCCTCGAAGTACTGCCAGACCTCGATCTGTGAGCCGAGGTCGTAACCACGTGCGGTCACCATCTCGCTCACGTTCACGCTCATTCACACCATCACGCAGTCGTAGCCGTACTCCCGCTCGGCACGACCGTAGTCCAAACCCCCGGCGTACTCGGCCAAAACGAGATTCATCGCACTCTGTTAGCCCACCCCGGAAGAGGACGAGGTATAATGATCGTGATTAGAATCATTGCGGAACATGGGTGCTATCTAGTGTATATTTTGAAAGCAACGAAGGTATTCAGCATAAACAAGTATGGCAATTTGCTTAAGTTGTATTCTACTGGGAGAGACAGTTGTTTCAAGAACTTCGAGCATTGAGAACCACTATAGTCAGTATCAAGGACAGATTGTTTGTACACTACCGATACCTGGGACGCTTAAAATACATATAATAGCAATGCGAATATCACGAATCAAAATTCTAGGATTCTGCAAATTCCCATACACCCTATGTATCTGGCTTGGATAATAAGTCAAAAGATTCCTGGAGCGTTTAAGGTAATAAGGTTGTGATTGGTCTTTCGTTTGTTTATGAAGTATGACGTCGATCTGTATCGGAGATCCATTCAAGTCATTTAATATTTAGCAAGTATGAGACTAAAGCAGTACCTAGTCCGGTATCTTTCTCAAAGCTTTGGATAACACATTCTATTTTGTAAACTTATGAAACGATATAAAATTTGTTGCTGCTACCTTCCAGTGCATTTCTTCGGTTGAATAAGCTAGATTCAGCCAGAGCGAGCAGTTCACTGACGTCACCGCTATCATCCCTCTCAACACTATATTATCTACCAATAGGAATCCAATAATATACAACTGTATATGTATGCTTATAAAATCTAACATCTAATATATGCTACATAAACACACCCAACACTTCGACAGACATGCCAAGCCTCACGCGCGCCGAGCTCCTAACAGCCGCTACGGCCTTTTGCGATAGCTTCGCGCAGAAGAAACCGCTCGAGGAAATCTTGTCGCATTTCTCCTCCTCATCCTCCTCTTCCTCACCAAGCTCCACAACCGGAGACGAGCCCGTCCTCGTCCACGAGCACGGACTCCCGCAGCTAGCGCCGTTTCTGGGGCGGGATTTCCGCGGGCTCGAAGGCGCGAGGACGTACTTTGAGACCGTAGCGAGCTATCTGAGTTATGAGGATATGCGGTTTGTGGAGTTTGTTGTTGATGCTGGGGATGGAGGTGGGGGTGGAGGGGGAAAGGTCGCGGTAAGGGGGAAGGCGAGGTTCACGTGGAGTGAGACGGAGAAGAGCTGGGATGAGACCTTTGTTTATGTGCTGAGATTTGATGCGAGGGGGAAGTTGACGAGGTATGAAGTCTGGGCGGACTCTGGTGCTGCGTATCTTGCGAGGCGGGGAGAGCTGTGAAGGGAGATCTTGGGAATACAGGTGGAAGATATCGGGACGACTGGTTGGTTGTTAAGGGGGTCTTACGGACGGTATGCTGGATGAGGAGGATAGGCTGTAGCTTTACGTTACCTTCGACTATATCTATATATCTGTTCTCTACCCATTCGCCTCCCCTTCCCTGCGTGACTAATCCCCCATGACAACCGGACAACCGGACAACTGACATAACCTTGAGCTTAAAAAGACCCCCAAAGTTCGCCCTATAGTTGACTTTTAACTCGATTGTCTTTGGCCCGGGAGGTTTGTTGGAAACCTCCCGTGGCTCAGTGGTCTGCCCGTGAGCTCCAAGTCAAATATAGTCCATCTGTGAACCTACGTGAGCTTGAACCCCGCCTAGAGCGTAGAGCCTACCTCTTAGATCAGTCGTAACAACTGGAGGGAGGAACTTCGAGAGTCCTCGGGTGTGTGATGGGCCTCCAACCGTAATTCTTTTTTTTTTTCTTTCTTTCTTATATATATATATATCCCGAGGGCAAGTAAGTCCGGCGATTATTTAAGATTGGCATATGTTGGAAATGCCTATGGCGCATGAGATAGATGGAAGTTCTGAAGGCGGGAAGTGTGTATAATGAATAAGTTATGGCTCTACAGGGTTGTTTTTTGACATCTGGCTTTCACCTCATACTGCTAATACCTATGAATCGAGATAATGTTGTTTTGATAATTGAAAATGCACCTAACATTGTATGTGTAGAGTGAATTCAGTAAGCCTATTTTTGAAGGATGTCAATAATACTCATAAGTCAAGGAATGCCCTCTTCTCGCTATTTGCAGCTCGTGGTATTGGCTAGTCTAGCTTCTAGCAGTTATTAAGAGAGATTGTATAGAGACTTAAAAAGGCGACCGTATATTTGAGTTGTCGCCTTTTTGATAGGATAGTGTGTCGCTCCGCTGGACTAATGTGTTAGGCTAAGTCACTCACTCCAAGACAATCCTTATATATTTGCGCGTTTTTGGCACTCTGGCGCCAAATTTATATAAATCTTATTAGTAGCATTCAAGGAATAGGTAGAGATTCATGGGTTGTTCGGAGGCGAAACCATCACCTACTAGCAAATGTGCATTATCTTCAACACGCGACGCACATCTCGTATCAAGTGACTACACTCATGTCGACTGCTTCTCTGCACACGAATAGAGCTGTCACCCCCAGCCCTGAGCGGAGTTACTTAATTCCATTCTAAAATCCCGGCCTTCATTCGGATTAAGTTATCCTATTGTATGGAAATCCTGACATGTATGGTCCAGTCGAGGCATTGCCGTCCGAGGGTAACATCGAAGGCAGCAGCGAGGAGGTCGCTTGGCAGACCAAAACACGGCACGTCGCAATCTACACACTACCGAAACGGCGAGCGTAGATTCCGTCGCCGACAGCGAGAACGACCACTTGGTGCTCGAAACTAGTATATGTGTGGTTCGGCTTTGTGGGAGACGACCGGGGTGGTAGAAGGGAAGAGGAAGGAGTAAAAGCTGACAAATGAGTCAACAAATGAGTCACGTCATCTCGTCATGTATCATATTATCGTATTAGAGGACAATATTGTATGCTTTCTTGCTTGATCAATGGGTGGGCAGTGTACGTATAATGGAGAGGCGGCAGCAATAGACGAACGAGCTCCGTCTCCGCATAGCCGGCGTGTACTCGGAATGCGTTGTCCTCGGCCGACTGCAGCATCCGAAAGCAGATAAATCTTGCGTCGAGTGGAAATAGAGGAGAACAGGGGCAGGGAGAGGGGGTCATATACAGTACGTTAACGAACTAGCTTCTTCTACCTACCCTGCTTCCCGTTCGAGGCTGCTCGAAAAAGAGGGTCGCTTGCCTAATGCAGTACTCCCTGCCATTTATCATGAGTCTCCAAATTATATATGGTTCGACCTTGATGTTGACCTTGTTAGTAAGGCAAGTCGGCAGCTTAGCATAAGCACGAAGCACCGTAATGTCAGAACGCTGTTGAGGGGGGAATGGAGGTGGATCATTGACTGCTTGAGGAATATATATAATATATATATACTTATATATACGAACATTAAATAAACGTCTTCATAGTATTGCGATACGTAGAATTACAATCGATATTGTATTCATCCAAGAACTCACAAACAATACTTACCCAAGTCCAAGTCCGAGACCAAATCCCTCCGAAAATGAAGGTTATCGTAGTTGGCGCTGGTATTGGTGGCCTTAGTGCCGCAGTTGCCTTGAATCGAGCCGGGCACGATGTCGAGGTAAATTACTTCTCCTTTCCACAAGCCCTTTAAGTTTGGCACGACGGCATATTGTGGCATTTTATTGATAGCAATCAGGTCTATGAAAGCTCGGGGTTCCTAAATGAAGTGGGCGCGGCTATTCACCTCGCCCCCAATGCGACCCGAGTGCTTAAGAGCTGGGATCTCGACTTTGAGACCCTGTCTCCTGTCTATTGCGAGGCTATAAGATTCTACGATGAGAATGTCAAGCTCGTCGAGACCGTAGTGGTAAGTACAGTCAACAGTTCCTGTTCTCTTTTATTCAACAATGAAGAAAACCGAGATGCTGATACAAACATTTGCCTATGCGATAGACTCTGAAAGAGGGCCAAGAGAAATTGGGCATCAAAGAGCCCTGGATCATGACCCATCGCGTGGATATTCACAGTAGCCTTAGAGCCCTCGCTGAGAAGGGGTTTCAAGGCCGGCCTGTGAAGATCCATTTGAATTCCAAGGTTGACTGGGTGGTAAGTAGTCCAAAGGCATATACCTGTTTCAGCATTACCGAGATCAGCTCTGACACATAGCCGGCACAGAACGCGGAAACTGGAGAAGTCCATTTCCAGGATGGACACACCGCGAAGGGAGACTTGATAGTAGGGGCCGACGGTGTCCACGTGAGTAACAGGCACCCTCCTCATCAATATCATACTTGCCTCTAAAGCCTATGTCTAGACCCGAACAGTTACGGCCATACTCAGCAACGGCAGAGATAAAGTTTCTACTAGCCAGAAAGTCTTCCGCTTCCTAGTCCCCGTCGAAAAGGCCATGACGAACCCCTTAGTAAAGGGTCTCGTGGACAAGCTTGGCCTAAGCCAGACGAGCGCCATTGGACCGGGGCCTTCGCGTTTGGTCATTTACCCTTGCCGGTCCGGCACCCTTCTCAACTGTGCTCATCTCATACCTGACGATGGCTTCGTGGGACCCGAGTCGTCCTGGCACAATGCAGGCAAATTGGAAGATCTCATAGAAAGTCTGGATGCGTATGACGAGAGCTGTCGGGAACTTGCTCGGATGGCGGAGGACGTCAAACTCTGGAAACTGGTGACACGCGATCCTCCCCCGACGTTTGTTAAGGGTAAGCTCGCCCTCCTAGGCGATGCCGCGCACCCGATGCTTCCGTGTAAGTTGTCTCTCTCTCCCCCTCCCCCCCTCCCCCCCCCCCACACACATATATATATATATATTCTCTCTCTCCCTCCCTCTCTCAAAGCCTCCTGGGTGCTAATTCTGGAGTAGTTCAAGGACAAGGTGGCGCGCAAGCCATCGAAGACGCAGCGACGCTCGAGGCGCTGTTCGCAGCCGATACGGCGCCCGAGGAGGTCAGCGACTTGCTGAATATCTACAACCAAGTCCGCTACGACCACACCGTGACCATCTGCATCACGTCGCGAGTCGACCAGAGACATGGCGTGGACATGTACGATGTTCTGAAGAGATTCGTGCCCAACGCGACTAGGATTGAGAATCCGGCTTTCAACGCTTGGGTTTCTAACCCTGCGAAGGAAGTAGAGCGATTGCTAGCTCTGCGACGCAGCGGGAAAGCATTGTAGAAGTTCGGTGAAGAGAAATGTGGAATAAAGAATGGGTTACCTGTACATTATATTATTTATATAGACTGATAAATACTTACCTCAACTGAGTTGTGTAAGCATCTAACTACCTAAGGTTGCTTCGAATTGTTGTCGTTACCATCGTTATTGAAAGTACATTGTAGAATATGAGAACGAACAATGTTTGTAGGCTCTTGGCAAATTCTTAGTAACCAGTGATGATACCTCCCTAGATCAGTAAGTACCTAGGTACTTGTTTGTCTCGGTATTAATATCCCTTCAAAACCCCACTCGGAGCCTTTGTCAAGATAATCTGACCATCCCTAACTATATAGTTTATCTGGAGGTTGACTGTCCAACTCTCCTTAAGAAAGGACCAATTGTTAATTAGCTTCCATCCCCTTTTCTTTTCTATCTTGATTTCTTCAGTTTTCTATTTGAGCGCTAGATCAATTCATGAAATAAGAGACATCTAGTCATCATGGTGAGCAACCATTGTTTATCATCAACTCATCTGTCTATCTATCTCGACGCACAGGCTCTCTGCGAAATAATAATTCAAAGCAAGCCAGCAAACAAGTAAAACTAACGTAGAAACCCCTAGGCGTTCGACATGAAATATGTCCTGGTGCCGCTCTTCATCGGCGCCTCGCTGTTCGGCTTCAAAGCCACCATCATCACCATGCTAGGCAACGGACTAGGCGAAGCGCTGACGTCCGTGACCTCAGGCACCGTCGCGTCACTGAAGGGTGCGCCGTCGCCGTTCCTGGCGTCTTACACGGGCGTGGGCCCCGTCGACAAGCAGCTCGGCGCCATGGTCAGCTTCTTCTCGGCCATCATCGACGGCAACGTGCCCTGGGACGTGACCATGTTCTACGTGTGGGGGATGGCGCAGTTCGCCGCGGGCTGGACCGTGCTCGTGCTCGAGGCCAAGCGCGCCGGCAACCGCGGCAAGCTGGTCTCGTGGATCGGCACCGTCGGCCTCCTCTTCCAGAACCTGACCTGGACCTTCACCATCCCGCTGTACCTCGCCCTACACCTCCTCACGTCGCCCACGGCCAAGCTCAAGAACGGCGACGGCCCCGGCGCCCGCCGCGCCCTGTTCGTGTACCTCTGGGACCTGGCCCTGCTGCCCATGGCCGTGACCCTGACCTTCATCGTGCCGGCCATCTTCATGAGCATGCCGCGCCTCTTCCACCAGGAGGCCGCCACGCACTACAAGTGGATCGCCGCCTGGCAGCCCTTCCCGGCCCTCACGGTGCTCGGGCTCGCGTTCCTGCACTACGGCTGCTACTACGCGCTCGGCAGCCTGAGCCCCGTGGACGAGGCCAACGAGCCGACGACGCACGGCCACGGGTACATGGTGGCGGTGCGCGGCGTGTACGAGTTCGCGCTCGCCCTCTGCGGCACCACGCACGTGCCCATCGTGCTGCTGACGCTGATGCCCGAGGCGGGCCGCGAGTTCCTGAGCCACGCGTTCCCGTACTACGCCCCCGTCTTCCGCACGCTGTCCTTCGCCAAGACGTTCGTGCCGCGCCCCTGGTACGACGCACCGAGTGTCGACCCGGCGGGCTACCGGTCCGGCGACCTCGCCGTCCTCGCCCAGCACTTCCTGCACTACGACTTCTACGTCGGCACCGCCCCCGTGCTGCTCTGGGCCATGTACCTGCACCAGCGGACCGTCAAGAACCCCAGCCTGCTGCGCATGCTGCGCAAGACGGGCTTCTGGTTCGTCGTTGGTGGGCCCGCGGCTGCGGCTATCGTGCTGAGCTGGGACCGGGACGCCGTCACGGAGGAGGGCGAGGAGGAGCTCAAGAAGAATATCGAGAAGGAGCTCGAAAGGAGGAAGACCTCCGAGGCAATGAAGACGAAGTAAAGGACAGGGGCAGACAGAGGTGAAAGCCGATTGGGGTACCATTCGGGGAATAAGGTTCCAAAGTATGGTGGCACTGAAGATCATCGAGAGATGTTGCGGATTTGGTTGGATCGGGTGTGAGAGGATAGCTTCCTAGCACTGGAGATATGCAGCCAAGATATGGAATGGACATGTTTCGTGTTATTAAGGGTATCTAGGTATACCATATTAATAGGTTAAATAGAACGGCCTCGACTCTACGAGTGCTAAGTAGAAGTAGCATTGGGGGATATCCCGCGCGCGTGATACGTGGATGTACTCAGTACAGATACTCGGCGTTTAATTCTATATGATTTCGAATAACCATTCGCGCATCTCTCCCTGTGAGCCTAGCCCGTTCCTGTATATGATGAAGACAACTCGACTTCGTCGCTAAGCGAGGTAGCTTTGCATTTCACTCTGCAAGGGAAAGGGGAGGGGAGAGCATGTGTATACGCAAGCATCCTATACTTGAAACACACTGGCCGAGTTCTACATACCAGGAAACAAGCCGATACTAGTGTACAAGTCAGCCTCGTACTACATCTATTCCCCAAGCAGTCCATGATAGGAATGCCGTTAGGTATAGGTACAATGGTAGAACAAGCATGTGTAACGATTTTCGATATTCCTCTGGTGACTTATATCCTGGAGAGAAATTTATAATGTAGGGTCTTGAGACTATGATACGAATGCCTACTTCACGTAGTGGTTTTATTGCTTCGATTTAATCCAGACAGCTATTCCCCTTCTCAATACTCCTATCTGAAGGATAGCATAATGCGAGCTCAAAGCCAAGACTAAAATCTGACGAGAAATTACACCCCCAATTATCAATCTATGTGTTCTACGTAAACAGTATCATAGTCCAAAACGCCATCTTTTCACTCCGTTCTATGACCCTGTTTTGAGGTGTCAACCTAGGGACCTATGTTGGGTTCTTACTTTCAAGGGGGGACATGCCTCTCATGGTGGCAGCGGGTCTAGCTGGCCAGAACTTCTTGTTTTGTTTATACGTTTAGATTAAACTGCTTTTTCTGTAACGTTGCAAAGTGGTCTTTCGACTCTTCTATAGGTCATTCGTTGCATCCGATCTAATACATTTACTCCAATGATTAATCACGGGTTGTCTCCACCAAAACGTCGATAGACATTCCACAACCATCTTGGGCTAATTAGACGGCGTCCGCAGGGGTTTATTTGCCAGATCAATGATATATAGGGTTGTCGCGATATTGGGACAACTCATAGGGTCTTATGCTAATATATGGCCAAGTGTTTCCAGAGTTGCGATGATTGTCTAGACAAATATGTGCTACGGTGAATTGTAACCCTGTTTATTACGCCTTCTTAGTCACTTATTGTCATTTTAAGACCAACACCGCGGTTATTGGGTAAAAGGAAGGGCATAGAACACAAACATATAAATGTATTCTTCTCTATTACAAACACTCTAAACACGTAGACTCTAGATCTATCCGCTTACAAGCTCATCATTCGTAAGCCCAGGTGCCGCAGGATCCATGGCCGGCTCCTTGATCCCACCGTCCTTCTCGTCAGATACCGTTGCCATTCACACCCTCTACAACAGCCGGTGCCGCTACCGAGGTAGCAGCAGCAGCAGCAGCAGCTTGTTCTTTCTCTTGCTTCTTTTTGTCCTTCTTCGATATCTTTATACTACCTTTCGCCAGAGCTTCTTTCGGCAGTGGCCTAATAATAGGTTGAGCGATCCACCAAGGCCGCTTGCATGCCTTGACCGTCGCCACTGAGCTTTCCGGATCATCTTCAGGGTCAATGTCATTCTCCTTGCTTTCCTCCTCTTTGGGTGGTTCTGTGTTCTGCTTTTTGGGCTTCAGATCCGGCTCGTCTCCTATGCTCTTCCCGTCCGTCCTCTCGTAATCTATTAACCCCCGAGCCACGCGTCTCTCTACCATATCCAGGACCCCTTCGATACCGTTAATGTCACCGGGGCTTGTCCTCGCCAATAGATCGCGTATATCAGTATGTCTAGATATGAAATGTCGTAGGAGATGAAAGAGGTGAGGCCGTAGTGCGCTGATATTTGGTGACGTCGAGCGCTTATTTGCGCCATCCTGTTTTACTTTCTTTCGCGGCGGCCCGTCCTCGTGGTCGCCATTACCGCTTGCAATATCGTGAAGCCATGCCTCATCGTCGCCTACGACAAACAGCGGCCTCCTTTCCGGCGGCTCTTGCTCTAGCGCGTACTTGTGTAAGATGTCCATATATCGCCTAAAGATAGCATCGACCCTGTAGCCGCCCTTGCCGTCCCGACCTCGCCAGTACTCACGACCTTCATGGCCGACTGGAGGTGGCACGGCAAACACGGCTGGATCGCTAAGGTTGCCTTCTGCACTCATGACGGCGTCGGCGCCTGTAGCTTCGAGACACTTTTCTACATCGCCGTGCTGGAGGATATTACCATTGGCGAAGATGACGGTCTCCTTTGGCAGGTTTTCACGCAGATAACGTATATAACCCCAGTCGGCCACGCCCGTCAGGTGCCCCTTTTGCTCCCTTCTCCGCCCATGGACGGTCAGGATGCTGGCGCCGGCGGACAAGACATTCTTTGCGTAGGCCAAGGTGTCTTCTTTCGTTTCTAGAATGCGGATCTTGGCGGTTACGGGTATGGGCAGGTTCTGGTGGAGTGTGTTAATCAGCTTGTAGATAAGCTCCTGGTCCTCCTGCAAGAATGCGCCGTAGTGGCCCTTGCGTGCTATGCCCTGAGGACAGCCCAGGTTCAGGTCGACGGCGTCGCAATAGGGCGCCACCATCTTCGCGGCATGGAGTAAGTGGTCAGGGTCGTTGGCGCAGAACTGCACAAACAGAGGACGGTCCAAGCTGGGGTTTCCGTCGAGAAACGGGCTAGTTGGATCGGCCTCCGGAGTTCCCACTGGCTGTTTCGTTGCCTGAAAGTGAGACTCTCTATACTTGGGAGTCTCTTCGAACAGGCGGGCATGAAGCATGGGTGTATATGCAAGCAGCTTTGCGTTCTCTTGAGGCGTGAGAAAAGACCGTGTCAACATTCGCCATGCCTAGACAGTCGAGTCAGTTTTCATCGTGATATGAATATATATATATACACATAGATATACATGTATGAATATTATATGGATGACACAGGACAGCCAAGAAAGAAAAAAAAAACCGTACAAACTCGGACTGGTCTACCATGGGAGCCACCACGAACTTGGGGCTCCCAAGGCTCTCATAAAAAGCACGGCCATGTAATTTAGGCTTAGGCGACATCGATGTCGCAGTCAAAGTCGAAATCGAAGTCGAAGCCAATGTAGTACCCATGTACCGGCGGAGCAGAAAACAGCTCGCGGTGCGGCCAACCGCTGTCAACTGGATGCGATGGAGCGCCACTGTAGAGATGTGAGACCTGTACAAGGCCTTGACCACTTCTTTCTCTTCTGGTGTATTTCCTTGTATAGGCAAAGTAAGGGTAGTTAGTATATCTACCCTATATCATATCTGAAGTATACTTTTTTTTTTTTTTTTTTTGGCCATACCTATCAGCCTTGCATCAATTAACCCCACATTATTACTAATTTAGTGCATCCCCCGCCTGCAGTCACCCATGTACTGCCCATGTTCCATGTCTTATGCCCCCTTGTTCTACCCATGTACCCTACAGGGAAGGGTATCCAGGGTCTTTGTGCAAATCACACCATGCTAACCTATCTAAGTTAGCGTTTCCTAAAAGGTGTAGTGGGGAATTGGAGCAATGCACTGCGCCTCCCGCCTCGTATTCCATCTCTTTGTACCTGTACAGTTACAGTAGAGTTCCAGAGAGTCGCAGGAGACCTATTCCACGTCCTTCCAACTCTGCTTCGAATCTCTCAATGTAACATCTTGGCCAGACATACAGTACCGGTATGCATGGGTAATTACGTAGGGAGCGTATGGGAGCGCTGTTTTGCCATTATCATGTAATGTCATATGCCAAAGATTAGGAGGCCCATAATATTAATCAAGGAGAAATAAATGCAAGCCTTTGGATGCCAATAGTTTTCACATGATAATAGTGCTTTCCGCTGTGTATTATTATTCACTGCTTCAGCTGGTCCCCGTATTTGCTAGAACCCTCGCTAAAAGTACAAATTTCTTTCCACCTCAGCCAATTGCCAAGTCCTCTTCAATGATAGCAGCAAGCAAGGCTTGCCATGCACAGTAGAGCCCATCGCCAATCAACTCTCCACCTGTCCTCCACCTTCTCATCTCAAGTGGACAGTCATACTGTCGTACACAGTCTTATGCTGGCTTCCAAAATCTCGGCCCTCCGAGGTCCCCGCCGAATTAGATAGACAAAGAAATGGTGCTTTTGCTTTACCAAAAAGTCACCTACTGCACCCGTGAAACTTGCTCTTGCTACCTCTTGTGGGAGAACTCGATTTCACTTTGGGTGAGCTGGTGTCACTGATATGTTGCGAGTAGCGCACTGGTAGGCAATGCGACCTGCCATGTTTGCAACTGCGGCTGTGGGAAAGAGCGAATAATGGAACTTGAAGAGCTGTACAACAAGGACTTGGCGGTTACCGAGGCTAAGTAGCCTCGCCTCACCGCCACGTCAAAAATTAAAATGAAGGCCGAGCCTAATGACTCGTCCATAGACATGGGATAGTTAACGTAAGGAACAAATTCGAAAACGCCCCGACACCTTACTATGCTGGCCATGTGCAACGCCATTGGATTGGACGAAAGCCAGAAACATGAACGCAGGTCTATGGCTTTGAAACGAAAAGAAAATGAAAAAGTCTCGCTGAAATGCCTTATGAAGTGCTTTGTCGTCATCAGAAAAAGTGTGTGTATATCTTGGATGTCTCGTGAACTTCCATCTCCTACCGAATCAAGTTAGCACAATCAAACCTAGTATATTGATATCCCGTAGACAAAGTCGACTTACCATCTTAAAGCTATTCAGTTCCTCCTTGATCTGCTGCGCAAGCATTGGGGTCAAACGGTTGCATGTGGCAATCTCGCCGCGGCGATCGTACTCCCCAGGGGGCCAGGTGTCATGGAACACAATTCTGGGGCTGAATGTAGCGTTGCGCTTGTGACCTGCTTGAGGCGTTCCTGGAGCACTCTTGGTGTCTTGACGTAAACGCAATGCTGACATGAAATAATCCTCATTCCCAATCGCAACAGATCCACTACGCTTATGACCCTGAACTTCATCATTAGGCGTGCTGGGCGCACTAGAATTAGGTGAGTCTGATACATTGGGGATCATAGGAAGATCGAAGGTCGGCCCTTTGCCGTCGGACCCTCGAGCAGGGGGCGTTGGAGAGTTGCTACGAGCTATATAGTCATTGATTGTTAGTTACTAGTTTACCAGGAATCAAGAATGAAAAGGTAAACTCACTTTTTAGGATGCCCTTGCGGATCGTAGCAAGTACTTCGGCTCGCTCCCTCTCGCCACCAATGATACTCTTTCTTGCAGCTGAATTCTCGCTCGAAGTGTCCAACCGATCAGAGTTCAAACTCTCTGGATTCTTTGTTGCATCAATGGAATTGCGTTCTAGATGAGGGAAACCGGTCCCAGTAGAAATTTGAGCTCGTTCTGCATTGGTGGTAACGTTAACGCGATCACGCTCAGCTTCAACAGTGACCATCGACACTGCAGCCTGGGAGGCTTCTGGCGCCGTTAATTCTTCAGTCGGTGATCCAATCACTGATTTGGGCCGAAAAAGACCAACGAGTGATCGACTGCCCTTTTTCACGCCACGTCCCATTTTACGGAGCATGATCGAAGCAGAGGACGCGGTTGACGATATCGACAAGTTATCAGTTGAGCCTGAAAAAAGCTTTGTGCCGGAATAAATACTGCTGCCAATTCCCCCTTCTTCTTGTTTCTGTGCAATTCGTGCCTGCTCCTGCTCATACAGGTCTTCTGCGGTGGGGTCCTTATGCAGTCGGGACGGTTCGTCATGCTTTGCGGCGACGGATTCGACACCGACGTCCTGTCCAGTGGCTTTCCTGAGCTCAGCTGCGCTACCAAAAGAGAAGGCTCTGCGCAATCTCGAAGTTTTGGTTTTCGACTTCGCCCCTTTCTCGTTGATCGCAGCAAGCTGCTTGGCTGCTGGGCTATCGGTCTTTGGTCCACCGGACGACGTCGGCGGCTTCGTGGGTGAAGTAGTGGCGCCAGCTCCTTTGTTGGCCGATGACCCGGAAGCCATATTGACCGGGTTAGACAATGGTGATGGACTAAGTACTCGCTTGCCGACATCAGTGGACGAGCCTCTGGGCGGTATGTTGACGGTTTTCGATTGATCGTGAGCTGATACTTTCTCCCCAGATAGAGAGGAGGTCGAGGCGGGGCTACCAGTGGGGGCAGAGGTGTTGGAGTTTCGATTCGCCGACTGAGTGGATAGCATGAATTAGTATCGCAACCAAAACCACCTGATTGGGTAATGAAGCATCTACGAGTAGGATGCGATATACTTACCGAAGAGGGCCGAGAATTGCTACTACGGCTGGAGACAATGCTCTCAGAACTGCCATTTCTGGCATGGGAAGCAGTACCCGCTGGAGGAGGGAGGGGGACAACTCTCGCTGGTTTTTGGTCTTTCTCGGCACTGCCCTGTTTCTTCGAGCTTGCTAATCTGTCGGGTTGAAGCGGTTCGGTTGTCTGTTGGAAGTTTTGCGGGGCCAGAGCGTTGAAATAATCCGATGAGTTGATCGAGTGAATGCTACGTCGCCGATATTTCTTGGACTCATCTTCGCCCGGATGACGATATAGATGCATGTCATCCATTGCTGCGCCAGTAAAAGACCCATGTGCACTCTGCGGTCTATTAGAAACCATTCCTGGGCTCCGAGGCACAGTCCTGGCATTATATAGTTGGGCAGCTGTGGGCATGCCTGAGCCAGGCAAAACACCAGGATTTGACACCTGCTGGGGCTGAATCAACGCCGGTGGTGACGAGTCGACTTGTCTAGGGGCCGGTCGTCTGTATCTCTCAGGAGAAGCCTTGGAAGCAACAACCTGTGCGAAAGTGGGTTGATTTGAAGAGGCGTTTAACGGAGGACGAGCCACTGTTATAGGCGACTGTATTCTTGTATCCACCAACTGCGGGAAATTAGATACCGTAGTTCCAGAAGATGTCCGATACCCTCCGTGCTGTGGTACCTGTCCACTGGTGGCAAGGCTAGGTGTCGAGGTGAATGCATATGGCTGGATGGGGGCTACATTGCCGCTTCGGTACCCTGTTTGTCCCCCTATATTTCCTAGCGATCCGTGGTATACATTTCTTGGAGGATTGCCATATGTCTGACCAGAATGTCCTTGTGACGTGCCTGGCATGATTGCCGTAGTCGATCCTGGTCTTGTTTGGAGAAGAGTTACAGTTCCAGATTGCTGAGGATATGTTTGAACCAATGCAGCCATATTAAGAGAATCAGGGGTTGAGGAATCGAATTGTTGCGGCCTCTACGCAATAAGGCCGTGTTTTTCTAATAGCTCTCGCTATCAAACACGTCTTGGGGAGATCACAGCCTCTTGAGAAGGTCTAATGAACCTGATTGTGTTGTTTCTAGTCAGCGAGACGTACGAACCGTCCCATTAGACTGAAAGAAAAAAAAAGCCGTGATCGCGACTTGGACAAATTTCTACAATGCTTAAGAGATGTATCTGGGGAGTATTTCGAGAAAGGGTACCTTCAACAGTTCGAGCAACCTTTGTCACAGGTTGTCGCTGTCTTGAGGGGCGTTCGGATGGAAATGGGATGGTCGGAAAGAGAGGACGCCCGCGACCCGAGGGGAACAAGAGATCTCCAACTAGCAGACTACTATTACCGTAGACAAGGCCAAATGATAGAGCTCTGGGGTCAACCGATATTAAAAGGGACGGGCAATTGGTGGACGGTTGAGCCTCTAGTGCCGCGGGAGACACGAGGAGAGGTATACGGTTTTGTCTAATAGAAGGACATGGGAAAGACTTGTTACGATGTCAACGTTGGGCCCCAAAAGAACACAGACAGAATAATGTTGTTTTAGGCTTCTTTCGTGTTGGGACGGGTGTAGAACCGGGACAGCGGGTGCAGGAGAGTCTAAGACAGACTGTAAAGGAGAGCAATGCCACCCGGGAGTTGGGATGAGAAAGGGATGGACAGACAGGGTCTTTGGTTAAAAGGAGACAACAGACCTTTTAGCAAAGGGGAGAGGCCGAAGAGTCACGTCAAGGAGAAAAAACTGTCTTAAACCTAAAGGTAGGAAAGAATAGTATGTACTAGTAGGATGAGAATCGAACAATAAGTGAGGGAAGAACGAATGGGAGGGTTGGTGTAGGGGTGTGAAGAAGGAGAGAATGATGGTATTCAGAAGAGCATTTGGGATGGGAGAAGGAGGGAATGGGAGGTTGACTGCATCGACACGGGATGAAATGAGTGACTGAATCTGGAGACGCAGAAGGAGCGCGAAGGTGCCAATCGCAGGGAAGACCGTAGAACCATTGTGGGTATTGGGAGCGCCATACCAGCGGGTTGCATCTTGCCCTGCAGCATGTACCTAGATAGGTAGGTCAGTAGGGCGGTACCTACCTACAACCCCCTAAAGGCGTGCAGTTCTAGGGTGGGCAACGTGCAGCATTAGGGGCATTAAAGGTATTAGAAGCCACGAGACATGACCTAATGGACATCCTAACGATCGGGTCAAGTGAAGTCGTAGCGTGGACCTGGGCACTCCCCAGCGCTATAACCCGCTATACCTAACCTGCCTTCGCGGCTAGACCCCTTAAGAGGTTTGCATGCACAGCCTGGAGACCTACATGTATTTTTTTTTTTTTTTTCTTCCGCATTGATTCATCCCTTTTCCTCATTTCAGACATTTGTAGTAAGGAATCGCCATACGCTAGTATGCACTTGTATAAGTATCCAAACAATGCATAACAATGTCAGATGTCGGCGTAATGCCATGTTGCCACAAGAAAAAAACTTCTATTTCTTTTCCACAGCAAATCATTAGGTACCTACTAAAACAAACAATTAGCAAGGCTAGTTGCGACTACCTAACTGTCCCCTAAGATCACACATATTTGTTACATTACCTACTTAGGTACCTTACTACCAGAGGTAGTAAGGGTATACATATAGCCGTACGAAGGGTACATAGGTATCTATATGTATGTACCTAGACAGTAACAGGAATATATGTACTGTATTTTACCCTCCTAGCCTGCATGACAGGCGATTGAGATCTCCTCGCCAGTCAGTGGTCATGCATCGCAAGGCATGCAACAAGCATGGATGTTCGCGCCATAAAAATGAAGAATCGAGCCCGCAAAAAAGAGTAAAACAAATTGTCTGACTGTTGTGACCTGCCCAACCACCGTCACCGACAGTTGTTGACATAATTGACATTACCGAGAATCAATACCACCAGCTGCGTTCCTAAAACCCTAAAACATAATGATACATGTACTTTCGCGATCACCACTACCTACACCACATTAATAAGCTCACTCTCTGTTGCAAAAACTGAGTTGCCACTTACTTAATCATACTGGTAACAAGAAGTAAAAGGAGTTCATTTATGATAGACGATGAAGAAAAATAAAAACCTAAATAGGCAAACAAGGCTATCTGGAGAAGACAGGCATAAAGTATTAACTAACAGGCAATCAATACGTATTTTGTCCAGGGGCTCGGGTACCGCGACTTAGGCTATCCCCCTCGCTAGGCCCTTCCTAGCTGGTCTACATATCTTGCCTAACACCGCTATGTACCTGTACTAAGTTATCCGCTGTGGTCTTCAAGAAGTCGTCGACGAGACCAGGGTGCAGCCAGCCCCCTATTGGTGGTGTTGATCAACAGGGCATTGATTACTATCGCGCTAGACGAGCAATAACAAGGGACGCGCTGAGATGGTGTGCCAAAATGGCTGTCATTGGCACTGCATAATCCACCGTAGGTTGTGGCATAGATTACAGCACATGCAACCTGCGTACGGTACAGCAGAGTTATCGCCCAAATAGGTAGTATACACGTATACACCCAGCAACATTCGAGCATTGTTTTTGTGTGCTAGTTTTACTCCGTTTGGTGTGCGTCCTGTCTTTGTTTTACCATATAAGTAGTATACTAGGGCCTGACCAACAGCACACCACTTGTCGTCAGATTGTAAGTCATAATCTCCCATGACGTAGGCAAGGCCGTTTATGATGAGTCGGGCTTAAGCCCATCGCCATGTGGGATTCATTGTTTTGGTATCTACACGTACATGACTAAGTTACTGCTGTTGATCTTTTGGTAGACAACAAAGCAGCACGCATAGTGTACATACTGATTAAAAGAGAACGCCCGGGGACCCACAGCTGGAATCTGTTTCCATATATCTACTAGACTAGTACTGCTGAACTTGTATAAGTTGTTTAGAGTTACACTATCTTGTCTCTTGGCATTGATAATTTGGCCGTTTGTCTGCTGTACTAGGAACTCGCCCGAGCCAACGCCAAATAGGTATCGTGAATTTACGTAGTATCTGCATCCAAGCTCACTTAGCACAATAAACTGTAAGTAGAATACTGCTATATATTCATTGCCAAATAAGTACTTAGTTCAATGTAGTGTATTTAGGCGTGGAAATCGCTCGGAGCAGCTGACCGAAGCGTGGGGGGGATTTTAATAGTCTCGTACCCGATATTATATCCTGGTCATATGTAGATATGTAGCTTAATTATCCGTCTCCAGAGCTCTACCGGGAAGCATACAAAATCATCCTGTTTTCAAGGTGTTGATCTTTTCCCAAAGACTCAGGGGAAAAGTGTGAAAGACTTACTCGCATCTTGCTGCAGTAAGAA
The DNA here is from genome assembly GCA_022495085.1 of Xylaria sp. FL1042. Lineage (NCBI taxonomy): Eukaryota > Fungi > Ascomycota > Sordariomycetes > Xylariales > Xylariaceae > Xylaria > Xylaria sp. FL1042. The sequence continues at coordinate 48,687 of MU380135.1, forward strand.
AGCAGTGGGTCATCAGCCACAAACAGGTCAACACTGTGTGAACTTGTTGTCCACCTGCAGTTATCTTTGTCTATATTTCGTATTACAGCTGACCTTGACAAATATGTAGTTATATCTTTTGACTACGCCTTCTTTATGTAAGTTCTATACAGCATGTAAGATCAGGTAGGTGACGATCTTAAATACGATCGAATTGCGTCTGGTACTGCGTACGAATATTCTAGCATGATCATTAGGCATATAACTCTGCTGAATATTCTTCTCATGTCGGAGCAGATATCGCGTAATATCAGTCAATAATATAAGCAGCGTAGACATACACGTATATCACCCGCTTCTTTATCCCAGAAAGAGTTTTCCGTACGAATAGCCCCCTCACTCCGACCTATTACACCTACAGTTTGTACTATGAAACAAGAAGCTAGAATCTGTCCAAGACCCGACCCGACCAATCTCGAGCTCTGTTTCTAAAGATGACCAAATCGAGCTAAAGTCTGTGCGATTCAGATCGGTTCCAGCGAGCTGGTTAGGACGGTTCCAAGCACATCGTTTAGACCAGTAATTAACAAGAATAACCGACAACTACGGAGCACGCTATGATCTTGATGCGGGCCGTTTGCCCAATAGGAATATTTACTTGCTAAACTGACGCTGGACCGTACACAATAACATGCAGTCCATCGGTGGACTCCCGATTACTCAGGCCGAACGGAGGTTTCAGTGCGTATCTATCCATCATAGATCTTCTTAGGTTTTAAGACCGGAACCTGTCAAAGATATACTCTATCATTTTCTAATCGTCATTACCGGCTAGATAGGTAAATATGTAAATATGGAATTACATCATTGCACTTCCTAAATTAGCCTGTTTTGATGCATCAACCGATTCGATGAATACCTAAACACACAAAACGAAGAAATACGTGGCTACCTGCCCAGAGGCTTTCCTTCACTTCGAATGGTGATCCTCGTCCGAGGAAAAGGTTTGTTCCTGCAGACTCTCTTCTGCTCCAGGTACCGTACTGAGAGATGCAAGACATTTTCTTGCTGGTTCGCCAAGCCATTCAGAAGGGCAGCTTCATGCGTCCGGCATATCAGAGTCGTATGTAGCCACAGCTTGGTGTCACCGTGACGTGCGGGTACTCGAGATTAAACCGATGAAGAAGGTCTGCGTATGCGTCGATGGCGTAGACGCCGAGAACCGGACATAGCAATTTCTCATGGTGACGGGTGAGCTGAAATCGGTCGGCCCAGAGCTGCTGGGTCAACTTGACGCTTTCTAATCGAAAGCTAGTTGATCGAGAAAGCGGATAGCTTTTGCGCTTCTCGTTTTCGGGTCCCCTATTTTCCGCATCGAAAATCAGGAGTGTGTTCAGTACAAATTGACCCTCGACCATCCATTCGACCACCCTCATGCCCAATACAACTTAAGCACCATGCATGAAGCCCTCGCTGCCCAAAAGCCACATGGAGCATAATATACACGGGGTTCGATTTTAGAGGTACGAGCGAGTATCGTATGCATGCGATGGTTAGTGTCACAGATGGATTTCCGCAGAAGCAACGGGTCCAGACTACACTCATGATGTTACTCTATAGCTTGCACGGTCTCATTGCATTTATTCGACTTCGACCATTGGGGGCCTAGTTGTTTATTCTAGAGGATTGAAACAGGAACTTCGTTTCACGCCCTATGGTCGCCCGTGGCACCACCACTACATGTGGTTTCAGCCCTCCGTCTCTCTGCTAGAAGTGCTATAAACCGGCCTCGAAGCCTGTTAGTCGGCGTATTCCGACTTGTGTGTCTACGAAGACCGGCCGTTTAATCACACCTACATATTGACCTCGTGACCACGAAGTATGATATATGTGAGTGAGCTCACATCGTCATGGACACCAACATTGGGTTATATTTCAGGCCTGCTAGGGGACCTCATCTGGTTACATGCGCACAGCAGCCGAACTGAATTTGTGAAGATCGCATCTTGTGAATCGTAGTTTTAGTCTTGTGTTATCGGGATCTGTAGGTTCTCATCTCCCTACCTTGACAGCCTCGAACACATTATCGCGGTGATTCAACTAAACTCTACACATACAGCGCTATCCTAGCTCTCGCTGTTCTCAGCTTAGAGCTTGAAATATATGATCCAACATTGAAACCGCTCTCCCTTGGGCGGCAGTCGAGACGACTCAAGCAGACAGGCATCTTGGCATGCTGTGCATGTTCCGACCCCTCGTGACCGATACACAAGAAGTGCCAACCACTTGGACTCGGAAGGCGTCTGCATCCGAACGCCCTGTCACGAGCCGACTCAGGGCGAGGGCGTTGTCAAGCTTTAAGCCCGCAAGTTTCTACTATGCATTGACTTTTCATTTTACGGCATGGCGCCTCCGACGTTGACTTGCTTTTCGGTCAGGCCTTGGAATGTCCATCAACCAAGGATATTAGTCGCCTTTATTTTGCTTTTAGAGCCAGGCTCGCCTTATTCCAAGCCAACAATATACGTCATATTATGAGTTTCCTTTGCTCGCTTTCGCATACAGAGCTAGCAATTACGTACGGTTAATATCTCATTACGCCGAGTGGTATTTTCGGGCTTGTTCAGTATTCTTGCTAACACGTCACCTTGCGAGAAAGAGATCACACAAATAGCATGTATACGATTCCAATGTCACACCGAGAACGCGCAATCATCTATGCTGCAATTTGCAGCAGCCACAACCGAATCACCACCGTTTCAAGCTGTACGAACATTGCGCGGCCCCTCCGACATATAGCGGTGAAGGCGCCCGTGGATCATACGTTCGCATGTTCGCTAATCTGGGCGCCTCTGGCGGGTGTTTGCCGACATAAGCGGGCGTCGAGGACCACTGATGCAACAAATGTCCATTGGGGCTCACCGGTTCCTCGATCAGCTCTAGAACGCCTTTTGTATGCGGTATCTCAGCATCGATACTACCTGCCCATAAGTAATCTGTTTGCATGACCCAATTAGAGAGTTTGCTGTATTTACACACACAAACATACTTCGGCCTAAGGGTCTGAGGGTCTAATGCAGGCTCGGATATTTCTTTGCATCTCACATCCTGCTCCCTATTTATCGTCTCAACATGCGTACTTAATTTGAGTCCTCGTGAGTCTTCCTCTTTTCCTTCAAATCTGGGGCAAGTCGAAACCACGGAATGAATCGTGAAAGACACCAGCTGCCCAAACACACTAGAGATTCTCCAAGAGACAGCTTTGTGTCTCCTCTAGTCTTCTCAAAAGCAACTGTTATATAATATCTCGGTGTTTACCGCTGTTCGCGTGAGTCTGAGCGACGTGCTACCACAATGCAACCCCGGGAATGTTCTTTAATGAGACAACGTTTGACTATTGTTGCGCCACGGCAACGGCCCGTAAAATGCCGCGAGTGTTTTGTTTCAACACAGTCCATCGGTCCCAATTAGCAGGAACTGTTTCGAAAAAATACGTGCAAAGTGAATCACTCTAGGGCGCCGACGCACCGGGACGACTTTCTTCTGTCCCATCCCTGATTCACTAAGTCTATTGAGAGGTCATCTCGAATGCTATTCTCATCCACTATTACTACGCCTCGTTTATATATTGATGCTGTTATGCAAAGGATACACACCTACATGATATCTTTTTAATGTTGCTGGGTTTGATACGACCATAGTCATCCAGGAGATCTAGGACGTCGCGTTCATCCATTGTACAGTAAATGGGCTGCTTGGAATATCGCTAAGATGGATACCTACAGGAATTGCTTATGCTAGCCTTGGCTATCGTGGGGTAGTGTCAGCCATCTTACCGCCACCTGGAGAAGAGGCTTCACATGGAAGGATAGAGGTGCGGCACTATCCTTAAGGTCCTCTCGATTCTCCCATGGCGGTTTCGGGGTCGCCGTTTTACGGGGTTATGTTGAGGAGAGGGAGACAAGGAGGCGTATCTAGGATATTGACCTAGTGTCACATTTAGACAAGGCCTCGGTACGAACGAGCAAAACCTTCAGCCAACTTTAGATCTGCTCTCGTTTTATTGCAAATCTGCGGTCGGTGCCTCCACGTAGCTTCAAAAACGCCTGCAGGAAAGCTCCAGAGATGATATTAGTCTCTTCAATTTCCGGATGGTATATGTGTCCGAACCATAATATTCGTTTAATATGGTGTTCCTTTAGGAATAATCGCCCTGTCCACAGATAATGCCAAGCTCAATGAGTAAACGTACCGAGCTAATAAAGCACAACATACGGGTGTTGTGTTGTAGGGGAATGCCGTAGTAATCTGCAATTGCTACCGCAAGAAACTGGCTAAAATTATGGTAGAAACTACGAGCTTTTTCTGGGTTGAAGATGGCATCGCAGATTTAGGACCGCACCTTTTCTTTCATCAGACTCGAGATTCTCTGTCGTAGATTGGGGCGTGGACATACTACGGCGCGGTACAATCCTACTATAAACGGGTCAACGAAACGAGTGTGTAGTACACGTAGTTTACCGTCTTAATGAGTGCTCAATTGGCAACTGATTGTTCATTTTCTCTAGTTGGCATTCATGGGAGACATTCATCTACTTCGACTGGGAGAGAACAATGGCTATCTAGCGACGTCGTCTAGACGAGAAAGGAAGGAGCGCATTGTATGAAATAATGTGAGTTAGTCTGTCTCCTGAACTATGAGATATGATAATATGAGAGCTTTCTCGGCATTGTGCTGTAGATGACATGGGTATTTGTCAGAGGAGACTCGAACTCGCGCACTCACGGGGATAAATAAGTTAGCGAGGGGGAAGACTGCCAGTACCGCCGAGAATGGTGTTCTTGTATGGGAGGATAAAGTGAAGAGAATGGTATTTTTACCAGTCAATAATGGCCATTTTGACTTTACGTAGTGTGAATTTCAGCAATCAAGTCAATTGATAGAAATCAGGAAAAAAAAAAAAAAAAACCAGCTTTGACTCGAACTGCCAACCTCATAATTGCAAAAAAGAATCCAGGGGCTAAGGACGTACCAGAATCCCAAACTGAACCGGAAAACCCTTGAATGCCTATGGCCCTGCCTCTGGCACAAGTGTTTGTCCTGCCGACTATAACCACTGCGCCATCAAGCTTGGTGGCGTGTGCTAGTGGAACGTCTGTTGAAAGGCTGCACACATATCGAGATATATAACCCCCTCAACCTACCCCTTCCTATTAGCCAGCACAACCTATTTTTTGTAATAGATTTCTTTCCCACTGCACACCTAGTCTACAGCATCCAAATAGATTGCTAATATTACCGTCTCGTTCACCGTAGATACACAACCGCTCAAAACCAATAGATAGTTATTTTGTATAGCATTCATAGAGACTCTCAATTAGCATCGTTTCCAATTCTCGCCCAACGGAACTATGGGAAATCAAATTCCTGACCCGGCAATAGAAACATGGAGATATCTCGTTTCCGCCCTTCGCTGAAATAGAGAAGTGTAAATGTGTAATTATTATTGGGTGTCACTTGAACCAATCTTGTGTGCTGTGCTACTGATTTTTACAAGGAGCTGGAGGAACTTTCACGAACTCATCTTGGTTATGGGGCTTCGGTTCACTCTAGCTGCACGTACAACCGTAGCATGTGCTTATAGAGAGCGTGTGGTGGTGCATTTATCTTTCTGTATAGCATACTTGTCACAGTTGCTTAGATTAGGTACGTCTTGATCACGAGTCACTGAAATGCGCTCTTGGCATTAATTGGTACAGATGATATGGGGGAATAACACCATTCGAAATGGTAGGATTTGATTGTCTTCTAGCATTTGGCCACTAGAAGCAGATGTGGACTTGCTTTTGTTACAGCACCGTTGTATTCTTGACACAACCTAAAGGTGGTAGATGTACAGGCAAAGCGCAAAGGGTATCTCAATTAAACAATCTCCCGCTCGTTCCTCCTCCGCGATAGATAGCTATTCCCTTCCCAATTGACTAATGCTTCTTCTTGAGGATGTCTTTGATCGACTCCGAAAACGAGTGACCACCAAATAGATACTGATTGGTGTGTCGCCCGCAATGTGTATAAAGGTTGACTGTTGGGGTGCTTGGCTTAGAGTCACCATCGGTGTTACTCCTGTGTCTCTTGTACCAATGGCTGGAGTCGGATTTCGAAAAGTCCTATTATCGCAAGAGTCAGACTAACAAATCGTTCTTTGGATGACGGGAAGAAGACCATGATGGACTGACCTTGTCCTTGACTGCAGTGTCGGAGCCAGCGGTGTTGTGTCGGTAGACCCCAGACTTGTCAAGAGAAACTCGAGTGGGAGATTCAGTCCGAAAAGAACTCATGATTGGCAGAGTCGGTAGGCCGCTGGAGGGATCTGCTCGCCTATCCAGGGAGGTTCCTTGAGGTGCAGTAGCACGAACGATAATATGTATCACGATAAGTGTCACTGTCGAGCTCAGCTCAGGTGAACAAGTCAGTGACCAATGACTGTGTTAAATAAATTAAGGATTGCTACCCAGGACAGGATACAGACCAGGTGAGCAAGAAACCTTAAACTTATAGAAAAAGGTTGGAGGCTCTGTTGAGAACTGATAAACGAAGGTAGCTGCCTAACGCGGTTCATTTATATGTGGCATAATGTGCTCGCTTCTTGGCTCCTGACAACCAAGACATGATGCATGGGAGCCTCATTGGGTCATTACTACGTATATCAATGCCAGTGAGAGTCACTGAGCTTGCCGAGTTCCCGTGCAGGTGATTCGTATGTATAAGAACGGCGCAGCTACGCCGAGCTAGGCCGGGATTGGCCACCGACGACTCGATATTGGACGATGCTTGGCGCGCTACCGTAGTTTACTCAGTACAGGTCTAGCGGTGGACAAAAGCGGGGATTGAAAGAGGCAGGTGTCCACAATCGGGACCGCAAGCCTTGGGCAGCCAATGAACGGCTCATTGTAACTGCCCTCACGTAGCACAACGAATGACGCGAGGATTGCTGTGCTTATCGCTGCTGCAGTATTGAATCACGTGGGGGCTCATGGTCACAATACCGGCCGTAGATTTGGGAAAGGTCAGGGTCAATAAGTGGGGCATCGTCAGCCCTACTTAACGGGAAACCCGGCATCATGGGAAACCGGCACCGTGAAAGCAAGCGTTCTGGAAAACCGGCAACGTGGAGAGGGCCTAGAGTTTTACACTAGTAGAGAGAGGGCTTGAGAGGTACGTAAGCCCTGCATGAAGACCCCTAGGTACTGCTCGCTGTTGTTGTTTCTGTTGTCGATTACGGAGTGATATGTGCATATATATTATCCTGCGGGTGCCTCGCCACGTCTGGGCTATCTGAGCATTTCATGATCCGGGTCAAGAGCCCTTTAGCAAAACCTGTTAGGTCATCCAAATGGTGTAGTGTAGTTAGGTAGCCAGACAGATGCATCCCGTTGTCGCGACCGACAGACAAGCGGGGAGGTACAGTAAGTAGGCAACCAGGCAACCAGGTACGCAGCTGGACTAATCGAGAAATGTGGTGGTAAGAATTGACACATGTTGCTTTTCTTTTTCTTTTTTACGGTGACTCTGGCAGTACAAGGACAAATAAAAAAAGAGGATTGACAGGCACTTGGAGAATACCTTAGTCTGTGATACCTATGTGAGCATGGCCTGGACCTGATGTGGTAAGTGTCAGACGTCTGTATGCACGCCTGGTACTTCCTGTTCAGGTAGCATTGGGAACTTCCCCCTACGTATTAGGTAGGAAAGACACTGACAGACAGATGATAAGATATTGGCAGCTGAGCGGCGGTGGCGACGGCCCGGGAAAGTTTCGGTGCCTGTCTCCTCCAGCTTGGCACCGCATCTGCCCTACCCACAGTCCGGGATTCCGAAGCACCATAGGGCTGATCTTGGGGGTTGAGCCGCATCGTAGCGCCGACAAGGACGATCCCGAATCCGGGGAAGTGCGTGTGAATTATTGATATCGAAGAAGACTACTTGTTGGCTTACATGCTACGACATCTACAAGTCATTATGCCAGTTTTCGGGGCTGAAAATTGAAGAAAGCGGCAGATAATGACGAGGCGACCCAAGAAACGGTGTAAAACGGAAGAATTTGGGCTGATATGGGATGTATTCAGAGGAACCAAAAAATGCTGGATTTCGAGGTTGAAAGAAATGGAAGAGCGCGAAGCAAAATTATCAAGTTGAGATGTTGTGACATTGCTGGATGCTGCTCGGCTAGCGCTGAATTCTAATCCAATGGCGTGATTTGATTGGCTGATGCACCGCGCCATGGGTTTGTCTTGGTCTGTGCGGACCCACTTGGTCCGGGCTGTCGCTGCTGAGCGCTGATGCTTGTTGCTGCGACGCGCGCACCCCCCAAACGCTCCCAAGTTCCTGCTCATTCCATCCCTCTATCGTTTACCATCGCTCCCTGCGTGCATCTTTCATTACAGTTCCCTTTTCCGTTTTCCATCTCGCCCTATCTTGTCCATCACAGATCCCGGACCCCTTCCTAGAACAAGAACATTTCTTTGCAGACATAGAATACAGCCTTCGATGTTTGCCTGATTGCGCTCGACTTCGGTGCCAATACAAATCCTTCAAAAAAAAAACCTCCGAGCTCTCGATTATAAATCGCGCCGTAAACGCCTCGAATCCAATTCTGACTGCCCCCATTGATTATATTCTAAGACATCATCTCGTATCGCCTCTGCCGTTCAAACACCACTTGCCGCGCCTTGTAGGCCGAAATCCTTTCGTTCCGTTTCATTCCCGAGCTCGACCCATCACATTCACCCCCTTAGGTGGCCACCGACATCCATTTCCATATACAATTTATCGATTATCCGGATCTTTGTGAAATGAAATAGGCTTTGGGTGCGCTTATATCGCCAAGTATACTCGTTTCTGATGACGCTGGGTTGATCTCTCATCGGTGAATTCTGGCTACTCCTTTGAAACGATTCTGGTACGTATATTTGTCTTACAGGAAACCGAAACCTTCTTCTCGCTCAGGACAGCCCTCTTTGGTCATTTTGTATCGAACTCTCTTCAAGCGACTCAGCCCAACTTGATTTGGCTTTGGAATATATGCGACAACCGTAGACTTTGCTAACTGTGTTTGAAATATAGGAGCCGCCGCTCTTTAACCGGTCATAGAGGCTTGTTGATCACTCCAAGGTTGGATCTGTCTAAATATTCACCTTGAGCTTATAATAAAGTAAGGCGTCCTGTTAACTTTTTCAAATAGGAGATTGTGTTAACAATATCAAGCGTAGCCTTGTTGTTCCGCCTCCGCGCTTACTCACCATGCCACCCAAACGAAAGTATCCTGACAACCTGGTCGAATTTGACCCAAACAAGTCAGACCCCGACGATGATACTTTTGAGCCCGAGTCCAACGATCGCGCAGGCCGTCCTCGAAAGAGGTCGCGTGGCAACGGTGGCAAGCAGCCTCGCCGTACAAACAAATACCGCGGGTCTGATATAGATGAGGATGATGATGACCTTTCCATTAGTGAAGAGGAGGGTTCGTTCCATGAGGCCGAAGAAGATGATGAGCCTATTGTTAACGCCAACACGGGTCGCCGTGTGAGGAAGGCCGCCGCAAAAAGAACCAACTACAAGGAAAGCACCGATGATGAGGATGATATGGGCCAAGATTCTGATGACAAGGATGAACTTGCCGGGACCACTCCACAAAAAACACAACGCTCGAGTAAAATCGTCACAATCAAACTAACACCTGCTTTGCAGAAGAAGCAGCTCCTTGGTACTAGTACTAGGCGAACCCGAGCTCGTACGGCAGATGTAGAAGGTGATGATGAGCTTGTTGAACTCTCCACTTCTGGTAAACATGCACGACCCGCTGGGGGGTCTAAGAGCCGGAGCCCGGACGCTGCGGTTCGACGTAGGGCAACACGCGGCACCAAAGGTCTTAAACCACCTTCTCCACTACCTGAGGCTTCTCACGAGAACACCCCGAATGCTGATGAAGCAACTTCTGAACATGCCGCACAGGATGCTATGGATGTAGAGGAAGACCAGAAACCTATAGTCGACTCTGATGGCGCAGCTGGTGAAGATGAGCCAATGCAAACCGTCGAGGCCAATGAAGATGGAGACGACGATGATGATGTGCCTATCACTCGCCGGACTCGCGGTAGACATGCAGCGGGTAATACCGCCGAAACTGAAAATGCGAACACAGAGGATAACCAGACCGCGTCCCGTCGTCGTCTTAGGCGGGGACGCGGGGGAGGCAGAAAGTCTATGCAAGAACCTAGTAGTGACTTTGAACCCGGTAACGATTCCGAGGACGACAATGACTCTGCCTCCGAAGGCAAAGGTGCCGAAGGCGAGAACGATGATGCCGAGTCTAGCCCGAGTCGTCAAGGAAAGCGATCGCCTGGAAAGAGTAGAAGGTCATCCAGAAGACCTCGGAATGTGGATGAGTCCGGCGAAGATGAACCACTTGACCGGGAAGAAATGGCAGAAGAACTTGAGGATCTTCGAGAAGACTCCTTATCAGTGAGGCGACCCAGACGGCGCTCACCTGAGATTCTCTTTGAGGAAAAGTCGCGGCGACGGCGAGTCAAAAAGGTCGACTACTCTATCCTCCCGTTAAATCAAGCCAATTTCGAAATTGACGAGGATGAAGCGGAAGTACAAATTTCAACCCCAGCTCGTCGGCGTGGTCGTGCAAATGCTACAGTCTACAACAGTCGAACCCTTCATACCCTTGCTGGACCATTTGGAGGCATCACAGGCGAAGGGGCCCTGGCTGAGGGCCCTTGGGGCAATGATCCATCAGGGGCTGTCGGAAATGTTGACTCCGACAGTAGTGATGACGAGGGCAATGCTCGCTCTGGAGGAGCTGGCAATCCACCTGTAACTCCTCGTGGTCTTCTCGGCGGTGGTCAGCTTGCTAATGGAGATGGTCATGGCAATAGAATCGGCACTCTAGCGCCGAACGTTGGGAAGGTGAAAGACCACAAAGCTCTAGCTGATGCGGACCCTTTGGGTGTTGATCTGAACGTGAATTTCAGTCAAGTTGGAGGTATGGAAGGTCATATTGAGCAGCTCAAGGAAATGGTGCAATTACCCCTATTATATCCGGATATGTTTACGAGGTTTCACGTCACTCCTCCTAGGGGCGTTTTATTTCATGGCCCTCCCGGAACTGGAAAAACCCTACTTGCTCGGGCTCTAGCGAACTCTGTTGGATTCGGCGGTAGAAAAATTACATTCTATATGCGCAAGGGTGCTGATGCTCTCAGCAAATGGGTAGGCGAGGCTGAGAAACAGCTACGCCTTCTGTTCGAAGAAGCCCGAAAAACACAGCCGAGCATTATTTTCTTCGATGAGATAGATGGTCTTGCCCCTGTTCGATCTAGCAAACAAGAACAAATCCACGCCTCGATTGTTTCTACCCTTCTGGCTTTGATGGATGGCATGGACGGCCGAGGCCAGGTAATTGTGATTGGTGCTACCAATCGGCCTGACAACATCGACCCAGCTCTTCGTCGTCCTGGTCGCTTCGATCGTGAATTCTACTTTCCGCTTCCAGATGTAGACGCTCGCAAGTCCATTTTGGACATCCATACAAAAGACTGGGGCTTGTCCGAAGATTTCAAAACTTCACTGGCTAAAGATGCTAAGGGTTATGGTGGTGCTGATCTACGAGCTTTGTGCACCGAAGCCGCCTTAAATGCAATTCAGCGCACCTATCCCCAGATTTATTTCTCCAAAGAAAAGCTCGTCGTCGACCCTGAAAAGGTAAATGTACAAATGACCGACTTTGTTATAGCAAAGAAGAAAATTGTTCCATCGTCTGAACGATCATCGACCTCGGGGGCAGCGTCGCTTCCGAAGTACATTGAACCTCTTTTGCGCAGCCAGTTCAAGGCTATCACAAATCGACTGGACGGTATCTTCCCTCGAAAACCCAAGGTGACAGCTCTCGAGGAAGCCATGTACGAACCATATGATGATGAAGATTTCGGATTTGACCGGGAACAACTCTTCCAAGAATTTGATAATTCGCGCTCATTTCGCCCTCGGCTCTTGGTCCATGGTATGCAAGGCATGGGACAATCGTACATTAGTGCCGCTGTTCTGCACTATTTTGAGGGTGTTCATGTACAAAACTTCGATTTGCCTACAATTATTGGTGATTCACGGGTAAGTGTCTCATTACTATTTAGTTTGATTCTTTCACTGCCACTAACCTAATCCCTTAGCCCCCTGAGCAAGTCTTGACGGGCCTCTTCACCGAAGTAAAACGTCAAAAACCTAGTGTTATCTTCATTCCAAATGTTGATGCATGGTATGACACGTTGGCCGGGCCTGCATTGACTGCATTCCTGGGCATGCTAAGGTCACTCCATCCCACTGATCCAGTCATGGTACTGGGGACTTCTGAGACTGAAATCAAAGACTTGAACTCGGATCTGCTGCGTAATCTCTTCGGATTTTCCATAACGAATACTATTGAGATCAATCGCCCAGCCAAGGTGAGTCTCTTTTATGACACTTGACCTTCTGTTGAGACTAACATGATATAGGAAAACCGAGAAGAATATTTCTCGAGGGTCATTGCACATATTAGAAGGATGCCAAAGGACTTCCCTGATCCAATGCATCGAAAAAAGCGGCAGCTCGAGGAACTGCCTATCGCCCCACCGCCTCCGGCTAAAAAGTTAACTAAGGAAGAGATTCACAACGAAGACGTACGCTATCGGCAAGCGCTTAACCTAATGAAAGTGCACCTGCAACCTATCATGGACCAGATTTCTAAGAAATACCAGAAGTTTCGCCATCCGGTTATACCAGAATCTCAGTACCAATATTTATTAGACGAAGCAGACCCCAATTATGTCAGGGCTGACGTGGCGGATGCGCCCCCCCGACTCTACGAGCTCGGAGAAGATAGTGATGGGTACCCTGGTCTTCGCGAGACCACAACTGGCAAATTCTTTTACAACCTTGATGTCAATATTATAGAAACCAGACTTGCCAATGGGTACTACTGGCGGCCTTACGAATTTTTGAAGGATGTCCGCGCTTTGAAGAGTGATGCGGAAAACATCGGTGACAGAGCACGCTGGCTGAAAGCTTCTGAGCTTCTAGCCAATGTTGAGGTCGACGTTCTAGATGTCGATGAGAAGCTGCGAAACACGGGCATCAACTGGGAGAGATTGTACGAAACCCACAAAAAACGGAGAGAGGAGAGAGAGGAGCGTGCTCGTAAAAAGAAAGCTATGCAATCTGTCGTAGATGCAGCGCAGTCTAGTGCCAGCAATGGTGGAAGTCTCCCGCAGAATGGTTCGCACACACCAAATCTGCATACTACCACTGCACAATTCCAGGTCATAGGCGGCCCATCCAACGGTATAGTAGAAGCCACTGCTTCCAATGCTGCTACAAATGGAACATCAGTGCCTTCTCGAAGTACAGACGACGATGTGCAGATGGGAAATAGCGATAATCATTCCGGTCACCCAACCCCCATGCAGCCTCCGTCACAGTGGCCTCGCATGCAGCCACGATCTCTTAATACATCCGTCATGGCTACTCCGGGACGTATGACCCAGATCTCGCAAGTGTCGGCCGTGCAATCACTACCACCAGGTGTATCTCCGTCGGCACTGGTAAACGATGCTTCAACAACTCGGACTTCTGATCCCTCTAACAGATCGTCCAATCTCAGTGGCCAGCTTACAAACGGCGAGTCGGGACCTGAGACTATGCCAGACACCCTGCCATATCCTGATAATAGCCAGATCTCATCGAGTGACGAGCGATGGCCCCACTCCCAAGCCGACGCCATACTGCGAGGGTATATACCACAGCCTAGACACTCTCAAGACTCTCAACATCAGGCGTCGCCTACTGCAGCCAAATCCTCTCACGCGCCTAGTGTGGCAAACCTTCTCAACGAGCCACTAGATGAGGGTCTAATGTCACAACCTCAATCACAGAAAGTACTGCAAGTAGAGTTGGGTGAGGACTCAGCTGAGCTCCTCCTAGCCGAACTGACTAAACGCACTTCAGGCTGTACGATAGAACAGCTAGAGCAGATCAATCGAGATCTGATGTCCAAGCTATGGGAGACGCGAGGCGAACATAACAGAATGAAGGTGTTCAATTTGATCACGCAAGTTTTTAATGAAAGCATGCATGACATATTGGAGATGCAAAAGATATTTCAGTCGAGTCAGTGAGTAAAACTACATCACTGGCTCTGGCAGACATTGTATAGAATACTTGCCCGCGCCGGGAGCGAAGGCTGGTGGGCGAACCGTGGACGCTTTCCAAGGTCTCTCATAATTTATACATTTTACTTTCCATTGTTCTGAGGAGTGGTCAAGTGCTCGTTACCGCTCGGATGCTGCTCATGTTTGTTAGGTTACAACTTTGGACATGGAATGTATTAGTTACTAGATGCAACGAACGACGATCACGTGGTTAGGAGAGTATATTTGACTCCTTTTGCGTAGCATGTATCATTTTGGGGTTACTGGCTGGACTTGAGCGAATAGGCCAATGTATTTTCCATCTCCCAGAATTTAGAAGGATGGTCGTTGTGCCATGTGATTTATATATATGACGGTAGTCTCCATGTGGCTTGTTTGTTACTGGAGGTACTTGCCCGTCCCAGCTTGGCCTTTGGAACACCACAAGCATGTGGTGGACACCTTGATGTTCAACTATCCCGTGCATTATATTTTGTTCTAGTTGATGAATGTTGGGCATAGCCTATAGAGTCATCGTGCCTTGCAAATAAATGATGGCTTACTTATTGCCTGTAAGTATAAATGACCTCCTTGTAATTTTGATAGCTTTATTTCGCTGTTCTCCGTATTGAGCTATTGTAGTGGTTGACGGGTTCCTGAATTGCCTAACCTAGCTGTCATTTATATTCTTCTTCGGGATGGAATAGGATCGGAAAGAAAGGTAGATAGATCGAAGCGTAGCCTGGGCTTAATTGAACAGCTAACAGTTGTGTTGCTGATATATCCGCCGATATTGGCGGGGGAATAATCATGGATTACTGAGATGGGCTACAAGCTTGTGAAAATTATTTATGAAGATTCTTCCCGCGTAGAGTTGCCATATTTCGTTTCACGAAGCAATAAATCCTAATAGTCATGATTGAAAGACGTGGCTCGTGATTAGGACAGGTAAATTGTGCATGGTATATACATTTGAACAAGTCTATCCGTAGTAGTGGTATCTCTGTCATAAAACAAACACGCATAGATCTACAAGACTTTCCTCTTCCTCCACACAACGAAGCCATATTTCTGGGTATATGGATATGTATGACCTTAGAACAGCCAGGAAACCCACGTCCGGTAGAAGGACCGGCCACGATTAGGGTGAGCGGCCTTCTCAGCGGCTTGGTTGGCGAGGAACTCTTCCTCCTCGCGGTCGATGATGTCCTTGCCGGTGTAGAAGTCGCACTCATGCGGTCGAACGCCCTTGCTCTTGGTGACGAACTTGTGTCCGAAGATGAGGGCTAGGTAGAAGGGGATGCCGATGTAGCCCGTGATGAAGTTCTTGTAGTTCCCATTGTAGGAGAGGCTGGGGATGAAGGAGTCGAAGTTCTTGGTGATGGCCACCAAAACACAGATGAACAGCGCGACGTACGAGCCCCAGATGCCGAGCGGTGCGGTATATGGCATCATGTCGTTTGTGAGGCCCTGCGCTTTGCGTGCTCGCACGAACCAGATGTGGGTTACGAGGATGGAGATCCACGAGAGCAGACCGAGAATGGTGGTCACGTTGACGAGGTAATTGAACACGTTCTTCGAATCATCCGACACATTCAAGAAACCCAGCAAGCCGAAGATGGCACTGGTGAAGAGAGCGTAGATCGGAACACCACGCGCGTCCGTCTTTCGGAAAATGGCGGGGGCTGAGCCGTCTGAGGCCAGACCGTACAGCGTGCGGCTGGCAATGTATAGATCCGAGTTGGCGGCCGAGAAGACGAAGAGCAAGATGGCGGCGTTGAGGATATGGGGGAGGACGTCGATCTTCGCCAGCACGATGGCAACTACGAAGGGCGATGCAGCGGCGCTGGTCGATTTCTCGTTGGCGAAAGCCAGGTCCTGGTCGTTGAAGGGCACGATCATGCCGACGAGGAAGACGCTGATGATGTAGAACACGACGATACGGTAGAAGGTGAGCTTGATCGCACGAGGGATCGTCCTCCGGGGGTTCTGGGCCTCGCCCACGGTCACACCTACCAACTCGGTTCCCAGGAAGGCGAAGGTGGCTGTGACTAATGTAGAATAGAAGTTGAGGAATCGCCCTAGAGATCCATTGATATCCTCGTTGAATTTGCTATTAAATGCGCTATTGTTCTATTAGCATGCTGCTTGTTCCCAACGACTACCACACGTAAATGTGTTGGAAACTAATGAACCTACCCTGGATTCCTCCAGTACTCAAACCCTCTGGCATGCCCGTCGGCACCACCGGCGGTAATAACGAGCGATACAAGAATGACGCCAATGATAACGACGACCTTGAAACTCGACCTGAAATATTCCGAATTAGTTCATGTTAATGTTTAGACGTGGTCTATAAAGCGAAGTGATCCCACCATGGGATTGACAGCAGTATGTGTTTTTCCCTAAAAAATACTCACAGCCAGAATTCAAATTCTCCAAAGAAGCGGACGCCGAAGTAGTTGATGGCTATGATCAATACTAAGAAGATGGCAATCCACACTCCCGGGTTGACGCGGTCCCGAGGTAACCAGAATTGGATCACAAGAGCAGCGGCGGTAAGTTGGTTGGGTGGAAGAATGATGTACTTAAACCAGTAACTGGATGTTAAGAAACACACATATTAGTTAGTCATTTATTCATACCCAGGGGCTCCGAGGGTTAGGTGAACTCACACCCAGCCAAGAGCGAAACCGAGCGAGGGATCGCAGAAACGCGTCGCATAACCAGTGAAACCAGCAGACATGGGAAGCCAAGCGGAGATCTCTCCGAGACCAGCCATGACGAGGAAGACGACGAAACCAATAACCGAGTACGAGATCAAGATAGAACCGGGTCCGGCTTTGGCGAGGGCCTTGCCAGTACCAATAATCACTATAGGGTAGTTAGTAAGCAAGCTTTCATCTCACCATGAGAGTAGTAGTTGCGCAGTATTGGATAGGCCAAGTAGTAAACACATACATCCAGTTCCGATAGCGCCACCAATGGCAATCATAGAAATATGACGAGCCTTCAGACCACGGTGCAACGAGGTCTCGGCGGACGTCTCAATACCGCGAATCCGTTCACGTTGTTGGTACTCATAGTCGTTGAAGACGCCGGCCTCCTTGTCGTTCGGCGACGACGTGTGCCTCGACCTCATGCTCCCCGACTCCATGGTGCGTATACTACCTCTGCCCCCTTCCGCGCGCGCGGGTGTGGACGAGAGAATAGGTGTGAGTGAAAGACGGCAGCGATCAGGTGGCCGAGTCAGACGAGACGAAACCTTGGGTGCTCTACTCTATAACTGTATCGTCGACCTCGATGGGCGAAACGGCGCAAATCCAGTATAGAGCAAGGTCAAGCCGAAGAAAAGATAAAAACAAAGTTTAATAAAGCGGCATAAACCGAACCAACAAGGATAAAAAGCACCTTGACCTAACCTAACCTACCAAACCGGTAATACATGTAGGTAGGAAAGACTGACTTCGGATTGGGGAGGCGGGAACAGCAGCAGCAGAGTTCATTAAATAATACTACATACCTAAATACATACACTAGTGTACGTAGTAGTAGAGCGCCAACACGCCAAGCTGCTGGCGATGGCCCATGGTTCCAATGGACCACCCATCCTACCTCCTCATATCAGAGGCGAACCTGCACGCCAAGACGCAGCTCTCGGGCACGATTGACCCATTGCGTCTAGATTGGCAAGCCACCCCTGCTCGACGCCCTGGTCTCCGGGCTGGCTCTGGGCTGGCTCTGCCTGGTGTTTGTTTGTTCCCCCGTCTTATCTTTTGACTACTGTAGTGTACATACTACGTATGTACTGACCAAGGCCCCGGGTCGGTGTGTGCGTATGTGTGTAAGTGCACATGTTCTGGGTAGCACCAAGCACCCTGGTCTGTCTGTCGTATGTATGCCATCGTCGCACAGGGGAGGGGGGGGAGCTGACCTGGTAACTGTAGTGTAAACCTGCTGTCCTTTTGCATATCGTGAAATATGTGGGAGCGAGTCAAGCTCCCCCTTTTGCTAATACATGGACCCTAATTTGTTGTAGTATAGGTAGATAGCAAGACTACTTGCCTCCTATTTACAATTCAGCTAATACCAACCTTCATTCAGTACGGCTATTGATGGGAATGCTTACAGTATAAAAATGCTGACATAAATAGAGAGAGAGAAATATTTGCTATAAACCAGGCTAAATGTAAGTACCTACTATGTAGGTTGGTTTCAATCACTAATATAGATATAATTCCATAATACGCTAAGGGGGGGTAGATCGAGGCTAGCTACGGTATTTTTCTCAGCGTACGGTCGTCTAGTCTCTTCGCAACAGCCAACAGCCGCATCAAGTCGCCACGCGATCAAATACCTTCCCCCCAAGCCAAGTAAGCTAGAGTGCCGCCAAGTCGTGTAACCCCATAGTGTTATCACACCTATCAAGGCCGTTGAACGTGCCAAGCGGCTCAAGTGAATTTCTACTTTACTTAGTACTTACCCAACACATCCACATGTCTTATTCGCCCATCACGCTATTTGCTAATTCATACGTTACAACAAACATAGCGCAATACCTATAAAGAATACAAGTAGTTTGTGTGGTTTGTATTACCTGTTTGCCGGATGAAAAACCCATGAGACCTGCCAAAGACAACTTACTCACTCACTCACTCAGCCACCTCGATTTGGGGCGAATTCAGCTCAGGCTGACTGACCAGCGTCGTCGGTATGAACATTAGTACTTAGCGCTTTTTTTTTTCTTCTTCTTCTTCATACTGCGTAGTGTAAGATAGGCAGGTAGGTAGACAGGTAGTACGTATACGCGATGGCGCCCCGTTGTCTCGCTTCTGTGAAGGGAGGCTAGCTGGGCGTCTGGTTGCGTGACCGAATACCCAAGACGGACAAGCTTCACCTATCTCGTAGTACATGGCTGTGTGTGTGTGAAGTTAACTTACTGTACCTAGGCTGAAGTCTGCCTAGCTACACCACAGCTATCTCCCCTGCCAAGAATGCTAAAAGGCCGCCGAGATCTACTATACTACATACATAAGTTCCAATTTATTATTTTGTTTTATTATGTATATTGGAGTTGTATGTCTCAGGACACACACAATCGAGCTAAAAAATTGACTTGCATGCCACGAGCTGCAGGATCGCTCTTATCGCAGCTCGACCTGATTTCACTGCAGTTGGTAGTTGGGAAAGTACTTGGCAGCCACAGCAAGCTAACCAAAAGAAGAAGGTAGAAAAGAAAAGACCCTAGTACAGCTGCTCACACTGATACTACACTAATCCTAGCGCAAACCCCCCCGCATTCTTCTGAGCTTCTGGGTCTCCAGAAGGAAAACAACGGCACAAAGAGGAGCTTTGGGGGGAATTGGTACTACGTATACACTTCACGGAGGGTCTAGCAGCGTAGGTACAAGCTTCTATCAACATTCCAGACCCCTTCTATGCAGGGCACAAGCCGAGGCTTGTCTTTTGCTTGCATATTGGTACTTCGTACTAGTTCTTGCTTGCCCGCCGTTGTTTCTCACTATGTAATTACTGTGTAAATAGAAGATTCACCTCTAAACATGATGGCTTCGATTAGGTTTTTCTTTGGGTCCTTTACCACACCGCCTCATAACTCCGGATGCTGATGAAATTATTTATACATGTATTTAATCCCGTGCAGTACTGCTAGAATCCTAGTCGCGATAGTGCGTGCTGGTCATGAGCCTGGTTTTGGGGCAACACCAAATGCGCCATACATCTGCCTGTTGAATGCACCAAGCCTTAGTTAATGAAATAACACCGGTGTTGATTTGGGGTCCTCGGTAAGTGTCTGGTTCTCGAACTGTGACACATGCAGCGTCAGCCTCAAATTCGGATTAGCCCGTTTGCATTGGATTCCGCCTTCTCTCACCTCCAGGAAATCCGTAGCCGTGATCATAACCATAAAGGCTTCAGCGAGATCGCTGATGCGCTCAGCAAGCGCGGGGTCCATCTTTCCCACTCCTGCGCCTATTCCTGCTGACCTTTTCAAGACATGCATTACTAGCATCCTATGATCGGCGAGGAACCGTCTGCCTTGCAGGATAGTATGGGAGCCGCGACTGACGACTGCGACACTGATGATCCGGGCCACTTTGACGAGCAGCACATAATGCCTTTCCAATGCTTTCAGATCTGAAGGCTCGACGTGTAGCTCGGGGTCCACTGCAAACAAGCCGGACTGATCGACTGTCCGGAATATATTTGCATGAAGCACATACTTGGCGCCCTGGCGCGTTTGGCACAGTTGCAGGAGAAGTACTAATTTGGCGTTGAGATAGCTCTGATAATCTGGATACACTATACAATAAGAGTAATGATTAGCTTGCAGGTACCTATACACGGGGTCTCCCTTGAAGTTCTTCGTGCTCACCATTGGGATCGACGTTGATCCATTCCTGCATCACGTCGCGAAGGGAATCAACGAGGACGCTAATGAAGTTCAGTTTGTTAAGCGCCTCCACCACATACTCATCGCCTTCTTTTTTGCCGAGCTGCACAAGGATGGTCAAAAGGACCAAAGCCGCCGATTGGCATCGGGGATCTCCACCAAATGCATCGTCGCAGACCACGTTGAGAAGCTTCTCTCCGAAGGAACGTATCGTCTTAGTGGTCCTTTGAAATCCGGAAAGAGCTCCATCCCTATGATCAAGGAGACCTGTTAGATAGCGATAGCAGATACTGTAGTAAATGGCGCGTAATTCTTCATTAGGTACCCATTTTGCAATGGCATCTAAGCATATCTGCAATAAGTGAGATAATTTGTCACTGATCAAGTTCTCTACTGCCGGGCCGTTTCTGTCAACTGAAGACATTGTTGTGAAATCGAGCTTGAAGAGAAGCACTTTGGCAAGCCTGGCCAACTCGAGCGCTGGACTAGGCTTCTCGGAACCGTACGTTTCGAGGCCAGGGAGTATCGCTTGAAGAGTTTGCAAGATAAAAGAAACCTCATTTGTGCCTTTAAAATCATTGCAGTCAGTCATCACCATTAAAAGCCTCGTCCAGTCTCCTAGGAGTTTTAAGCTGTACGCCCGAGTTTGGGTTAACCGATTCAGGTACACGACGTAGAGCAGGATCGTCTCCTCCTCCAAATCCAACAGCACTGCATCCTGCTGTAGGATCAGTTGGCTGGATCTGCTGTCTTCCTTACGCCTTAGAAGTAAAATTTCCTGAACCTTGCTTAAATTGTAGAGAGAGTTGGAATCATCATCTTCTTCGAGACAAGTTCTGAGATCCAAGTCGCTAAATGCATTGAGTTGCGGTGGTGGAGCCGCAAACCGATCTTCTTGTGGCAGTGAATCGTGAAACTCAAAAACAGACGGCACTGCTATCGGCTCCATGCCTTCAATAACGATTTGGCCACCTAGGGCGTCAAAGATGCGTCTTTTCAAGGCTGGCATCTGGCTTTGGGTGACGTTACAGAGTTCATGCGCAATATATTCCAGAGCCATGGCGCGCACAGATATATAATCCACAAAACCCTGGGCAGCAGAACCTGTGAGAAAATCAGGTCCATTAGCTTCTTGCCCATCCCATTTTGAGCTTTGCTGGGTTACAAGACCTTGCAACAAGATATGAAACAGGAAATCGTTCTCTCGTAGCTCCTCAAGAACGAGGCGTGCTGATAATGGGGAACTCCAGAGAATTTTGAAGATTTGCATGGCTTTATACTTAAGCTTTACAAGCCACTGCACCATGTACCCGTTCTCATTGGTCGAGGGCACGTCAATAATAATAGGTAGTAATGAATGGAACAAGGAAGATCTTTGGTCAAAACTGCTCCCTGGTTCAATCTCCAACGTTTTTGTGGAACAGCGAAACCCAAGCAAAAGGTGTGCAATTGTCGGCCGGTTCGGAGTGGCCTTTAAGCAGGAATAAAGAAAATCCAGAATGTAGACCTTGATCTGATAGTCGGGAGAGTCTGCTTCTCGGCGGAAATCAAGAGGAGATGTCAGCTCAGAGGTGAAAGCCCCAACAATAGCCCGTGCATCGTCATGTTCCTCAAGGGCTATAATTGCTTTGTTACGATGGATTTGGCTAGGGGGGCCCGATTGCCAGGCTGAAATAACCCTAGGGGAAGTTGAGATCTTTTCAAGGAGTTTCAAGCTCGCCATGGTAACGCTAGGATGGCCTATACCACAATATCCACCAAGATCCGGTATCAGTGTAAGGCTAGTCATAAGACCGTCTTCTATTGAAGCGAATGCTTCGTTTGAGAAAGGCGTGAATGGCGACCGACTTTGGGCTCGATTCTGCGACTTTACAATAGGTCTGACTAGGTCGAGGAATGTAGCTTGAAGTTCCAGAGCTTTCGATAATAGTTCAACTGCGCGCAGAACTCCCAGGATAAGAGGAGAATCCGGTGGTGCCTTGCCAATATCTGAAGAATCTTGATGAATGGTATCCAGTACGCCTTTTATGAATTTGCTATCGTACATCCACTCCATGACGCGGGTGAATGGGTGGAGGCTCACGTAAGTTTCCAGATCCTCAGTGTCAATAGCAGAATCTACGTTTATACTCGACTCATTGCCAAACAAGATCAGATCTTCATTGAAGCTGCAGATACAGACCAGGGCGAAGTTTAGACAATGATAACGTAAGATTCTCTGCTGCGTGACATCACGGCATTCCGCAACTCTCACTGAAAATATATGGCCTAGCACAAAGTCAATGTATGGCTCGATACCAGCGTGCGTACGAGTTGAAGCGCCAAGATCTTCGCCATATGGCAAGGCATCATTCAGTGGGCCAACTTCATCGGGTAAAGTTATCATGACAGTCAGAAACTGGATAAATGAACTGGTATCGTCAAAATTCGGACTTATTTCTTGGAAGAGGGCTTCCATTAGGGAGGTCCCAGTGGGCAGAGCGGCGGTAGAAGCCTGGGTCCGGGCCGACATGGCGTGTGAGATATAGTAGCCTGTGAAACAAGCCTCAACATATTCCCACATCGCATCATTCTGCTCAAATGACTTCCGAGCCATAAGACCACTCAGCGCCCTGAACGCATGTGCCCTGACCTCGTGGCCAACAGCACTACTAATGGCTTGCACAAGCAGCACAACTAGTTTCTGTTTAGGTAGTTGTAATAAATAGAGGCGACAGGCCTCACTCTGTGAAGCGAGCTTGGCAATAAGCCGAAGGTAAGCTTCCTGTAACATGAGGACCTCTACCTCGCTCTCTTCCCTCTCAATCTCGAGTTTAGCACCTCTCAGTGCAACTGTTTGTGCTGCCGCTGGCTTTGCTCTAGCTTTACCGACGTAGTACTCTAGCTCTTTCAAGATATGAGACCAAGTGATTGATGATGACCGTCGTAATTGGTGTCCTTCATCTAAGAGAAACTCATGAGCGTAGGTTGCGCCCTCAGCATCGCCAGAGAGACACTGCAACATCTCGCAGAACGCGGTTTGCAGAGGCGTCGTCGTCCTACGTGATGCCCACTGTAGAAATCCCGCGAGATTGCTCTCGGGATCGGCCCAGAAAGCGTCTGCCTCATCAGGTCGACCTTCGTAAGAGTACGCTATCAATAAGAGAAATCTTTCTAGATCAATATCTTGGTGCTGGTGTTGGCCAGTTTGGCGTTGCTCGTCTTCTTCAATCTTCAGCTTACGGAGTATATCGGGCATATTTGATATAAAGGCGTCGATAAATGTCCCCATCTCCGCCATCATGCGGTCTTGTAATTGAGTCGAAAAGGGAACAGTATCAGGAGGCAGGGCTGGCGTTCTTTTCTGAACCCAAGCCCTCAACTTGTTTTGGAAAGGGTCTTGCCATTCTGTTGTTTTAACATCGAGAGTGGCCGCTAACAAGAAGTCGAAAGCGCCGTCTTTGAGAGCTTCGGTGAACTGCTTAGATCTTTGCATGTCCTCTGTCCATTACATGAGCATCAAAGGTCGTCCAGGGAGAAATTAGATCTTACCTTTGTCTAGATCTACATCCTTCAGGACTGATCCAGCAGCATCTTCCATATACCAACCACTGTACTCAGCAATCCACCAGCATTTTATGGCTGCATCAAGAAAGGGCAACGCCCCAGTAGCGCCCTCGGATTGCTGGCATACAATTTTGTTGAGGCTTCTCGCCTGCTCTACACTGCCGTTGCCCTCAGTTGAGCCAAACGTCCTGATATAAGCGCCGAGAACAGGCAACAAATGTACTACAGATGTTAATACCAGACAAAAAAAAACCAATTCATAGTAGAAGACTCGGGCACTCACTTATCGGATAATCATATCTAGTTGCACGCCGGAAATCAAGGAGGAAGTTGTTGAAATCAGCTTCATCTGCCGTGTTCCCTTCAATCGCATAGCAAAGAATGACGGCAAGAAGGTCATGCTGCTGCATTAAGCTAATATGTGTAAACTCGTATATTTCCCTGGTCTCTGGATCTGTTGCACGTCCCAAGATGGCAGCACTGTTCACTTGCTCCGCAAGCTTCTGCAGCCAAGCACGAATATCAGCTAGGGCGGCAGTGCAGGCTGGGATAAATTTCGGTTTACGTTCAATTTTCGCAGCGCCGGGTATATTGCATCGAAGAATGTTGTGTTTGACATATTGGCTAAGGCGTCCAAGGTCATCGCCGTCATGTTCCGTCAACAAGTCATTTTCCTCCTTGGCAAGCTCCAGTAGCAGGAGCATGCAGCTGAGCAGATACTTTCTTCGTTGGTGAAATCGGATGATGGTGCATTCTTTTCTAGGCCTAGTGAGCCTTGCCTCCTCATCTTCTGCTTGTAAGGCAAGTCGGGTAGCTTCGACTTCGTCTAGGTCAAGGTCGTCGGCAACTTGAAGAATGATTTCTTGGAAGTCTTTGTTGAGTGTCCACTCTTCATCGTCAATATGAACCTTGCCTATATCCACGCTCGTCAGTAAACATGTTGAGTGTGCAGTACGCCTTTCAAAGTACCAACCTGAAAGCACAGTGTCGCGGCTCTCTTTCTTCCGTCCAGGCTTCTCCAGCAGACGCTGAAAATCGCCGGCAACATCCTCTAGGAGAGGGCTCTCTGAAATCTGAGCCAAGGCTAAGCGACCGCGCTCGTCGCGATCCTCCTTCAGAGCATCAGCGACGGTTGTCAGGTCTCGAAATAGGCCCTGGAAAGCTTCCATGGTGCGATCATCCGCCATGACCTATCCACCAGTCTATCGCATTGTGTTGGGGAGGTCGAGGTACGCGGCAGCGATGTCGCACGGGGCGGGCGGCGCTAGCTTTGAGGAGTGCAGCAGCCAATGAATATTGACAGGAAAAACAATAAGTAGTTGGTTGCGGTCAGCACGGCATGTGAAGTCGACGTGGGTTGGTCGAAAAACGCGGAAACGCGTGGTAATTGAGCTTGTTGAATCTCGTCTCTAGACTTCACCGTCGCCCTACCTAGAAAAGCTGGTATAGTGAATGTAGCTTAGGTGGGCCAGGGTACCTAGCCTACTATGGGTAGATAGGTACCGGCTAGGCTACCTACATACAGGTAAGTACTTAAGTAATGTTAATAGGTACGGAGCTGCGTATAAGTAATTGGCTGGGAAGGTACTGGCCCGTTCTCAATAGGGCAAGTTTTAGTGGACCATAGTCATTAGAGCTACCGTAGGTACCTACCTATATTAGGTCGTAAGGTCCTGGTAAGGCTGTTCCGAGCTTGAACACGAGCGCATCTTTTAGGTCAGGCAGAGAGGTACGTACTCAAAGAGTATAAGAAATTAAAAAAAAAAAAAAAGTCAACAAACAGGAGGGCGGTGTAAAAATTCTGCCGGACAAATCCGAGCTGAGCTTTATCCAAGGATTGCCGCCTATGATTTACTGAGTGCTATAAGCTACAACCTGCTCAATCATGACTGTCTTTTAGGATAGAGAGTGTCCAAGTCCAATGTCACTGGTACTAGCACGAAGAGTAAGCGATATTTTCTAATAGGCGCTCGATTAACATCTTACTCGTCAAGTTATCGTTATGTTCCACGCTTTCCCGTCTCTAATTGGGTGTTGAAATGGTGATTCCTCTTCTATTTGTTAACGCTGTCCAAGTTGCTATGGTGTTAATAACGCCTTGTTCACTCAGCAACTATCCCTGGCAGTGAAGCCAACTAATACGACTTTGTCTTTCGGTTGCATCCAAGTAGACCACCATCGTGAGATACCTGATTTTAGAAACTCAATGTGGTTATCGCCTGTCAAATAGACAACGCTGTGCTCCCTAGGTACCGGCTTGTGTAGCCAGCAGATCTTTTCGAGCTCCGTGAATGGAGATAAGGATACTCAAGCCGGCCATACCCAAGTTAGTTTGCGCTTAGATACCTACATGGGCACGCTATTGAAGCCATCTCGATTCCACCCCTCGGCCCATCATTAAGGTATCTGGCCTGTCTTGGTCTAGGCGGATCGCGTTCGCCGTGTTGTGTCGCACGTCCACTTGGTGGACTCTTGCACATGCATTCCGATAACTCGTATATTTTATTGAATAAGGGAGGTTGAATTACGATGCCACCCCGCTCGGGAGCCCGTGAGCTCTCAATGAAAACAGCATTAGGCATGCCATCTCCTTACCGGGCGCAGTTGCTGGGATCGTAGGCTAACAATTGTGAAGATGCGATTGAGAGTGGCAATAGAGCGAACGGCGCAACCGGTTTAGATGGTGAGTTGAAGCCGTGTCTTTTTTTGGTTTTTTTGACAAATTATACTCATTATGTTTCGGTAGGGCTCATTCAAATATTCAAGCACCAAGCAACGGCTTCTGATCTGTATGTCCGCCTAATACCAGGTTGAGGTCTCCTGAATTAATGAAACATCATAGGTTGAAATTGGACGATAAGAGCTACCATAGGCTATTTGAGTCTCTTTTTCGTTACACTTTATCCGAGAAGGAAGCTTACTATCACGGTAGAGGGGCCAGGACGGTCGCCGCTGGTAGGCTCACCAAATGTGCTGAAGCGCTCCGTCTTAGTATCGAACACGGCGCATCAAAATTAAAGAGAAAGACCTTCTTAGCTGTCATTGACCATATCACCGACATTCTACCTCACTCCGATGATGGGTTGGTGCCACCATTAGTCTCCGACTATACTAAAGCACTTGCCACACTACTTGGACACGGGGCCAATGTGGAGATCTTAGCAACGCATAATAGTGACGGTTGGTTCACTTGTGTCGACTTCGTGGTTGAGATCATCTCCCAATACGCAGAGAATGCAGATCGTGACGTTGGAATCTCTCGTGCTTCCCCAGCACCTCTAGCAGGGATATCGATGACGTTGACAGCGAGGTCGCGAAACACACCTACGCGAAGCAACAGTAACGATCGAGCGCCGCGTGGTCATCTTTCAGACCTCATGGAATGCTTGTCATATCTCGTCGCTGCCCCAAATGCACCACTACTTCAACGTAGTAAAGAAGTAGCATCTGTCGCGCTCCAAGTTCTCCAGCTCCGTTACCTCGGTCTAAGCCAACTTCATCAACTAGCCTTCGCCGTCATTAACGCAATTCTAACCGCAACTCAGACAGATGATACAGTCCAAGCCAGTTCATTGGCCGCTGAGTGCCTACCACTTATCATCTACTGGTGGCAAGCTAGAACCGCGTCCAAATACGACGCTTTGCTTAATGTCGTTCGGACAGAAATGCTCAAGGTTCTATACAATATCCATTTACAGCTAGAGTTTTTAGCTCAACAAGATAGTGAAACCCTCTTTGAAGACATTGAGAACCTAGCAGAAGTACTCTGGAGTGAGTACTCGAAGCGAGATGACCGAGCCCAGCTTCAGCAGGATGATCTAGCGTATATAGTTGATCATCAGGCCATCAACCATTTTTATATACAGCCATTTGCCCTGCGGCCCTTCAATATTGAAGGAGAGAGGCAATGGGCAGTTGTGCAAATGTTAGCAATGCTTGAAACAATCATGTGGAAAAGATCTAAGTCTTCGCACATGGACCCTACTAGCAACGAAAACTCGGAGCACCCGCGCAAGAAGCAACGGAAAGATGGGGGGTTTAGTAGACTGCGCTATAAGCTTCGCTCCACGGATCGTTCTACGCAATTCACCGCGCTACAGATGATACCATTTTTCGTATCAGACATCGATGTCACGGGTGAAGAAATATGTGACATCCTATCTATTTTAATCAGCCTTGTTACAAACAAGAATAGCAAGCTATCAACCTGGGCCATGATAGCCTGTGCAAGGTTAGTTTGGACCGGATTATGGAAGCACCTTGTACTAACTGATTATATAGTCTAGCTGCCAAATCTATCCCTCTTGATAGTTCTTTTGATACCCTCTGGAAGCAGGTCTGGCAAGTTGCGGTCCGCGCCATCAGTATGGCAGGAACCTGCCGAGCCGCAAGCTTTCTACTATACTCAATCTTAAGAAATGAGCTATTAACCTACAGCGAGATAATGAGTGACATCAGCGATATAGTCACAACTGCAGATGTTAACGGGCCAGCGATCCTGGTTGACTCGTCGCTTATTCTGATGACAGCCCTTCTGCAACTTCGCAATCACCATCTTCCCAACGCTAGCCATGCAACCAATAACCACATCATTCGCTGGATGTTATCGCGCTGGTCTCCGGGTGAGTGGCCATTGCATTGTGCTCGGTGTTCAAATACTAACTATTATTAGCGGATGCAAATTTTATCTCAGCCTACTCTATGCATGTTTCTGCTCTAAACATGGCGAATATTGTACGAGCAGCTTGTGGAGACACCGAACTATCATTTCCCGAGATTTCCCAAACGATATCTGGCCCTATTGCGGAAACCGTGCTTTTACTTCGTGAACGCGAAAGCGTGGTCAAATATCTCTTATTACTTGAAGATGGTGCGAACAGTCTGAGGCCTGGAAGCAGTCACAAGACTATCAGACCAAAGGCCAATACTATCCTTAAAGATTCTACGAGTACTCTTGCGACAAGAAAGCTAGTGGCTGAACTATTCTACACGAAATTGGAGGAAGTAGGGGACTTATGCAACGCTTGGGCTAAGAAAGCAGAAGGTTCTGGTCATATCACACCAGAGAAGCTTCAAAGCGTTGTCTCATGCTTGCTACTTGGAGCGCTTGTGCTTCCACAGCTGAAAGAAGTCAACACACGGCAGTCTCAGGAAACAGAGGATGTCATCTTCCGAATACTAAAAGATCTTGTCGAAGCCTTGTCGTCTTCACCGGAAAGCCAATCGCTCTGTGATTGCCTCTTAAGGTCTATCCGGGCCTACATGCCGAAGTTCACTAGTAGTGATCTAGGTCGACTGTCAACTGAGTTCCCTTATCTTCATCGATTGTTTGCCGAGATTTCTTCGGCTCTGCATCAACGGGTCGATCAGCAATCCTCTGGGCAGGAAGATGACGCAATGGATATCGATGACGAGTTTGAATCGCAAGGAAGCCGATCAAATCCTAATCTAAATGCAGCCGAGATTCCTAGACGAGAGTCGTTAGCTGTGCTTCAGGCGTCATCATTCTATAGCGATACAACGCAGCGACTGTATCTCCTCCGGCAACTCTACGAAAACAATGGGCAAATCGGATTAATTCCGACATCCTTCATTGATTCCTTTCTACTTCTATCAGATAGAGACATCCTGTTGTGTCGATGCTTTATTAGAGAATTATTTGGCTCGGATTTGATTATCAACCCTGAAGACGCCCAAAGTATTATTGAGAGGATCGGCACGTTAATCGGGAAGGCGACCTTTTCAAGCTGTGAAATCGCTTTGAACATCTGTCTAGACCTGATGGAAGGCTTTATGGGGATCTGGTCTAGTGGTGATAATGACCTATCCTCCCCCGTGGGGGACCTATACAGGTACTATCTCGGCAAGGGTCTATCAAGCAACCTCCTCTCACCCAACGTCCGCATATCATTGTCCCGTCTATTACTTCGACTTATCCAGGAGAGCGAGGACTTCCCCGTGAGATTAAATATGGATCTCCCAAATGTCTCGCTTTTGGGCATTCTAGAAAACAGCCCCTTACCAGTCAAATTCTATATAGGATCCCGACTACCAAATATGTTTAGTCGTTATGTCTTGAAGACCCACGAAGACGTTTTTGTCGATATTCTCGAAAATCTTCCAACAAGTAATGCGTTCCTAGAGGGGATTGCATTGCGGCTCTTTGTGCTCGGGGAGGTAGCACGGGAATGGCCGACCCTGCTCCGAAGAGGCATATACCACATCTTCGAAACTCCAGGCAAAGTCCCTCGCTCCAAAAAGCACGCTGCTTACTCCCTCAAGAGGGTTGCCGTTACGCTCAAACTTGATGATCCAAGGCACCTTTTCGACTTATTTGCTTCACAGCTCCTCTACACTTGGCTCGACGAGGGAGCTGTCGAAGAAATTCCATTTGAGATCTTCGGATTCCCGAATCTCGAGGCACTTCTTCACCGATCACAAGCAGATATCGTAGCCCTAATGGTCATGCGCGCTCAGGATGAGGCGCTGGCAAGGCTAGCTACAATTCTTGGAACCACATCAGCGCAGCTTGTACAACGAAACTTCTCGAAGACACTTGCGTATAGTATGGCCCATGATATTAGCGTGCCCAGAGAACAAAACCAAAGTGGAGAAAGTCGGCTGAGAAAGCTTCTGGGTAGAGAAGCTTTCCTCCAAAGCGTATATCTTAACTTTGCTGATATAATTGGAACATTCGTTAGCCTTATAGACCAGGAGGACCCCATCGAGAGATGGTGGGTAAAGGATGAAAATCTTATTGCCGCTGCTCAAAGTATGGAAAACATTAAACAGTGCGGGCATTCAGATGTTGTGTTAGGCGCAAATCAACAACCTACCTTTCGTCCGAAATATTTAACGAGGGAGATAGCTCTGCTTTGCAGCCGCACAGAATACGAATCGCCAAATCTCTGGAACTCGGCGCTCGTAGTCGCAGTTGCTAGGAAGCTGTTCAGTAGTATACACAGAGCCTTGGGCCCTTTGTACGCGTGCTCCGTTCTCCGAAAGGTCCGAGTATTGATATGCCTAGCCGGCTCGCATGCCTGGGAGTCCTACCCTCTCGAGATGCTGCTACATTCCATACGCCCGTATATTGTGGATACTGAGTGTGCAGATGACGCACTAGGTATGAGCCAGTTTCTACTCGAGAAGGGCTACGAAGCTCTTTCGAAATCACCGTCTTTTATTGCAGGATATGCTTTAACAAGCTTGGCATCACTTAGGGTCTTTCTTGAGACATCCCAGTCCAGCACTACTCAAGAGAGCCAGTTTAAAGCAACGATGAACAAGGCCCAGAGGTTTCATTCATGGTTTGCCAAGTATCTGGAGAAATATGCTTCGTCTGCCCTCAAGGACGGATCACAGAGAGATGCATTCAGAGCCATTACCGAGTCTGCAGTTCACGTACGCACCTCAGGAAATGCGGAACAAGGGACCCATGAAAGCAGATTGCTCCTAGAAATCTTGCGAGATGAAGACAGTGGATCTAGACTTCTGGGTGCAGCCTCCCGCAAACTAGCACTGGAAATGCTCTGTTGTAATTTTACTATGCCAGCCACATCGAGCATGGATTTCGTCCGCTCAGACGGGGACTCACAGGTGTTGACGAAGGCGATTTGGAGAAGTTGTAAATCACAGAACCTTAGTGATGAGTATCTGG
Source organism: Xylaria sp. FL1042 (assembly GCA_022495085.1). Lineage (NCBI taxonomy): Eukaryota > Fungi > Ascomycota > Sordariomycetes > Xylariales > Xylariaceae > Xylaria > Xylaria sp. FL1042. The sequence goes on from MU380135.1 coordinate 80,510, forward strand.
CTTGGGCTGGTCGGGTTATCGGTAGAGGCTTCGCTTCGTCTGGCCACATTGACAATGACTTGTTGCGAGAGTCACAATTATCGACTTATTGTCAAGGGGCAGGGGGCGAATCTACGTCCGAGGAAGGTCTTCTTAGCCTTCTGCAAAGTTTAACAGCAGATGGTGATTGTACTAAAGCAGGCCTCGCAGAATCAGCTTTGAGAGTAGTGTACTCAGAAGCTATCGCTCAAAGTGATGATGCGCTTCTTATAGCGTGTGAGAAGATCCTATCCGACCAACTTATTTTGGCCTGCAACTGGTCACCATATCGAACACCGCCCTCTGATAATGATTTTTTTTACGAGCTAGAAGAAGAATCTATATTTTCTCCAGAGTCAATCCAGAAATCGAACTGGGCCGAAAATATCGCAGTATGCCTGGCCCAAAGTGCCCCCAAAAGTATCATACTTAGCGCCTTGCCCCCAATACTCATGAGCGTCAAAGGCTTTGCTAAAGAGGCCTTCCCCTACATCATCCATCTCATTTTATTGATCGAGCGCAGGTCTCAGCAATCAGCAAGACGACGGCTTTCAGGAGCACTCAAACACTGGTTTCAAATGGACTCACCCATAGCCAGGGACAACATCAGTCTTCTGATGAATGCCATCCTCTACCTTAGAACGCAGCAACTTCCTGGGGAGAACTCAATAGCTGATCGAATACAGTGGCTTGAGCTTGACCTTACATCAGCATCTTGGGCCGCAACTAAGTGCGGTATGTATAAGACCGCCTTACTTTTCATAGAGTCGTCCTCCTCTGAGGGAACTCGCGCTTCTCGGCGTTCATCGGCCATGCGAGCTCAAGAATCCACAGATCTGCTGTTAGATATCTTCAGAGACATTGATGATCCAGATGCCTACTATGGATTAAGCCAAACCGCAAGCTTAACGAACGTTCTAGCACGCCTAGAATATGAGAAGGATGGGGTGAAGAGCCTTGCATTTAGAGGAGCGCAATATGACAGTCATATCCGGAAAGGTGACACCGCAGCTGTACACGACAACCAATCTCTCGTAGGTACTCTCAGTAGCCTAGGCCTCTCTGGCTTGTCATACGCTTTGTTGCAAAATCAACAAAGCCTTGATAGTTCATCCAGTGCCGTTGATAGCACGTTCGATACCGCGAGAAAGCTAGAAACCTGGAACCTGCCAACACTAGGCTCCACAAGTAATCCTTCTGTCGCTATTTATAAAGCCTACCAGGCTTGGAATCAAGCTACTGAATTAAGTGAGGTGAAGCGAGTGGTTTGGAGTGGATTTGGCAATATTATACAGAATGTGCTTAGAGACGATGTTGGCGCATCCTCTCTTCGGAATCATCTAGGAGGTCTGGCTATCCTGACGGAAATTAATGACGTGGTCGATGTTGTCCACTCTACCGAGCTAGAACAGCTGCTCAATACATTCAACAGTCGCACTCATTGGATGAAGAGTGGACGGTAAGTTTCTTCGAACCTCGAAAACCTACGTCTAGCTAATCACATGAGTAGATACGATGAAGTGGGCTACATACTATCTTGCAGAGAAACAACCATGAATCTGTTCTCGCAGTTCTCCAACCGGAGCCAATTCACTAAAGTGAACCCTCCCGAGGCGCGATTAATTCAAGTCAAGTCGATGCTGCTTTCTTCCAGTATACATAGGTATCATCAAGCCTTTCAGGAGTCGCTAAATATTGCGACGTCTCTCTCACACCTTGTGCAGCCAAGCGCTGACCTTGGACTAAATATTGATTCTGCTGCACGAGTTGAAGTCGCCAATTCTCTTTGGGATCATGGAGAAATGATGCCTTCGATACGGATGCTTCAGCATATTGATGAAGACACTGACCTTAGAAAACAAACTATAGCCGTAAGCCGGCCCGATCTTCTTGCTAAGACCGCACACCAAATATCCGTCGCCCGGCTAGAAAAACCAGACAGTATTCAGAAAAACTACCTTCAACCTGCACTCAAAGAGCTGAAAGGAAAGGCGGATGGTGAGGAGGCCGGTAAGGTCTACCATCAATTTGCTATGTTTTGCGACGAACAACTACAGAATCCCGACAGTCTTGAAGATCTAGCCCGTTTGCAGCACCTCAAGCAAGGCAAAAGTGAGGAGGTTATGCAGCTTATGGAGCTTGTTTCCAACGCAAAGGACACACAAGCCAGGTCCAGATTCACGTCTCATCTTAATAGGGCGAAACAGTGGCTCGGACTAGACGAGCAGGAGCTCCGCCGAGTCGAACAAAGTCGAGGTGAATTTGTACGCCTTAGCTTAGAAAACTACCTTCTTTCACTCATTTCCTCGGACGAGTACAATAACGATGCCCTTCGATTTACTGCACTCTGGCTTGAGCGGGCATCTGAGGATTACGCGAATGAAGCCGTGAGAAAGTACATTGACAAGGTTCCAACTCGGAAATTTGCGCCGCTCATGAATCAACTAACATCTCGGCTCTTGGATCAGAACAACTCTTTTCAAAGGATCCTCATTGAGCTAGTCTACCGTATTTGTGTTGATCATCCATATCACGGAATGTATCAGATTTGGTCAGGGACAAGGTCTAAACACAAGAAGGAAGATGAAGTTGCTCAACTCCGAAAGCAAGCCACTGAAGCAGTTGGAAAGAAACTAGTTCACACAGAAGCAGCAACAAACACATGGACAGCAATCTATTATACCAGCAAGGCCTACCACGTACTAGCCCTTGAGGGAACTTATAAAGGAGGACAAAAGATCCCTATTAGGGAGTCAACTGCTGGAACGACTCTTGCAAGCTCCCTCACCAAATACCGAATCCCACCTCCTACAATGCAGATCGAGCTTTCAGCAAACCGAGACTATTCCGACGTCCCGCTAGTTACTAAACTTGAACCTACCATGACTATCGCGAGTGGAGTAAGTGCCCCCAAGATCATTACGATCATAGGAAGCAATGGGGAGCGTTTCAAACAGCTCGTAAAAGGTGGCAATGACGACCTTCGCCAAGACGCCATCATGGAACAAGTCTTTGCTGCAGTCTCGTCTGTTTTGAAATTGCATCGTTCCACCCGTCAGCGCAATCTCGGTATCAGAACATACAAAGTTCTACCCCTCACTTCTGTATCTGGGTTGATCGAGTTTGTTCCAAATACTATACCCCTTCACGATTACCTCATGCCAGCCCATGAGCGATACCATCCTCGAGACTACAAAGGTTCGCAGTGTCGTAAGGAAATTTCGAATGTCCAAACGAAGTCGTCTGAGGTACGCCTTACCGCCTACAAGAAAGTCACCGATCGTTTCCAGCCCGTGATGCGCTACTTCTTCATGGAATACTTCACCGATCCGGACGACTGGTTTGCCAAGCGAACAGCCTACACTCGTACCACGGCAGCCATATCAATGCTCGGCCACGTCCTGGGCCTAGGTGATCGTCACGGACACAACATTCTTCTTGACTCCAAGAATGGCGAAGTTGTGCATATCGATCTAGGCGTAGCATTTGAGTCGGGTCGAGTGCTGCCAGTTCCTGAACTTGTACCATTTCGGTTGACAAGAGACATTGTAGATGGTATGGGTATCACCAAGACTGAGGGGGTTTTTCGACGGTGTTGTGAATTTACTCTGGATGCATTACGTGAGGAAACGTACTCAATCATGACCATTCTCGATGTGCTTCGCTACGATCCCCTCTACTCCTGGTCGATTAGTCCAGTGCGTGTGGCTAAGTTACAAGACCCACGACGCGACGAAGCAGGTGACGACGCCGAAACCGAGGTTGATTCCAAGAAGAAAAACGTAGCTGCTAAAAATGGGATTGTGAACGAACCTAGCGAAGCGGATCGTGCTCTCGAGGTTGTGCGCAAGAAGCTTAGCAAGACACTTAGTGTCACGGCCACAGTCAACGACCTCATAAATCAAGCCACAGACGAGAGGAACTTGGCTGTTCTGTATTCAGGTATGTCAAATTCTCCGAGCTTCACCATAGGATGCCTTATGATGCGATGCGCTAACGACTTTCCCAGGTTGGGCAGCATATGCTTGATGTAAATAATTGGCGTGATACCCCTGTTACCATATGTGCGTGAACGTTAAATAGAGAGAGCACATGTTGTATATGTTCAATTGTATACTTAGCGACCACGGAAGGAAGGGCAACTTAGATACGAGAATAAACAATTAATCTTTTATGATATGGTCCAAGTTCTTTTTCAGTAATTATTCCCAAGCTCGCCACTTCATTTAATTATCATGGGGAGCAACCAGCTTGCCACAGGAGACTATGCCCTGGGTCGATAGTTTGAGACCGGACCTGATAATTGGAATGGATCACTGCAATGCTCAATTTGCTCATCCACGGTATATCCCACGATACCACCATCAACACGGTTCATAGGTATTTAAGAGCCGGTTGGGCAGTGCGCAGGAGATAAATATGTCCAGAGGTGGCTTCTACACGCATCTAGTGCATGGGAATAAGTACCTGAGCGTACTAATGGCGAGAAAAATAAATACAGGCCCTCGTCAAGATATATCAAGCAGCCACCGTAAGATATCAGTGCGTAGAAACCATCCCTCTTATCTAGAGTGTTATTGGCTCCTTTTTCCCTCTTTAGGTTCTTCATGCACGTGCATTGATCATAGCGACAGCTTCCGTCCTCAGCCCGCTTGCATTATTTCTAACCATTCTGCTAAGATGGCTTACTCGCCGCGGCCGCCTCAAGCTTCGCACGCCTCTTCCGCGCCCGACGCACCTCGATCTCCACGGCCGCCATCTCGGCGTTCAGGGACGCCAGGCGCGGAATCACGTGCTCGACGGCGCGGACGCTCTGCGCCTGGGCCTGGCGCAGGGGCATGGGGGTCAGGAGTCCGAACCAGCGGAGTGGATCATCATTCGCATTCGGTTTTTTCTGTGGCGTGGCTGCTATTCCTGTCTCTGTCCCTATCCCTGGGTCTTTCTCGGCTACCTCGAGTGGGGGAGGAGGAGGAGGAGGAGGAGAGCTGGTGGTGCCTTTGGAGGGGTTATTGTCCCTGAGCTGAGCGGCGTCTGGTTCCGGTGGCGCACTGCGAGCTTCTATGTTTGGGGCGCTCTGCTCTGCGGATTCAGCCGAGGCTCCTGCCTCAGCCTCAGGACTAGGATGAGGATGAGGATTAGGGGCGTCGATTTTGGCTGCTGAATCCTCCACCCTCGAGGCAGGGGCAGGGAGAATAGTAGCGGTTGGGTTAACGACGGTGAAGCTCGTCACGATACCGCTGGGCACGACTGGGTTTTTCCTATCCTGACTCTCGCTTGGGTTCTGGGCTTGATTCTGATCCTGGCTGTCACAGCTGATGGCTAGCCGTCTGGACGCTTGCATGCGGTCGTCGTAGGAGTCCTGACCGAATCTCAAGCCCCGCTCAGCGGCGAAGTTGGCGCGAGCAATGTTCTGGTACATGCCTGTTTGCAGCGCCGTGAGCTCCTCCCTTAGGGTCGTGTAGTCGTGGAGCAGGTAGAGATACCGCTCCAGCAAGCCATCGATATGATCCTGGTCCATTTCCAGTGCGTATCCTATCAAGTTTTCTAGTTACTCTTTACAGAATGAGTGTGTCTCGTTATTAGAGAGGTTGTGATCCTTTGATATGTTAAGCAGGCAGACGTTCTCTGTTGCTTCACAAGCGCCACAATTATATCTGTGGCGTTGACCAGCGGTTTGAGCCAATAAGGATATAGGTAGGTATAGAGGTACGGAGTATATCTACATAAAACTGCAGTGCGGATGCTTAACTTGCTTTGTGCATACATGCTTGATTCCAACTACTTAAGTACATAATCCGTATTGACTCTCATGATCTACATAATCGTTCAACAGACAATTGAAAGTATTATCAAGAATTGATATCAGAGATGACCAATCTATCTGCGCGTCTCGGCAAAGCTAGCTAGCGGGCCGCCGTCTTCTTACCTGGGAAACCGGTGTGCCAAGTCCATTTGGGTGTTCTTCTCCTGTACTTATTGGCTTGATAAGCGTTATGCGATGCGACTGGGCGCGCATTGCGTCTCCAGTTCTCTCTCCAGTTCTCCAGTCTCCAGTGTAGGTAGTTTATGGTAGGTACTCTTCAGTACCTAACCTACCTAAGAATAGAAAGGATCTGAAGTGTGTGACCTCCGTGGAGCCCCAAAAGACATCGTCACTCAGTCAGTTATGCCAACCTCTTTGCCAACACACAACACACATGCACAACGCCGCCTCGCATACCGGTCTGCCTTGCATATTTGTTGCCTCCCACCTTGCAACGTCGTACTTGATGATAGGTAGCGACCACGCACTCAGTTGTACAGCTAAGACTTAAGACCGGGCGACAGACCTGCCTGCCATCCAATCAACGATACAAATCCCGCGCAACACGATTCCATACCCGACTGTAGGCTTCCTTCCTTCCCTCCCTTCTTCCACTTCATGTTTGTTCGTTCATTGTCACCCGGCCATGACAAATGCGACACAGTGAAAAGGGAGAGAGAGCACGGCATCCATCAACATTGACGTAGCAGCAATATCACGCCCTCGCTCTAAGCCGACAATTTGATATGGAAACACTGGTTAGTAACCACTGCAGGTCTGTCTCAGCAGCCAAGATGCACCATCGACCAGCCCACCACGACGAGAAGTATGAGTTGTTTGAGTAATAGAAACCAATGAGCCTACGAGTCATCTCTCAGCTCGCTCGCTTGTTCGATCGATCACTCTTCATCTACATGCATACGCAGCATCTATTCTAGAAGTCAGATGGAACACACGACCTCCGCAGAAGAAGCCCCCCCCCCCGGGGCCGTCCTAGTCAAGGTAGCTCGCAGTCCGACTTTCCTACAAGGGAAGTTGGTGAAGCTGGCCACGAGGCAGACCTGATAGTCGGGTAACTAGGATTGGAGCTATGATCTCATCGCTGTCAAATTTCCGACCCTTGTCTTGTGAGCAGACAACTGAACGACTCTTTATCATTCCTTATTATTTTATCTGATCTTCATCTTCCGAGGTAGATAGACTCATGTCATTAGAGCGTTGATAGTGCCTAAGTAACAGAGATTACCTTTACACTATGCGGGTCGAACAACGCCTACACGTCTACCTTGGGCAGATAAGTTTTTCAACCGCGAATGCATATACTGTATTTTCATAGCTCAACTGGCTATATCTATGTCAAACGGCTTGAAAAAGGGGCTCGCGGTTAGGGAGTCAAACAGGTATGGGATTGGCTTGGTCCAAAAGCAAAGAGCGGCCTGTCCGATTGACGGGGAAATATGTGAAGTAGCCCATATTGATTCGCACTAGACAGGTGGACTTACTACACTACGTATATGCTTTAACATTGCCAATCTCGGAAGAGAAATAGGTAGTCTTTCAAGCTTGGAATTCTGTACTGACCAAGAGATTCGGGAATAAGACAGTGGATTAGCCTGGCGAAGAAAGCGCAACTTAGCGTGTAGCGCCTATACCTCCTGTACCTTACTTGACACCATGCTAAGGAGACTAATAGGAGGCACTTGTGCCTATTTCACACATTCTTTTCCCCTTTTGACGATAAGTGTAGACAGAAAAAAAGCGTCATGTTAGATTAAATCAGGAGTCGACTAGCTGCGTCACTAATTGATCACCAATTTCCTAGGTCATCCTGGACAAGCCGCCTCAGCATTGTCATGGGGGAATCTCATATCTATTGGTCTGCTCTGACGAATAGAAGAATACTCGGCTCTAGTTGCATAAAAAGGGTGATGATGATTGATACCTTTACTTAGTACCTAAGGTACGAGCGGGAGTGGGGTCCACTACAGCTCTAACCAAGCTCCATGCCCATGCCTCATGCTTCATGCCTCATGCTCCTCCGTTGCTCCACACTCCACGCACCGCCTGCGCACCGCACGGCACAGGCGCACACATTTCGAGTCGAACTCTCATGGAAGCTGAAAGAGGCAAGTCTCCACCCCTGAGCTCTCCCAAAAGCATACCCAGGCAGTCCCTAGGTACTGTACCTAACCTAAATATCATAGGTCAGTGATTATGCCCAATCCACACAGCTTTCCGGGTAGTGTAGTAGCATTGCTACCGTAGCCAACCCAAGCGTTCTTGGGAGGTAGACAGCAGAACAGCGGACAGGCTACAGCAGGCAGCCCTGAAAAAGACAGCCCCGGCGAGCAAGAAGCTCCTGTCCATCCATTGCATTACATTCTCAGTACATCCACCTGAGCAGCAACACTCTACCTACATACATACATACCTTATGAGGTATGTACCTACCTACCTACCTACCTACCTTTAGGTACAGTACCAGCACTTACTCTAGCACATCATCCAAAACCACTTCAAGTGCACACAGCACCCAAGCAAATCCATCCACCACTGTACATACCACCTACACCTCCTCCTACACTACCTAAGTACTCACTTAGTAAGTTACCTAGTATACATATACATATACGTACAACGGGTCAACGAACCCAACCAGCCAGCGAACCAACCAACTAATCATCAACCAACCAAACCCAACTAAAGCCCGTCCAGCCGATTGACTACTAACTGACTGGTTGTTTGATTGATTGAGTGAGCGACCGTGCTGCTGGTTGTCCGCCGCCATCCTCTTTTCGCCTTCCCCGTCTTATTTCGACCCTGTTCATTCCCATCTCCCAATCCCCAATCCCATTCCTACCTAGTATTCCCATTACCGGTAGTCCCTATTACTGGCCCCCCCAGGCAGACCAGACCCAGGGCAAAACGCATGACTTGAAGGTTCGGTACAATTCTCTTTGTGAGTCCCTCCGTCACCGTTTCTTCAACTCTTCCCCCCTCGAGTCCGACCTGTTCCCGATCTATCAATTGCCTCTCCGTCTGTCTTGCCCAACCAGCGGCGCCCAAGGCCCTTCATTACCTAACCTAACCTAAGCTTTTCGAGACAGTTGCACGTCCACGTCCACATCCAAGTCTAACTTAGATCCACGCCCACGCCCACGCCCACGCCCACGCCCACGCCCACGCCTACGCCTAAGCCCTCAAAACCGCCGACGCCCCTCCGTCCCCCATTCATTTTTGTCCCATTGACCGTCTCCTCTGGCCGCCTGTTTGGCCCTGTCATCCACCCGACCATCCACCCGACCATCCACCCGACCACCTGGCCAGCCTAGCCAAGAACTCCAGCACTCCAGCACAGCCAGCACCAGCCAGCACCAGCCAACAACGAGCCAGCCAACCAGCCAACTCACACACCTTCTCACCTACCCAAGTCAGTAATAAATAAACTACTGGTACAGCCAGCCAACGGCCGATACCCGCCCAACGTCTCACGTCCGCGCGCTTGCGATAAGCACTTCCCCATCAGCCCTCGACTTTTTGTCAACTACCACTATCTCCGTCGTCACACTGCCTGCTCCCCTTTCCAAGGAGCACCTTATTCCGCCAAAATGGTTGTCGCTACAATTAAGTCAGTGAGCTCGCTGTTGTTTTCCTTTTTGCCGTGAGGTGCATCGCATCGCATCACATCATTCCATGCATCTTACCGACAGTTGCTGGTGTTTGGTCGTAGTGTGCTATCTTCTAGCTACGCATGTGCACCATGATTCAGTAGAAACACACGGATGCCTTACATATGACTCTCAATCAAGAGCATGTTTGACTAGACCTCTTAGCTAACTAGAATTCATCCTTGAAGGTGCGTTGTCGTCGGAGACGGTGCTGTTGGCAAGACTTGCCTTCTAATCAGCTATACGACCAACAAATTCCCTTCGGAATATGTTCCTACGGTCTTCGATAACTATGCCGTTACTGTTATGTGGGTACTCCCCTTTTTCCTCCCAGTCTCAGATCGTGATACCACCCGACACAGACTGCACCAAGTACTACCGTTTGAAATAGACATGCATCTCGTTCAGTACCCCCTTTTACCCATAATATTATCCTATATGCAATGATGCTCCCTATCGAGCTCATTAGTAAATGCTGACGCAGCCTCCCAGGATCGGCGATGAGCCGTATACCCTCGGGCTATTTGATACTGCAGGACAAGAGGATTACGATCGCCTGCGACCCCTTTCTTACCCTCAGACCGATGTGTTTCTCGTGTGCTTCAGCGTTACATCCCCAGCCTCGTTCGAGAACGTCCGCGAGAAGTGGTTCCCCGAAGTTCACCATCACTGTCCTGGTGTACCTTGCCTTATTGTTGGCACACAGACAGATTTGCGAGACGATCCCAGCGTGCGAGAGAAACTGGCCAAGCAGAAGATGCAGCCCGTGCGGAAAGAGGACGGAGAGCGGATGGCAAAAGAACTCGGTGCTGTTAAATACGTAGAATGCAGTGCGTTGACGCAGTACAAGTTGAAAGATGTGTTCGATGAAGTAGGTAAACCCGACCATAAGACCCCGAGAGGCAATACTAATCATCGCTCAGGCCATCGTCGCCGCCCTAGAACCTCCTGCTCCCAAGAAGAAGAGTAGGCATTGTCGCATCCTCTAGGTATCCTGATCGGTGCGAGGTTGGACGAGAGTGCTTTGTATTTGTCGAAGACATCTTATTGACAAGTGGACGGAGATTTACTGCCGATTTCGGCATTTCTATGTGATTTTGCTGCTTTAGCAGCAATTCATAGGACACCCGCGCTGGCAGCATCATGAGCATTTAAAGCTCACGACAATTGTGCCATCATAGGCCCTAGGAATACAGAGAGGAGTTACCGTTGGGCTTTTAGATCTACCTTGTCTATCGGGGTATGCAGCACCCTGAGATGGCCTACCAATCCTCGAGGACAAATACAGGATGCATCATATAAAGAAACGGCACACAGATGCCGTATTTGGTACAAAAAGGCCTGGCACTTCAACCTCCTTGTGGAAATTTCGCCGGGCTGTTCTCCCCTGTTCTGTTTCCTCTTTTTCTGATACAATCGACAGCACGGCTTGGAGGGGCATCCATACATGCAGGCAGGGTTTCGATAGGGTTGTTTGGCGATTGGAGTGCATCTGAATTCAAATGATTTCTCTTCCGGAGATACCACACGTGCTATTAGCTGCCTGTTACAGATAAATATCTTCTCGAGTTACATGACATTCTTCTTTACCGTTATCCTCCAGGCCTTTACACCACATCGGGTTGCTAGAGAGGCTGCAAATTTTCTGCGTAAGACTGAAATATCTAAAGATAGCACTATTTTCTTGAAGTTGGGAATTGATAAATACACCCACACTACCAACATACCGCGCCGGCTAGCAGACGTCCATGCCATATGGGCTACCGCCACCGAGGCACGCACCCCATTACACGGTCAGCTACGCTGAAATCATCTCAGGTACCAATTCTGGTTGGAACCCCGCTTAGTCCGAGGTAGTATTCAATTTATGAAAAAATCAATGGCGTCTCATCTACGGTAGTCCCGATTGACCTCACCATACCTAGGTAGCCATCGAAAACATATTCTAAAGAGTCGACGGCTTATCGACCGGAAGACCCGTACATCTCGGCGCCGGACCCTCTCTTTTTCTCTCATTCTTTCCCTCATCGGTAAGTCTCTGTATCCACCTTTCACTTCCCTATCTAGTCATTTAGGTAATAACGTCAGATAGTTAGGTAAGAGGGCCTTGATAGGTAGATTGAATATGTCGGGAGTTGCTATCTCCTGCTTTCTTTGGCGATGCGAGGTCGGTCGCTTAGTGCCGCCCCGTGAAAGCTGCCAATCGTATTACCTACTGCCCGAGATAGCAGCCTTTGAACTCTGGGGGTACCTGGCCAAGACCGGCCGGCGCATTTGCCGACCTGTTGCGGGAAGGGCGCAACCGGTCTGTCTGTCTGATTGAACCATATCCTTATCAGACAGACGGACAATGCTCTTACTTATATCGCTTACTAGAATTGTAATAATTTGCGAAGTCACAGGTTTATCTGCCTACACCTATGAGCAGATAATAGAATATCTGCTGTCTACATGTTCCCTAACCTGTCCGCCTAGCTGCCTTAGTTCTTGTTAGTAGTACAAGAGAGGGGGCGGATCGTCGTTCGGTACTTTTCGGGAGGGGGTGAAAGACGTAAAGTTCGCCGTATCAAAACCCGAGAACCGGATCCCTGCCGTCCTTATAGGATCTACCTCGCATTTTCACACAAGACGTGCAGACGGGACGAAAAAGCAAGATTTTTTTTTTTTTTTTGGTCTGCCGACAAAATGAGACTCAAAGGGTTGTCTGTTTGGGTTACCCTGAACCTCTTCACCTCAACTCTCGTAGCTGCTTGCGGTGGCCATGGAGCCGAGCAACAGGCCCGGGAATGGAGTCAAGAAGAGCTCGATGAGCTGGAGGCGAAATGGGGAACTGATGTAAGTCCTATTTTTGTCTATAACCGACCTATATTCCGTCTATACATACAAATAATTAAGAGCGATATAATTCGGTGTTGTTTTTGATAAACCTGCAAGTGGCAGGGTTAAGATAAACTCAATTATCCATTTCACTTCCTCTCCCCACCACCGTATATTCTCATAGCTATATAAAAGACTTTCAAGGCTTTGACTGTTTGATTCACTCGGTTTTCGTTTCTTTTCTAGTGGGCGTTCAGCGGCATATCCACATTCGCCCACCTCCAGCACATCAAGTGCCTGACGACGCCGACGGAAGCCTTCGACATCGCGATCGTGGGCGCGCCCTTCGACACGGCCGTGTCGTACCGGCCGGGGGCACGGTTCGGGCCGCGGGCGATCCGGGCCGCGTCGGCGCGGCAGACGACGTTCCGCGGCTTCAACCCGCGGGCCGGGATCAATCCCTACGCCAACTGGGCGCGCATCCTCGACTGCGGCGACATCCCCGTGACGCCCATGGACAACGCGCAGGCGCTCGTACAGATGAGCGCCGCCTTTGCGGAGCTCGGGGCTAGAGCGTCTGCGTCGCTGCGACGGGGCGCGAAGCCTAGGATTATTACTCTCGGGGGCGATCATAGTATTGCGTTGCCCGCGCTCAGGGCGCTGAAGGGGGTTTATGGGAGGGGGTTGCGTGTACTGCATTTTGATGCCCATCTGGATACGTGGCATCCCGCGAAATACCCGAGTTATTGGGTGAGCGAGCAGGCGAGGTTTAATCATGGGTCGATGTTTTGGCTTGCGGGGCAGGAGGGGCTATTGTATAACTCTTCCTCGCCTTCTTCCGATGGCGGCGGGCCCTCCGTTCACGCGGGACTGAGGACGAGGTTATCGGGGGATGGATTCGGGGATTTCGAGGACGACGATAAGCAGGGCTGGGTCCGGCTCAGCGCGGACGACATCGATGAGATGGGCACGGCGGGCATCGTGAGCAAGATCATGGAGACGCTGGGGACCGAGGATCCGGTTTATCTGAGCGTCGATATCGACGTCCTTGATCCTGCGTTTGCGCCGGGGACGGGGACGCCTGAGCCCGGCGGGTGGACGACGAGGGAATTGATTCGGATTTTGAGGGGCGTTGAGGGGTTGAATGTTGTTGGGGCTGATGTTGTTGAGGTCGCGCCCGCGTATCAGGGGAATGGGGAGGAGACGGCGCTGGCGGCGGCGCAGGTTGTTTTTGAGATTTTGAGCTCCATGGTTAAGAGGGGGTTGCAGGAAATAGGAGAGACGAAGACGGAGATAGAGACGGAGGCAGAGGCAGAGGCAGAGGAGGGTGTTGTGAAGGATGAGCTTTAAGATGTGTTCTCTCTTTGGGTGTGTGCGTGCATGTGTGGGCAGTGGGCGTTGTTGGTATCAGGAAAGGGGTAGATATGGGAGAAGGCTAGGAGCGATAGGTGGAGATATCACACAGGTGTGGGTTTTATGGGAGTAGGTGCGTCATTTGGGAGTATGGTATCATGAACCCTGGGCCCTAACGAGTATATGGCCATTGTGTAGCTTTCCTGGCAGGCTTCGGAGCTTGGGCTGGATGGATTTATATTCCAAGTGACCCATTTAACTATGGTACACATACATATATATCTATATTTATATATGTATGTGCGTGCACGATATTCTAGTTAGGAACTGAGTTCAACATCGCAGTGAACCTTTCTATCCGGCACGTAAGATGAGTTGAATATTTCTCTAACGTTAGTATTATCGTAAGCTATATACTATAAGATGCGAAATGGGAGAGTACTGATTACGAACTTTGTGCGTCGTGTTTAAGTACATGATAGGCGTTACATCGTCAGTCTCTACAAATATAGCTTGTTTCTTATCCCTCAAATCCTTGAAATATCGCCGTCGTCCAATTCTTTATGTGAAACTTCGAGTTAGTGCTAATCACTGTTTACGAACATGGTCCAAAGTTAACCCTTAAGGTTTCATGGACACCATGGGAGAACAAGGTTACTAAGAGCCGTATGATCGTGATACACGTTCCTATGGTGATTTGAACCGTCTCCGAGCATGGTGTACAATGGCATTAGAGACAGTTTGTACGAATTCAACTGTTGAGGAACTCCCAAACTACCACATTATCACACCTGGTGATGCAGGCTTAACTCGTTTTGCGGGACTTTGGTAGTACATGGTTCGCAAAGAGTTACGGGGGACAATGTTACATGTGCCCAAGTGAAGCTTCCACCATCCATTGTTGGGACGGGACACAAGCTGGGGGTGGTGCTACGATTTATACCGCCGCGTACTACGAGAGTACCGGTGTAGATTAGATGTCTCCTTCACCGAGGAACCCTCCTTGGCTGGGGAGAATAAGGTCGAGGTGCTGACCTATGATGAGAAGGCTTGACTATTGAGGATTCATATGTCCAGCGGAATGATTGGAGGAGAGTCTGCTAAATCATTTATATTATGTTACGGGTATATACAGCAGCGAGCTATCTAAGGAACTTGTAAAGAATCTCATCTATAAGTCGTCATGTTGGTTCATTCGAAGCGCGTGGTTACTATGGACGAGATAGCTCAACGTGTAAGGTCCGCTAATCATGGACGAGAGCGATAACTCGATAATTTTTGTAAGCGTTGATGTTGCTGGAGCTACAAAGAGAAAGACAATCGTCGGGTCTTATTTCTTCTTGTTTAGTTTGCCAGCACCTGAGTGAGTGTGTGTTGTTCGTGAATGTCTGGCGATGATGATATGAGCTACGGTGAGCTTTGGGATAACCTGATTGCAAGGAGTAAGGTGTCAACGGTGAAGTCGATCTCTGGTAGATATACGGAACAGCGGCAATATAATATATGACGCCTGAACTATATATTCAACTGTCGTGTGCTACTTGCTTCAGGTATGGGTTGCACACGACCGATGTCGGCGATAATCCTATGTCAAGCGTTTTCTAGAGTGTATGACTGAAGTAGTAGATCACCTATGTGAACAATCAACTTATACAGTGTCCGTTCATGCACTAGGCTTCTGGAATGCTAGTTGCGATAGTAAGTATTGGATTTAGAATGAGTTGGCTCAAAATTCGATGCCAAGCTATGACGGAGTTAAAAAGGATGCGGTTGGTACTCCGTTAATATACGTAGACGGCAGATATATGTCGCACAAGCAGATTATTTAAGGCGTCAGATAGACAGTATAAATTTAAGTAAATATTTTTGATATATATTTCACAATAGTCGTTCTAATTGGTTACGGCGGTGAGATAAAAGAAATAAAGCACCTGAGTTGTTAACGTACTAGCGTCTAGATAGAGAATGTGAGTCAGCTAGGATGGATGGGTTTTATGTTATCTACACCCTTCTCAACTTGGTTGTAATACGTGGGGGGTAGGTTATGATACCAACGTGGCCTTTCAAGGTCAGACAATTGTTGGATCGGCCTTCATCGATATGTACTGTACCGGGGATTTGTACCTACTTATCGTATGGCATGTTCAAATATTGGCTCATTTCTAACGTCAGACCACGTACATATTGTTAGTGGTCAGTGTCGGTGAGAGCTGCAGCTGTGTGGGGATTGAGGGTAAGAGTTTGCACTCAGCTTTGTGAATAATTGTCTTTTTCTAGCTATTACCGCAATAAGCTACTGTTCATCCCTCCCTATCCTCTTCTTATTACTGTATACTATTTGTTGTAAATATTTACTAAGTGTTTATCAAAGTTTGTTCAATATAATGATTCTCTGCGTAACGTGTAACCGCTATGGGACTTGGGTCGTATACTACCTAGGTACTCAAGTATGCAAGGGGCCAAGCGGGTGACGTGGGAGTACCGGAAAATAGGGCCATAAATAAAACAAATGGCGGAACGAAGACATGGGGTAAGGGAAATATGGGTTTACGCTGAAACGCTCTGCATTGAAAGAGCTCCTGTTATGGCCTATGTTCATGTTGCGTTATAAACAAACCTGTTACCGGAGTTGATTATCTAACCAGATAGTCTAAATATAAGTAGATCAGTAAACGATTATATACTACCATGTATATGCTTTAATGCGATGTGGCTTTGTGCCCAAATATAGGTTTCAAACAAACGACGCTACGTTTTACCACTCCTTACGTACTGCAACAGAGGCTTGGAAGTGTTAACTACCTAGGTATTCCTACTGAGAACAAAAGCTATTCTATCGTGTACATAATGTATATAGCGAGCTTAATGACGAGACCGGGTACCTACACTTGCTATTAGATATACCTTACTAACTAGAAATGTTGGTAACACTGGAGCGACTGTTTCACCAGTGTGTCTCGCTAAACACGCTTGTACTGCTCAGCCTGCTTACCACGCAACGTGTCACGGGCGGTGATGTTGCATTGTACCTGCATGCAGGCGCTTTTTTGGGGTGAACATCAATGCAGCTTTTCAATGTGGTGTCTAGACCACTACAACGTAGTCCAGGTACGGCGCGTGCTTAGGCTATAAGTGGCAATACCTGCTAGTCGCCCTAATATTTATCGATTAATTAGGTGCAGGTCACAACAGGTAAATCCTCATACTTAGGTCGTATTCCATTCCCGAGTGGGATGCCAACGTCGAAGAAGGGGAGGGGGCAGTTAAAAAGGGGAAACCTCGTGATGGTGAGGTTTACTAGAAAAAAACAATCATACAAAAGCTTAAAATGGGTTTCTAAATGTTGGTGCATTGTCCCCTATTAACGCCATAACCTGCACTACACAGACTACACCAGGTACGTAGTACGTCCACTAAACCCGGACCCAGCCGATCAAGGACTCCTCTCCCTACTATATTATTGCACAGCCAAGACAGAGGATGATAGGGGGATTGTCTAGAAAGGGAGGCTTTAAAAATCTCCGAAAATGGAACCGAATTAGGAAGAAGTCATTGTCATATCATCATCATCATCATCATCATAGGACTATAATGAATGTGAGTAGCTTGGACTCGGCCTCGACTAGTAGCTTAGCTGCAAGTCATTATCGAGGGTGAGATCTTACACCTACTTGTACTACTGAAGTAAGTACTTGGTGTACTATGTATATACCTATACTTAAGTATGTATGTATACTAGGTTAGATAGTCCATCGGCAATTGATAATTGTCTAATACGCGGAGAGGCGGCAGCATCGGACATGCTGGATAAAGCGCATACACTACTTGTCGTGTTTGTCTGACAGGACTGTGCCACTTGAGAGAATAAGGCATGTGTGTACGTAGTAAGTCTAGTATAGCAGTATACTGGCAGTAAATAGTATACTATATAAAAAGCATCCTGCATGAAATTGGATAATGGCACTTATTAATGCAACAAATGCTCCCTAATGGTTAGAACGGCCCTCGATTGACAAAAAAACAGCCACTATCGAACATGGGTTTGGTGAGTGCGTGGGTGGAAAAGGGAAAAAAGGGAATATCCCAGCAAATCACCGACAGCCCTTTCGTATTTGAGTATTCACCAGATGCGGAGACAGAAAAACCCAGTTGAAATTGCAAATACGGTAAGGTAAATACTCCAGGAAAGGCTTAGCACGGCCGAGAGTTAGAAGAGCAGGTTGCTTGATCTAGGACCTCATAGCCAAAAGCTACCTTGTCCGTTAACATATAAGTTATAAGGTTTCACCCATATCGCAACCCCGCCCCTGTCGGGATTAGTGGTTCATCATGGCATGAATTAAGTTTAGCGCATACATATTTGGGCAGTACAGGTATGTATACGTAGTGTTAGTAGTATACTCAGTAGAGGCAGACAAGATGGCAGGCAAGACGGGCAGTACTGGAAGGGGTCCTGACTACTGTGCTGTCCTGACTAACGGCATTGCTCTCACCACCAACTGCCTGACTATGGGTAAGTGCTGGGTACCCGACGACCCAAAAAAACTAGCGCCCCCCGTTTTTGGCAATCTGCACCGGGACCCTAGTTCGTCCAATGAGACGGCTCTGTCGTCTTCCCTTTCTCCCCCCCTGCCCACCACACTAACCAGCGAGGAATCAGGGCTGACAGTTTCTCTCTCTCGTTCTCCCCGTCAGTGTCCCCTTCTTTTGCTACTTGCTCACTGCATTTGCAATCCCCTTCCCTTTGAGAAGAGTACTGCCTCCTAGCCCGCTCTCCGTTCCGCTGTGGAGGAATAACCGGTACTCTGCTAAACCTTAGAGTGGTCTCTGCTCTATCCTCTCGTTTTTTTCTAGCCCCTGGCTTATTCTGTCGTTCATCTAACTATTTACACACCTACATCTCTTCTTATCCCTACCTTGGCCACCTCACCTTCAACCTCCACCGCCTCTTGTATCTTACCCTATTCAATCCTTCTTCACTGCCTGCTTGTTTCTTACTATCCTTCCCAGAACTCCTGGGAGTCTTCTCCCTCTTCTATTGGCCTACGCTCGTTCTCTATATCTTCTTAATTATTCATATACCGGCAACTTTCACATAGTATACATACATACATACATACATACCCAGCCAAGCATTTCGCCCCCTTTCTGGCTCATATGTGCGCACACACGACACAAAACGTCCTACCACGTAATTGTTTCGAACCGTCTTCTCGAGTCTACCGTTGAACAAATCAAACCAATAACAATATCAAGAAAACGGATAAATACGAAATAGGAAGGCTTTGTTGTTGGCTGTCTACCTTCTCGACGCTCATTTCTGGCACATCTCCATTGCGCTCGCTTTCTTTGGAGCAACGTATCCGCTTAGCCTTTGTTCACGAGGTACCGGGACCGACCATTTTACGGTCAAAGGGCATCTTCTACCTTGTGTTCAATACTCGTCGTTTACCTTGGCCAACTTCGCTAACGTTGCCGGCTTTCGTGTAATTTCACGCTCTCTTCGATATCTTGAGCGACGGCATATTCGATCATAGCTCGCTAGCTAGCTCGATTCAGTGCTCTTCCAACCTTCGAATACTGCATATAGTATATATCCTTGATCCTTGGTAGCATCTCGTTGCTCGGCTAGCCATCCCTTGTCAAGTGTTATTTGTCCATTGTTTGGAGAAGGCTCGAAATTGTTCAGTTTTGCCCCCTTTTGACAAACGGCTTTTGTAATAACCGACGTTGCTTGGTCCCCCATACAGCGCCTACATTCCAGATTTAGCTCCTTCTTTCTTGCTTTCGTGCCTTTGATCGGGCACGCTTAATCTTTCACAACGGCGGTTCTTTCACAAGTCTCGAGGGACAGCCTTGTCCCTCCTCATCTTCTCGGGATGCAGGACCTCTCGGCCTCTGGCATTCCTACTGGTCCTTCGGCCGCTAACTCGACCAGCCGGTTTGGCCACGCCTCCAAGCCTTCCAACAGTGATACCGGTTTCTCTCATGGCGCTTTTACTTCTAACGTATCTGGATTTGCCGATAGACCCCAGCGTCGTGCTAATATTCCTGCCATCAATACGCAGCAAGTGAGCCCCCCTCCCAATAATATGGCCGCGGATATGGCGACTCCGGGCACGGGATTTGATATGCAATTCACTCCTCTGCTTCCTTCCCAGCTTCTTCTTGGAAGCCCGTTCCAACCTGGGTCCCCGACTGCATTTGCTAGCCCGGGGTTTCAAAACATGCCCGCTTTCCAACAGACGAATGGCTCCCAGCAACAGCAGCAAACCAATACTTTAACTAGCCCAATTCAACAAAACATGTCCCCTCAACAGTATCAGGCTATGGTATCTCCCTCGGCCTATGGCGCTCCCCAATTTTACCAGCCCACATCGCCCACTGGTGCCTATAATAGCATGAGTAATCAGTTACCACAGTCGCCTGTGGGAATGGCGGCGAACAATGTCATCACGGGAACTAGCCGAACTGTGTATCTTGGAAATATACCTCCCGATACTGGTGCTGAAGAGATTCTTGGTCATGTTCGAAGCGGTCAGATTGAGTCTGTTCGTCTTCTTCCTGACAAGAATTGCGCGTTCATCTCGTTCCTCGACGCGAACGCTGCTACTCATTTCCACTCTGATGCCATCTTGAAAAAGCTCTGCATCAAGGGACAGGATATCAAGATTGGATGGGGCAAACCATCTCAGGTTCCTACTTCAGTCGCACTAGCTGTTCAACAGTCGGGGGCCTCCCGCAATGTGTACTTGGGCAACTTGCCCGAGGATATTACCGACGAAGAGCTGCGTGAAGATCTCGGTAAATTTGGCGCTATTGACACTATCAAGATAGTTCGTGAGAAGAACATTGCGTTTGTTCATTTCTTGTCTGTTGCCAACGCGATGAAGGCTGTGCAACAACTGCCTCAGGAGCCCAAATGGCAATCGCCTCGTCGCGTATACTATGGCAAGGATCGCTGTGCTTATGTCTCCAAGACACAGCAGCAGAATGCAGCTCAATATTTAGGTATTGCTCCAGGCTACGCCCACATGTTGACAGGTCAAGACCGCGATGTCATTTCCAACGTTCTAGCTCAGCAATCAGTGGCAGCAGCAGCAGTTGCAACAACTGCTGGTGGTATCAATAATCTCGGCAACAGGACAATCTACCTGGGTAACATTCACCCGGAGACGACAGTAGAAGAGATTTGCAACGTGGTGCGAGGTGGTTTACTTCACCATATTCGTTACATTCCCGACAAGCACATTTGTTTTGTGACGTTCATTGATCCAACCGCAGCAGCTTCTTTCTACGCCCTAAGTAACTTGCAAGGGTTGATGATACACAACCGCCGACTCAAGATTGGCTGGGGAAAGCACTCCGGCGCCCTTCCGCCAGCGATTGCGTTAGCTGTCAGTGGCGGCGCATCTCGTAACGTATACATCGGAAATCTCGACGAGACTTGGACCGAAGAGAGATTGCGACAAGACTTCTCCGAGTATGGTGAGATTGAGCTGGTCAATGCTCTGCGAGAAAAGAGTTGTGCTTTCGTCAACTTCACCAACATTGCCAACGCCATCAAGGCTATTGAAGCGGTTCGAAGCAAAGACGAGTACAAGAAATTCAAGGTCAACTTTGGCAAAGATCGATGTGGAAATCAGCCCCGTCAATTGCAACAACAGTCTCAGTCACCGCGTGGAGAAGGCGTTCCATCACCTGCTACTGGTGGCAGTGGAAGCGGGAACTCACCGACAAACCCAACTTCGCCTTTGAATGCCACGAATGGTGCGAATCTATTTGCTGGCAATAATAACCCCCTAACCTTGTATCTGCAACAAGTGTCACAACAGGCCCAGCAACAGCAGCATCATCAGCAGCAAATTCTTGTATCACAGCAGGCCGCATTGTTTGGTACAGCTTCTTCGTCTCCTAGTGAGCTCAAGTTGGAAATACCCCAGCAAAACCATATTTTGGGGCATGGACAATCTGCTAGCATTTCTAACGGATACGGTGCTCCACAAAGTGCTATCACTGGACCTACAACTATTGGTGGCCTTCTTGCACCGGGTCCTCGTGGTCAACATAACCGTGCTCTTAGTCTTCCAGTCTTTGCTCCGCTCGAGAACGGGGCCAGCAGTCCCATTAAAACACACGGGCCTATTGGTGGCGAAGGAGAACGTAGGGGTCATCAATACCAATCGAGCTTCGGTGGAATTGGATCGGGTCTTGGTCTTGCTATTCAAGGAGGACTAAACGGGTGGGAAGAAGAAGTGGCGAACTAAAGTGCCCTATCTTTTTTTAGAAACCAAATGAGGAAGGGAATAATATGTTGTAATTGCTACGTTGATTTTGGAGTTAATCTCAACGGCTCTGCTTATCATTTCATGTATGATTGTTGAATATCGGGAGAGAAGTCGGGTAACCCAGCGAGGCATTGGATACAGACCGCTTGGTAGTGGGCCCGGTGGTGGGTTAGAGATTGATATATCGAGGACAAGACACTGCGTTTGCGGTGTTCTTTGGCAGTGCGAAAAGGGGTGGACATATAATGGGGTGAAAGTCGCCCAGCGCAGGCGGTACCCTATTCTCGTCCTCAGCAACAACATCAATAGTCATCATTGTTATCGGCGTATACATCTTTCTACTTTGGGAAGATTGGAGGGTATAATACAAGAAAGCATCTAAAAGAACCCATGACTTTATGCTATTTAGCCGTGAAGAATTCAGGTATGACCCTAGACTATATTCCCGGCTTAGATATGAGCTCGATGCATAGTTCCTCTTATCTGGTTTTTTTTTTTTTTTTTTTTTTTTTCTTGGTTTATGGAAGTATACTAATAAAGCTCTAAACTTTTCAGCCAACAAGCTTCTCATGATTACAAACAACACTGTCACTGCGTAATGATGTGCATTGGCTAAGATTAGCCAACTAGATCTGGCGCCGAGCTGACCGTAGCTAAGCACACAATACTTATTACGTCTCGATAGGAACGACTTGGCCAATTAAACAGATGAGGTGTGGAACATGACTACAATAGGCAAGAAGATTTGGGCAAGGACATATAGACGCCTTTGTGTATCTGCCTTTCAGATTGACCTGATGTATGTACAAAAGGGTCTTTAAAGTTCCCAAAAGAATACAATCCTGCTCAACTTACCACGACAAACCATCATATTTCTCCCAAGGTTTTGAACTTATCGCCATCCAACTCTCTATTATTATTATTATTCCCATCCTTGATGCGTGCCTTGACCACATTTCATGACGAAAATCTAGCTCATGCACCTTATCCCCTTTACATTCTATTTTGAGGAAGCTCTCATTTGAGTTTGATTACGGATGACTGTGTTGATATGGCGGGAGTGTGGGTGGATTGTTAGTCGGTTAGTACCCAGCAGGTTCAGGTTTGGCTGGGAATGCAGGTGCTTTCACATTTTCGGAGCACTGCTTCTTCCAGTTGCTCGGAACAAACTTGTCGACGATGGCTTTGAATGCTTCCTATACGTGATCTTCTATTAGTTTTCTCTTGCTTATTTTCTTCACATTTGCTTTTCTCCTTCCCTTTCTCTCTATTGTTTTACAATTAAGAAACACGAAGAGTCCGAAGCTTAATATCCGAAGAGAGTTGAGATATGTAGATTCACTTACTAGAGTGCAGAAGCTTTCATCCCCTTCGAGATGGTTCCCTTTTATTCGACAGCCTGGTATTGTGACGACCTCGTCATTATATCGTAGACGCACATAGTAGTCTTGTAGTTTCGCCTTTTCGTTTGGAGTGAGTTGCTCCGTTTGTTTACGTCCTATCCCTGGCGGTGGCGCCCCGGGTGTCGCGCGGGTTCCCACTAAAGAAGTCCAAGAGAAAAGTGAGGCAAACCAGCTGTAACTGGAATTGGCCTTGTTCGGATTCGTGCTTTCAACGACTGGGGGATTAGCATTTAGCGTCCCAGCAGTTTCAGACGTCTTGTCACTCTTGCGGAACATCTCGACAGCAATATGGCTCGTGTATGGAGGCCATTCGTTGCTTTCAAAGGCCCCTAAGCTAGCTAAGACGCCAGCTAAAGTCGTATCATGACACCCACTGAGCCCAAAGCGTATCGGCGTCGCCCTCTTAGTATTTGTCGATCGCTTTTTATTCGGTGTTTTCCCAACCTCGTACTCCCCATCTGCTCTTGAGTTCTCGGCACTACCTACCATCCTACCGACGACGTCACCCAAGAGACCTCCAACTCCTAAGGCACGGTACTCCTGACTCTCCTTATAGCCCGCAAACCACTCGTCAACTGCAATCTTCTCGATAATGTCTCGCCCTTTCGGGTCGTAGAATTCCTTGGGTAGTCGTGTCTCCGGACCATGGGCTAGCGTTGAATTGATCGTGTCCATGATTCCACTTAACCTGGGTCTCCCGTCCACAGCAACTCGGGGCGAGGCTTCAGGCATCCACTTTCCGTACAACTTGTTCAAGTAGGCCATCTCATCAGTCTCATTCCAGCGGTCGGCGGCACGCTGAGCGAAAGCACGAGAGAGAGCCGCGAACCGTCGGCACTGACTATCGTTTGGGAATAAGGTTTCTTCACCGGGTGAGCGTAGTAGAATGGTAGGCGGTGGAAACAATGGCGAGCGAGTGTGGGGTGGATACAGGCCAATAAAGGTCTCCTGGACAGAATCGAGGGCTCGCGGTATAGGCGTAGCGCGAAGATATAGCGAATCTGCGTTGGGCAGAGTGGTCGGGAGGAAGGCTAGCTGCTCGACATAAAGCTTCCTTAAGCGCGTGCCTAGGTCGAAAGTGGTCTCTCGTCCACGGTCTGTCAACATGCCCATCTCGCAGATGCCATCCAGCTCGCCCTTTGGCCCGACGGCGAGCACGGGCTCGTCGTTCGGGCCGAAGCTCTCCAAACGACGCTTCCACTCTAGAGTGGTGAACTGGCCGGTGGTGCGGTCGAGCACTGCGGACTTGAACTGTCGGGCAGCGGTGCAGTACGGCCAGAAGGTAGCCAGGCCAGTGGTCTGGAAACGAGCCGACACGGGAGTGCGCTCGCCATGTCGCAGGAGAATCTGGACTAGCTGGAGCTCTAGACCGGCTGGATATAGCGACCTGAGTTCATCGTCGGTGTATGGAGGATGAGGAACTAAGCTAGTCATGGTCTGTTGGTGGTCCGCTGGCGAATGTAGCCAGGAAGCCAAGAGGGTACCTGAGTAAGTATGTAGATGGGGATGGTTTGATCGACGGTTGTCCTCGAAAACTATTGGCAGATAGCTTCGTTAACAATAAATATCTACAGTAGGTAGGTAAAGTAGGTAGTAACAAGCTAAGGTATGTAAGGTAGGTAGGTATGTAACGGCGCCACTATGCCGAGACCTACCTATAAAATTGGGGTACACGCGGGGTAATGCTCGGTCCAGGAACCGAAACCCGGAAACGACCCGGAAACGCTCACAACTGCATTCGGCATGGATTGATATTTAACGAGGCAGATGCACGCATACAACAAAGAACTGACAATATTATTATACCTGAGGATTGGCTACCTATACCAAATATTTCCCCTGTACATTGAATACTAATATTAGAACTAGGTCTCTGTTGGTGTGGTTTTTTCTCTTCTCCTTTCTGTATTTATCATAGAGGAGCTTCTACTGACGTAGGTAGCTAGGTAGCTACCTAGCGAAAGTTTAGGTAAGAGGTAGGTAGGTAAGGTAGTTTGAGCTACCTAGGTACCTAAGAAGGTGGGGATGATAAGTGGGGTAAAAGAAAGCTCAGGTACCCACACCCGATTAAATAAGTTGAGACACCCCTGTATAGCAATTGGGCTGATTACAGTGATAAAACGATAAAGAGTCATGCATCTAGGCAGGACCCATGAAAAGATCCTCATAAACTTTATTACTACGACAGAGTCTCTTTGTTCGCGACAGCTCTCACAATTAGCCATAGATTCAGCTTCCTTCTCAGCGACCGGCTCAGCGCACGCTATGAGGTGCTCGAAACCCGTGTGCCTGCTTTGTCGTCTGCAAGTCACCCAGGCAACAAGCAAAACACACGCTGTACCATGGCAGACTCAAACTGTTCGTCTCTCTACCACGCCATCTTCGCGACGTGACATAGCAGGCGCCGGCGGAACGGCGCCAAACGAGACCGTCGTCTCCGAACAGACCTCCAACCCGTCGCAGTCGCAATCACCCGCCTATCTCCATAGGGTTGCGTCCCCCAAACATCGCCCAAGCCTCAACCCCTCCAAGCTCCAAGTGCCAGCGTCACGAACCAGGATAACAGGAAATCAGCCCTCTTCGCGGGCAGATGTGCTCTTCCAGCAGATCGTACAAGGGCAAAACGGCCCTCGGGATGCAGCTGGTTATGTGTCCCCAGGTGCGGGCTCAATGGTTGATCTTGGCCTCGTGAAGGCCATCGGCAAGCTTCAAGAGATGATAGACCAGGATACACCAGTAGCAGATGCCTACCGGTACTACCGGACAGAGATAACACCTGCTGTTCAAGCACCTGGCACTTACGTGCCTCAGGCATACCATAAAGTCAAGCTTTCACTTCTAGAAAAGCTCGTAGTGGCTAAGAAAGCCGACATGTTCGCTGAGGAGCTTCCCACCGTCGCTGATATCTTCCGAGCTTATGTAGAGTTGGACGAATTAAAACCAAAGAAATGGGCGATCCTCGTGGGCGAGCTTATTCAGTGTATCGTCAACATGGATCCTTCCACAGGGACTCAAACCATTGCTGAGTATGAAAGGCAGTTCGCCCTGCGAAAGGCTATGTTGGCAGATCTCATTGAGTCATGGAAACTCCTGTCATTGCCTCGGAATGCTATCTCGCCAACAAGCGAGGATCAATTAACCAAAGACTTCTGGTTTCCAAGGCTAGGTAGGTTCACTTTGGGGAAGTTTGCTAGAACAGGAAACTTTACCGCGGCGTTCAGTACTCTCCTCCCACATTACCCACGTAGCCACATCGGTACACCTGTTGCCGTGTTGGCCATTGCCACATATGCTCTGATGCATGACAGTCAACGGTGCTCCGTTGAGATTAGGCAAAATGCTACGCGGTTTATGTCTAAAGTAGCCTCCTTGGTCATCTTTGTCGATTATCGTGACGAGGACCTCCGTAAGGATCTCGTCAATACATTCCCTGACCTAGAGGAATATGTTATGGGACTTTGGCCAAAAATCAAAGTGTATCTCGAGCAGAAACCCGTGTCCCTAGATGCAGGGACCACGGAAGTATATAGAATCCCTATCTCCACTAAAGACAACCAAGCACCTTTGGCCTTCAATGCAACTTTAATCGGGAACCGTCTCAGTCGGTCATTTGGGAGCGGGAATGTTAAAGAGCTGGACAGACTTTGGGAAGAGTTTGTGGGCTCCCAGGCAACCATTTCACAAGAAAGAGCAGCTCAAATTCGGCAACATCCGCACCTCATTGACTCCTTCATCAAGATACGCATGGCATTGAACCAACCCGAAAAGGCCGTGGTCGCGTGGAACATATTAGGAAAAGTTGGCCTCAAACCAAGTATAAGGACCTGGAATTTAATGCTTCAGGGTCTTAGGAGAACACGCAACCTTGATGGCATCAAAAATATCTGGGCCAAGCTTGCTAGGTCTGGCCTGAAACTAGACACACAAATATGGACAACCCGGGTTGCCGGGCTAATCGACTGTGGAGATGTTGACGGTGGCCTTCGCGCATTGGAAGAGATGGCCAAGTTGTGGGAGAAAGACCGAAGCAAGGCTACTGCTGTAGCGCCTACTATAGAGCCAGTCAATGCCGCTCTTGCGGGATTGATTCGGCTTAAAAAACATGACGTCGCAGAAAAGCTACTGGCTTGGGCTGGTCGAAAAGGCATTCAACCAGACGTCTTCACTTTCAACACTATGCTACGCCAAATGATTCGCGACGGAAACCGCAATGAGGATGTCGAGAAGCTATTCGCTGCTATGCAAGCTCAAGGCGTGCGTGCAGATGAGGCGACGTTTACCATTGTCCTTGATGCTTCCTTCTCGCAGGATAATACTCGAGATCCCGAAGAACAAGCTAACATTGTCGCTGATGTTGCCTCCGCAATGTCAGCTGCTGGCCTGGAGCTCAATATGCAGACGTACGGTAAAATGATATATCTCCTCTTATGCTCTAACGCCACGACCGCCGCCATGGCTGTTGTTAATCACTTGTACAATCGAAACCTAGAATTGTCGCCACACATCTACACGATGCTTGTCGAGCACTGCTTTCAGCAAAACCCACCGGCCCTCGACTCGGTACACTTATTTGTACAGCGCCGACGCCACCTTGATTTCGACGACATGGACTACATTTTCTATGACCGCGTTGTCAAGAATTATGTGTTGGTGGGTGAGACGAAGGCCGCCTTCGACATTTATAAACACGTTGTTGGAGCTGGCTCGAGCGTGAGTCTAGAAACATTGAACCACCTATTGCAGGCCTTGCATCTCCAGGAACGTTTCGAGGATGCTAGGTACTTGGTCAATTCCGAAAAGAGGTATGAAAGACGGAATCCGGACCCTAGAGAGCAGTATTGGAGTAATCAATTCTGGCAACTGGCTAGCGACTACAAACTGCTAGATTCCCCGCCACCCGGTCCGGTCCTGATGAAAAAGTCGAACTAGAACACGTTATGGACTCTACGATGGGTTCATAATCTTACATGCATAGCATCAGGACTCCTCGTTTATAGTCCGAAGACACCATGAGCATCTCATTGTAGAATAGCGTATTTACATATATAGGCATGACAACCCATTTCATGGTAGAGTTGAAATCCTTGCAGCAAATAGAGCACCTGTCTGCCGAGTTTCAGAGTATCAAATGCTTCTTTCCGTCGCCACATATTCATCCATCCATCCATCCGTACCTCAAACGCCCATAAACGCCAGACTCCTAATTTCGTAGGACGGGGGAATATCCATCCATCCCATTCCACATGCCTTGAACGCCGAATGAGTGGTCATTCATAATTATATCACGACGCCTTCCCGCGTATGTTTCTCTCTTTCTCTCTCTCTTTTTTTTCTTCTTTTTTTTCTTTTTCTTCCCGTTTTTCTCTTCTCTTCTCTATCCTTCTCTTCCCTACTCCAAAATCTCATGACTCGTCCATCCGTTCTTCGTCAGCAGGCGCAGTGGCACCACCACCACCACCACCATGACCAGAGCCGTTGTTATTACTGTTATTATCATTATTATTACCGTCGTTGCCGTCCCCACCTAGCAAAGCAACGACACGCTCAAGACCCTCTACCTCGCCTCGCGCAAGAGTGCGTCCGGGGCCCTGCCACTCCCCGTCGCGGACCTCGCCGTGTCGCCCGAACTCGAGGCCGTGCATCGTCTCTAGATGCCGCCGCGTCGCGGCCTCGACGTACTCTGCCCTCTCCCGCCTCCAGCTCCTGGCTCCACCACCTGCGCTGGTCCCTTGCTCCCCGCTTTCCTCTGCCCCGTCGTCCGCGGGAGACGCTTTCAGATCTGGCAGGATATTGCTGAGGGCCGTCGATAGGGCCCGCAGAGCCTGCATCTGTGACAGCGTGAAGGCCGCTGTTGTTGCGAGGGGGTGGGCGCCGCCGCCTGATGAGGCTAGGTCCCCCTTTTGGTGCAGGAAGGCGAAGGGGGTTTTCTTCTTCTCTTTCTCTTCGTCGTCCTGATCCTGGCCATTGCTGTCCGCGTTGCGCTGGACTGCGGCGGGCGACGCGCTTTCGGCTTTCACCTGCGGGAGAGCAGCTGAGGTCGAGTCCCCAACTATGCGGCGCAGGTCCTCGAGGAGGGCGTCGTTGCGCGCGCGCTCGGCTGTTAATAGGGCGTTCAGACGCATGGATTCGCGCAGACGGCTGCGGAGGGCCGTGATAGATTCTATGGTGGGCGTGTCTGCCGGGACATTGTTGTTCGCATTGTTGCCGTCGTTGTTATTACTATTGTGTCTTCTTGCGGAGGAGGAAGAAGAGAAGTCTAGCCCGTCGTAGTGCGAGAGGCGGATCCAGTTGCACAGCTCCGGCGGGCGAACGGTGAAGATGTTCCGCAGCACGTAGAGCTCGAACTTGTCGAAGTTGCGGTCGATGCTGGCGCACAGGAGCGTCTCGAGCTGGTGCGTGCCGGCCTCGACTTCGCTTTTGGCCCGCTCGGCGGGGGATTGCTGCTGCTGCTGCTGCTGCTGCTGCGAATCAGACTCCGCCGTCACATCTTGCGACTTGGGCGCTTTGAAGCCGAGAGCGGCTGGTGGTGCGTTTAGGAGTCCTTGCTCGACGCTGTTTAGAGCGCGCTCGGCGAGGATGTTCACGCTGTTGATTATGTCGTCGATTAGACTCTGTGTACAATTGCACAAGGTAAGTTACTTAGTCATCCATCATCCGGCAGAGGAATGAATGAAGATTGGATAGATATCCAGGATGTATGGAGATTAGGCGGGAGAATAATTGGGAAAATACTAACAACTGGGGGGTGCCCGAAGTGCTCTGTCAAGAGCTCGGTTTCTGAAGCGAAAGACGTCGTCATGGCGCATGATCTCGAAAATTGGTGGCTTTGTCTGTCCAGCAGGTGGTCTTGGAGTTTCGATTCGAGAAATGGGACGCGTCGCGACCGCCAGCCGTTATCTTAAAGTCAATATTTGGTTTAGCTCTGGAGGGGCTAGCTACCTACCCCAGCAGCAGGGATGGCCACACACATGTAAATTGTATCTAACTGCAAGGCAGGCCTAACCGGAATTATTCGATTATGCAAGATTCATTTAGCCGAGGAATTAGTGACACTTTTTGCAGGTACTGTTGGCTCCAAAAGTGGTATTGATGTTGTTGAAGTAAGTACCTGCCTACAGGTACAAGTGCTAAACCGGGGAGAGCAATCTCGAGTTTAGAATGAGTCCTCACAGCATAATTAAAACATATTTATAATTATAAATACGTATAAAGTTAAGGTTACCTACTTAGTTAATAGACCCCAGTCAATGGTTGGATATCAAGGATTCTGAAAATCGGCCCCTGGACCCAAATATGTAATAAACTGACAAACAAAGTCGAATCATATTCACTTAGTTTTACCCCAGATTAGGTATGCACATGCAAAGTTATCCAGTGGCTTAGCTAGATGTACGTCATTTCATGACAAGCATTAAATTAGTATTGATATCCAGCACAGATAAGCAATGCAAGTTCCGCCGACCCAGAGGGATAAAAAAGATGGATCGGAATGGAACATAGGTGCCTATTTCGAATAAATCAAAGGAGTTGATATAGGTACATCTTTATACATACTTACTGTAAATCCTCGATCAAAGAACGCTTCCCCCTCTCTTGCCTACTCATATTGTCCCTATCCTTAAGCAGCACGTCCTTCAATTGTTACTCGTCATTACTATCGAGCCCGAAGATGTCTAGCGGTTGGAAGGATGTCATGAAAAATGGTTGGCATCCCGAGAAAAGCGGATCGTCGCTCAAGAGCCAAGTGGTATGTACATACATACATGCATGCATGTAGATCGATAGATCTGAAAGCGCTGGATCTGGACTCTCTTAACTAACACTTCCTCTGTCTGGCTATGATAGAAAGGCCTGGTAGGACGAGGCGACACATCATCTTCATCGAGTCGCGAAGGCTACGTGCCAGCGCCTAGATCCTCGCTCCGCGATCCGTCTTCTTTCGGGCCGCCACCCAAGCACGTCGCCGTCTACGGCCCGACGCCGACGGCGCAGCAGCAACATACACAGGCACAGGCACCAAGCTCTCAGCCATATTCGCAAACACAGCACGTCGAGGAAGAAGCAGCAGCAGCAGCAGCAGCAGCAGCAGAAGTACCACCGCCCGAACCAAAGCCGTACCGCGTCGACACGACCGGCCTGACAACATCGCATCTCCCTCCGCCCCCGACGCGCTACAGCAATGGACAAACTCCCCAGCCACCTCCGGCACGGCCGGCAACAACAACACCAACACCAACACAACCAAGTGCTATAGCGGCAAAGCCGAAGGCGGCCCCCTCGCTCCCCCCGCGATTGCCGCCTCGAAGCGGGAATAGCACTCCGACTCCAAGTCCGACATCAGCAGACGGGCAGACGGCTAGTCAGGGCTACTTGAACCAGGGTGCAGTAAACCGTCTCGGCGCGGCAGGGATATCGGTGCCGGGGTTCGGGATAGGAGGAGGAGGAGCGGGAGGGGTAAGGACGCCACCACCACCTTTACCTCCGGCTGGAGCGCGGCCCGGTCCGCCGTCCACGGCATCGCCAACGCAGGCGCCAGGTTATGGCCAGACGGAAGAGTTGCAGGCCCGGTTTGCGCGCATGGGGGCCCCTTCGTCTCCTGAAGTTGGCGCTGGCGACATAGCAGCAAATAGGGCGCAGCAACCATCTACAGGGCAAGTTCCATCTGTGCTGGGTAAGAAGAAGCCTCCGCCTCCACCGCCAAAGTCGAAGAAACCAGGGCTATCCGATCCAGGGGAGGCTGCCGAGGCTCCGCCACCGATTCCGTTAGCTACGAGGCCTAGGTTCGATTAATTATATCAAGCCCACATATCACCAGGCTGGCTCATTACAATCAATGTTCCCTAGAATCACCCGCATTTTCTGGATTATCACGGCATTCAGTTTATGCGAGCGAAGTGGATGCCCCGTCAATTGTCAAGGGAACGTATCAAACCGCTAGGCTTTTCCAGCCTTCAGAGCGCGTCTTGTATTCGATAGAACATCATCTATCTACTAAGACACGGCTTTTGCACTTAAGCAAAATGAATAACCCGCATTCCTTGCGTGGTGCGTTGATTTCCGTTCCCTTCACTAAATAATAACACCCCATCATCCGCTTCCAAGAACAATCTAGACCTTCATCTCGTTAAGGCCATGCTTCCAGACAGCGACATAAGGAGTGACACCATCCTCGCGGTAGTTAAGGAGGACAACCCTATAATTGAGAGGTTAACTCAAGGTCATGTAGAGAGAGCAACGCAGTTGAATGGCACAAGTTGTAGGGGAGTTGCTTACATTCCATCAACATCCATGCTCTCACCAGTGTAGAACTCCCAGTCCTTGAAGCTTCCAAGCACCTTCTTGGAGAAGGCAGCGGCACCCTTCTTGAAAGTATCGATTTCGGACTCGGGGGCACCCTTCTCCTTGAGGTGGGCGAGAACCTTCTTCATGTAACCTATATCCGTTTAGACTATACTTCTCTTACGTCCTAATTGCAAATCGCACCTTTGAGGTACGACCCATATGAAGCCTTGTCAAAGGAAGTGGGCTGTAGGCGGAAAGAGTGAACGATGTTGTTCACTTTCACGGCAGTGTCATCGGTACCCTCGTCAGCCTCCTCGGCAGAGGCATTAGCACCAGTGTCTATTGAACATCTAGTTAACAAATGCCATTCGGAGCGAATAAATCGAAGAGGCTCGACCAAACGTACCAACATCAACTGCGCCAATCTCAATCATAGCGCAGTCTGCCTCGTAGATGACGCCATCGACCTCCTTGTAGTTGAAAGAATCGGAGAGCAGCTCATCCTTGCTTTCGGAAATGGCGTCCTGGGAGCCGAGAACCTGTCAGTTGGAGATTGTTCCCAGCACAGAACGAAAGAAGGGAGATCTCGTATAATTCATCAGTTCGGGGTGAAAACTAACGGTGAAAATTATCATTTTGGCGGTATTGACTCGACGACAAGATTATTCGGAGGCGCAAGTAGATAGAGTGTAAATTGATTGCAACTGGAGAAGATGATACGGGGGTTGCAGAGAGGAGTGGATAGAAAGGAAGATTTCCAGATGATGGAGACGGGTTTCTGCGAAATAATGAGGGGCAGATTTGGCGCGAGGAGGGACACTCAAAATTTTGGCTGATAAAAAGCGGGGCGCGGGCGAGAACTTGGAGGGGCAGCACGAACTAGGTAGGTACTTCTGTATCTAGTCCAAAACAAGTAGTGGGCCTGTGTATACCTGAATCTACCAGCTGTTGGCAGCTGGTGGTCTTAGGCATTGCAGCCTGGAGATCTTGATGGTTTTGATAATTTCCCGGCTGCTATGTATAGGTACTGCCTAGGTAAGTAGTCTGGCCTGGCTGGGCTGATTCTAACACGATCGGCCCCTGAAATCATACCTAACAGAGCATCTAGCTCTACACTACCGATATCTTGAAAGTGACAAGCAAGGCACCAGCCTTTAAATCCGCGGATACCGAGCTGGGCTACTCATTCTTATTAACGCATCCCTTCACTCTGCCGTGTGGCTTGGGGAATCCGTGATTAAGAAACACTATCAGACCATTCCCATCCCATAACCTATCTTCTTATGTTTTCTTGAACAGCTGATTCGGGGAGCCGCAGGGAAGATACCATACTTGTAGCCGTTCGCTGAAATCTGAAGATACAATGTGCAATGTACCTTAAGTAGACGCTATAATTACAGTATCCACACTACCCAGAACGGGATGCAAATTGCCACAATGCCCCGATGACTCCCGCATGTCAGAGCCTATATCGGCCCTTGCCATTCCCGCGACAGCTGGCATCTCGGGCTTAGCCGGGTGGGTACCAGCTCGGAATCGACAGGCAAGTTTCCCCCTGCAGGGTGACTCCAGTCGGTAGCCCATAATTAACGCGCTCCAGTCTTCAACATTTCTTTAGATAACCTTACCCGCGGCCTCCCCCCAAAAACCTTCTTTTCAACAACCAATCTTGTCTCTTTCACCACGCTCCTTACCCTTTCCTACTCGTTTTCAGAATCCTATACATTGTAATCGACTTCATATACTCACTCTCCTAACCTATTCTATCGCGATCCAGCAGCGATGGCGATGAATTTAACTGCTGCTACCGACCTCCCTCCCCTCCCGACATACACCCTTTCCGAGGCCCCCGACGTGATATCATGGTTCCCCGACTTCTACCTGTCCGCCATTGCACCCGTCGTTGCATACTGGGTGGTCTCTATGATCTTTCACGTCATTGACATCTACGACTTGTTTCCCAAATACAGACTGCATACACCTGCCGAGATCGCGCAACGCAACAAAGCCACGCGATTCGAAGTCTTCCGCGATGTCATCATTCAGCAGATCATCCAGATTGCCATGGCCGTTGTGCTAGGCTATACCGATCCTCCGCAAATGACGGGTAGTGAGGACTATGACGTCGCCGTCTGGGCTACTAGAATCCGCCTCGCCCAAAGAGCTGTCCCCGGCCTCCTCGGCCTCTTGGGAATTAACGCTGCTACTATCTCCAAGAACATGGCTATCTCGCATCCCCTCCTGGCTGGTGCCCTCGCCGGCGGATATTACCCGTCCCTTAGTACCGGCCTTGACGCAGCCGATGGGACCTTGGTTCCTACTTTCGCTACCTGGGAGCTTATGGTTGCCAAGGCCATTTATTGGGTTATCATTCCAGGCCTCCAGTTGGTGCTGGCCGTAAGCGTCCTAGACACCTGGCAGTACTTCTTGCATCGCGGCATGCATATGAACAAGTGGCTATACAGTAAGTTCTAAATTGTTCCTTTTATTAGACCAGCATGAGTCATTAACTCTATTCTAGCCAAGTTCCACTCCCGACATCACCGACTTTACGTTCCATATGCATATGGAGCGCTGTACAATCACCCATTCGAAGGATTTCTCCTCGACACACTAGGTGCAGGGTTAGCATACAAGGTTGCCGGTATGAGCGTGAAACAGGGCATTGCCTTCTTCATATGCTCCACCATAAAGACCGTCGACGACCATTGTGGATATGCGTTGCCTTGGGATCCACTCCAGCACATCACTGGCAACAATGCTGCATACCACGACATTCACCATCAAAGCTGGGGCATCAAGACCAACTTTTCTCAACCCTTCTTCACATTCTGGGACCGAATACTAGGCACTATCTGGAAGGGCGACACTTCGCTAAAATACGAACGCTCGAGGGTTAATGCGGCAAACAACTTAGAGGCAGAGGCCAAGAAGATATCTGCCAAGTCTCAGTAGGACCATATTGCTTTTGGAAGGCTTCGATTCATTTGTATCATTTTAGGGTTTGCTTTTCTTCTTTCTTTTCGTTGGTCATAAGGAAGCGATGAGATCCGGGTTGATTGTGTCCAAGAGAAATGCCAAGTACAGAGTGGCCAGAGCGTTTATCAGGCAGGAACCTTGATGCTGGATGCCCAGATTCGCTTCGATTGGTGGCTTTCTGCTCAACGTAGTTGGCCACACGCATGCTCTTCCTGTACGGTGTAATAGCACGCCTTGTATATTTGTGTTCGGGATTACTAGATCTAGTCTCTGCATTGTCGGGACTAAGTCTCGTGAGGAGATAAAGCGAGGTTGGATAAGGCTGTATACTCATTACGAAGAACTCACTACACCTACGAAGGTGATTAATGATAATATATTTGAAGACAATTCCTGTATTTCTTCTCCCTTGAACTCTAATGCAGGAACTTCCCCTCACTAGTCAGTCCTCCATTCTTTGGCAGACTAATCAACTCAGTTGACCGAGAATATCTGGGTATGACAGCTTCAAGCAGCCTTTTCCTTCTCAAGCCCATCGTTGTAATCTTTTACAGGTCCAAAAAGACCAGCAAGTGTCGACAGACGTATAACGTTCAGAAATACACTAACGCCCACAGAGCCCCATAACATCTCATTCCACTTCGAAAAGCACAGTCAGCAATGTCATTGAACGGATAGTTAAGTGTTCTAGTTCAGGAGCGTGGCCCCCCCTGTCCTGACCCGATAAGAAAAGGAAATTCGAAAGAGAGAAAAATGTTTAGAATTTGGCATACCTCGGCGGGCCGTAGGAAGAGGTCGAGACCAACCCCCATATAACACGCCCAGATGTGGCCATAGTCTGCCAGCGACACGGCGGCTATGTACCGACGGGCGATGCTGGCGTGGGTCGTCCAGCTGCAGATTACTGCCATTGCGGCAAGGAGCAGGTATACGTTTACGAGCTGGAGGGTCATGATTTGGGCCTGGGCGTGGTTAGAAGAGGGAGAAGAAAAGAGGTGGATTTATAGCTTTCTGGCTCAGACTGTGGCCTCGGGGATAAATGGTTCCCTTCATCGGGCAGGGAGTAGCAAGTGTTAGCTGAGGCTGGTTTGGGGAGTTCCTTACCTGCGGCGGGAAAGACGAGGAGTCCATAGGCAGCTCGTGATTCTGCGCTTGTTTGACGTAGAAGGTTAATGGGTCTTGGAGGGTGGTGATATATGCCCACACGCTGTTTTGTATCGTAAGCACTGCCTTTCAACAACACACGTTTGGTTGGTATTGGAACGATGGGTTGCGACGTTCCTCGTTTTTCAAATATCGAAACATCACCCAGGGTGTGCATTAAATGGAAATTCCATGCATGTTTTCGGGGACAGTAAAAAAAACACACGTACAGCATCGCAGGTTCGACAATCCCGAAGATCACGAATGGGATCGTCGGTAAGCATGTGACAGCCATTAGGGAGAACTCTGGACAAAATAGCTCTGGATGCAGATACAGGTCAGATAGGAGACGCTTTATGACATGATAATGAGAGGTTTCAGAACAGTAGAGATCTGACTCTGTTAGATATTCAATTCTTGTTGGTGTTGATTGCCCCTATGATGGCATCTAGCCAATGAGAGAAGCCAAATCGGTCGCATGCTTGCTTCGCTGCAGCATCGCGACATCACTATATGGTTTAAATGGATTTTGAACACTCGATAGCTCATTGTGGCGGTGCGACAGACCCACAGGTTTCTACCGCCGGGGCTCCGGTATTGGTGACTCCACCAGCGCACCGTAGGTATTAAGGGAAGCGCAACCGTTAAAGACCCGGAAGATGCTGCTCCTCGTGTCCGAACGATGCCGCCTCTGCTTAGACCACTCTCCCCCTTCACCTTCCTGTTACTATCTGCTGTCTTTCTATATATTTTATAACCCTTTTCCTATCCTTCTCAAAGATGGCTACCGGCTCTGTTGAGACCGCACCCTCCCTATAGCATTTTACTGCTTTGCCCTCTCGTGAAGAAAGCAGGACGATAGCCCAGAGATGCCTCGGAATATGTTTCGCAGTCCATTGGAGACAAGCCTGTCGTAGTCGAGGATACTCAAAAAGATTAGGCGTGCATGGACGTCAGGAAATGATCAAGCAATTGGTAGTTATCGGGGCCAACGGACATGCGATTAGGTTAGTCCTGGGAGAGATATGAAGAGGACTTTATATTCAGCCACAGCGGCAAACTTCGAATCAAGCTCGCTCACAGCACTTTGAAATTTGAATCCCCGAGAAAGAGCTTCTACTACTGAGAATCGATGTCGCTCTTAGACAGATGATGGCATCCATGCAGGTTATCTAGAGCTATGTTCAACCCCATGAACCAGATAACGGCCTAGGCTCAGCCCGGGCTCGGTCTGGTTACGAGGACAGCATTCACGGCAATGATTCACGGCAATGATTCACGGCAATACGAACTGGTGCATCGTAACGGACTTAGCAATAATTCCGGGACTCTAAACGCCGCCCTATCTCCACTT
Organism: Xylaria sp. FL1042; assembly: GCA_022495085.1. Taxonomy (NCBI): domain Eukaryota; kingdom Fungi; phylum Ascomycota; class Sordariomycetes; order Xylariales; family Xylariaceae; genus Xylaria; species Xylaria sp. FL1042. Next base: position 118,618 of record MU380135.1, read on the forward strand.
CAAACAGGCCTATGGGTATGCTGTATAATGAATGAGATAGGAGGTTGTAAGGAGCAAAGTGTACGCACAGAGCGAGCAATAGCGATATCGTCATGCTTGGCATGCCGACACTCCATTGTCGCCGCGCTAATGCGCCTGGATTATTCTGCATTAGTTTCTGGACGATGTACTTGGTCTAATTGGGTTAGCATAAATTAATAGAGCTTAGATTCATTGGGTCGTGTCTCTCGGACTTAACCCCAACTACAACCTTCATTTGCTCTGCAAGATACAGTACATAGCTGCGGATATATGGTTCCAAGCGAATAGGACACGTTCTCGATAGCATCATGACTAGAAATGCACTTTGCTCGACCGGTTTAGCTGCGGCTATCCTGTTAGCTGCTGCTATGTAATCAAGCCCAGCAATGAGACATTTTTCTTTATCCTATGAGTATATAAAGCCCGGCCAGTACGCCACTCAAACCCAAACAAATGATTCGAATTATATTTAACAACCACTCCAGAGAATCAAATTCATTCCCATAATTCAATACAATGGCACCCGAACTCCAGCTGGGAAATATCCAGGTCCCCTCTCCCGGATTTGGGGCCATGGGCATCAGTTTCGGCCTTGGAAGTAATCTTAGCTTGGAAGAAGCCGAACCTGTCTTGCTCAAAGCCATTGAACTAGGTTGCACTTTTTGGGACACGGCGGTAGGTCGAGCACTTCATTGAGCCGTGCAACATGCGCAGGCTAACCAGCACATACAGGTTGTGTATCAGGCTGGTGTCAATGAACAGCTTCTAGGAGACTTCATTAGAAAGCATAACGTGCGCGACAAAGTTTTCGTAAGTTCCCGACTCTCACCTCTCGAGTCAGCTTTAACAGTGAATTTTGGCATAGATTGCCTCGAAGTGTGGATTCGATGTCTTTGGTACTGGCGCTGTCACAAATTCCGCAGCTCATATCGAAGAATACATCGAAGGAACCATCAAACGGCTAGGCTTCACTCCCGATTTGTATTACCTTCACCGGATCGACCCCAGTATGTCAGATCTATCAGATTGTGAGAGATGGGTGTGAACACAAACTCATTGGCAAAAATAGATACACCTCTGGAGGAGTCTATCCCAGCTCTCGACAAACTTCGAAAAGTTGGCAAAACTAAGTATATTGGGCTCTCCGAATGCTCGGCCGCAACGTTACGCCGAGCAAACTCGAGTTAGTTATTATACCCGTCATATATTCCCTTGCTAAGACGGCTTTATAGTTGCCAAGATAGACGCAGTCCAAGCCGAATACTCCGCCTTCGAGACGTTGCATGAGACGGACGGCCTAATAGAGACAGCTCGAGAGTTGGGGGTAGCCTATGTAGCATACAGCCCATTAGGGCATGGATGGCTAGTCGATGATTTCGCGTACAAAAGTCCCGACGACTTCGCCCCTAATGACTTCCGTCGACTAGGTAAGCCCCCTTATTACCAGGTCCGCTAGGGTGCAAATCTTCTTTTTGCGACTTTGATATATATGCTTACACATCTACATCCAGTGCCCAAGTTTCAGGGCGAGAACTTCTACAAGAATCGAGCTATTGTAGACGAGTTCAAGAAACTGGCTTCTCGAAAGGGATGTACGACACCGCAAATTGCACTAGCTTGGGTAGCCGCGCAGGGCATGATCGCCATTCCAGGTACTACCAAAGCGCATAGGCTGGAGGAGAATTGGGCTTCGAGAAATATCGAATTGACAGAGGATGAAGTGAAGGAGATAAGAGCCATAGTTGATGCTGCCAAGCCCCATGGTAATCGCTATGCTCCAGCACAGCAGGCTTTGGTAGGACATTGAAAGCCGCAATCACTCAGGTTGCAAGTTGTCTCTAGTATACGAAGAACGATATACACTATAAAGAAAATATTGTTCTCTTGTCATTGAGAAATCTGTCCAGCACTAAATTATCGCCACCATGCACACCGCTGCGAACGCCGAAAGGTACACCAGGAGCCAGCCACCAGGAGATAAGCATCCCTACCTCCGTCGTGGGGTTGAGCCTCCGCTCGACAACCCCTCTTAGTATACCTACTTTGTATAGATGTAATACCAAGACTTTCTAATGCTATAGGACCTTTGCATGCTCCATGGGCAAGCCTCATATTGAACAACGCCCCCGTTCTAAGCACACAGCAAAGCAAGCATGGATCCAATCACCCATCCCGCTTTGGATCCCATTATTGGCAGCTCGCAGGGGACCGTTCCGCTAGCAGGCATCCGGGTGTTAGCGGACGATTGGAGCGGGATCACGAACACTCGCGAAAGGAAGAGACGCCAGAATCGTCTAAACCAGAGGATATATCGTCAGTACATGTGACCGTTCGACTCATGAAATTCAAGGGCTGTAGCTTACTATCTTTTCTTCCAAATAGGCATGAGACACGGGACTCAAACCAGCAGTGTTCCGCAAGACATTCTCTCAATTCCAGCTCAAAGAACCCAAAGGGGGTCCCAAGACCTAGTTATCGACTATCCAGATAATAGATTGAAACAGCTATCACAGGCCGATGGTGCTCTACTTCTAACCTGCCCTCGCCAGATCGAGCGCTTCCACAGCTTTATGAGGCAAGCTCTTCAGGATTATAGTCTCAACTGTCCCCGACCATCACAGTTACAAATCATCATCCGGCTCAATGTCCTCAATGCCATAGCGCGGAATGCGTTACTCATTGGTTTACCTATCGAAAGCTTATGCCGTGACGAGTTTGTATCCCCCTTTCAACAAGCTGGTCCGCACCCGTCGGGCGTGCTGGTGCCCGCACCTTTCTGTCCCGATAGTCTAAAGCCGACACACGCCCAAAGAACCATAACGCACCACCCCTGGATAGACCTGTTCCCATTCCCACGCTTCCGCGACAATGTACTGTTCGGCTTGGAAAGCGGACTATTCGACGACGATGAGCTATGTGCGGATATATTGGGGGTAGAGAGCGAGGAGCCGGATGACAGGCCTGTCCTTCTCATTTGGACGGATGCCTGGGACCCTAAAGGATGGGAAGTCAGCGAAGCGTTCTTGTTGAGTAAGTGGGGGTGGCTTGTCAGGTCGTGTCCGGAAATGCTGGAAGCGACAAACTACTGGCGCACGAAAAGGGGCCAGAAGATGTTGTCCGTCGACATCGTTGTGAACTGATGGTTCGCTACTACCGCTACTGTGTCTACTGTGAAGCAACGGATCTAACTGATGCATTGAATCCATAGGACCCTTGTAGCTATCATTCCAACAACACCAAGATATGTTCATGTATTGTGATTTAACAAAGAGAGCAGAGACGATATTTCACTTATCCTAGCAAATGTCTCGCTGATGCCTAGTTCTCGACCCCATACTCAACATTACAGCATTAAATAGTTGACCTCACAATTCAGCCTTTTCGTAGACCCCGACACCTTAGGCCAGGGAGAAATCGTGAGAACGAGACCTACATAATAGGGTAAATATGGAGTTTTATCTTGCTAGCATATTCCTCCCCATGATTTACCCTGCTAGAGAAGTCCCTACGCGGTTGACCTAGGTAGTATTATTAATATTAGAGAATTAATTTGTATATACCCTTGTGGTAGTTATCTATGGAAATATGAACCTTTCGGAAAGCCAAGATTACTCACCACTGCGTATAGTTGGGTCGAGGGAATATTGTTTATGTGAAGTATGATGCGAAGCTCTCCTCTCTCTGGGGATGACACAGGAGTGACTAGTTCTAAAATGATGACAATTCCATTGTTACTATTCTTGTGGTGCACCAAGTTGTCGTGCTAACGACTCGAAGTCTAGCAGCAGCCATACACCCGCCATGATGATTTCACGCATTGCAGAACTCACAATCCGTAGAACGATGGTGTTATCCTCGAGAGTGAAAGCGTGCTTCATTGATTTAGAGCTAAATCCATTTACCCTTTCTACAATTCCAAGGCCATGCTAGTTGGCGTTCAACTCGTTTAACTGAACGTACATGTATCGAATCTCTTTTTTCATACTCGGTTGAGCAGGTCCACCTCTTTCTTAGGATAATATCGTTTTAAACGACATCGCATCCTACTGCTACACCGGTCAATTTAACCCGTACGACTTGTATTCAGAGCTGTAAACCTAGCGAGTTACTTGATTATGGCCAGGGAGTAGGTAAGCTGTCATTCTCAATCACCTTACACAACATGCCGTGAGCGTCACAGTATAGGAGGCGGAAAGTTCCAAGCACCTACAATGCTACCAAATCGACACCCGCTACACGGACCAATATCGGTACGGGTTTCCTGAGTTGTGCGAAACCTAATACTATAAAAACATAACAAAATAAGAGAAGAGTTGGTGAATCCTTGGGCATGCTCTTGCAGTGCATGAAAAGGAATGTATGGTCACTACGAGGGTCGAATGTATGATATCCATCACACTAGGGTTATAAGATTCTTATGACACTTGTACGACGCTCTAACTAAGTGGCATACTCGACGAGGCAGGTGTAAGGGATTAAGTAGGTTTGTGCTATAACGAATGGGCTGTTGTAAGGCCTCTCACATTCAAATGATAGGATTTGCCATATTCAATTTGTTAGCATGAAAGCAAAAGCGCGGTTGTCTTCTCTATAGCGAAACTCGATGCTTACGTTTCGACGGATGACCACTGCGATGGCTAACTTACGCTACATTCATAGCATCTCATTCACCCTGGATGATCATTCAAACATCAGATACTACTTTGACGTTTACATACTGCGCGGCCCTTCATTACCAGGATTCCCATCGTTTTTCGAGAGTGCTAGCTGGGCGCCGAACGGGATAAGTAGAGAACTGCAAAATTTTCAGGGTCTTTTTTTTTTTTTTTTTTTTTTTTTTTTTTCCAAGAATATTTTCCCCTCATGACTCAAAATGGCTCAGTGATGGATGATCAGGCGGGTCGTGTCAAAAGTACGCTATGTCTCACATATGCCTATGAACTTGAAAATGGCGGCGCCTCCTTCACCCCACTGATCCTCGTAGTCCTCTCGTCGTCCGACTCATGTGACCACATGTGAGCAGAGATAGCGCACCTGTCGAGGTTCGAGTGCCGTGGGTCTAGATATCTAGGCACCTATGTGCAACAACGATGTAGCCTGTTGATGGTGCCCAGTGCTCTACACTACTACGTATGTTGGTCGCTATAGTACTGAATATGTTTCTTTGCTACTCAGTTCCTTCGCGTGAAATCAAGACTAAAAAGTGAGAACTAGCGGAAAGTTCCTGGCGGGTATATATTTAGCAATATCACTGTTTCATGACGATGACGATGATGTCGTCAGATGACCATGATAATACCTACACTAGAAGTAGGTATCAACAAGAAAGTTGGTCGCCGGTGGCTCGGAGCCCGTCGGCTATCGAGATTTATTATCCCGAATTAGAAGGCGAGTTTTATTAGCCTATTAAACTTGACGGCCTTCTGTTTTAATGACCAATCGTAAAATTCCTATCATATTGCAGGGGAGGACAAAGTGCTCATTATATAAGTAATAAAAAGAGCAAGGCTGAGCCCCTCCTCTAGGAATTGACTCATCGCTCTACCGCGCTAGACCCGACACGCGGTTAAAAATCTCCGAATGGTAATTGATTGTTAACGCACTGTTCACGCCAGACAGTGGCTAGTGTACACTATATCATTCTTTTTTGCCCGTCGCTTGTTAGTGTCGGAAACTCTAAACTTTCATAGACTTAATTAAGTGATCTACGAGTATCGGCAGAGCATAACTATATCTAGACCACAGTGGAAAATTTGCCCCAAATTTTTATTTTCCTAACTTGAGAGTAAGGCTTTCTAAATTCCTATCTATTCCTAGTGTATTGGAGATGAGCAAAATAACTCCTTGTACACGGTGCGGGCCGCAATATTTGTGATCTCATTTAATACGAAGATACGCGTACTGTAGCAAAAGTGCAAAAAATCGCGTGGAAAGAACTTGCATGCGCTACAAATCTTTACACTACTACGGAGTACAGCACGCTACTTATATGCTTCACAGTAATTGAGAAATGATAATGGTGCTATTTCTCGGTTCACTTCCAGTGCCGTTGTTGGGTCGGCCAATTTCAAACAGATAATGTGGCTGAAGCTTGACACCGAAAATATGTCTGAGCGTCTGTTTTATCGCTCTAGTATGGAACGATGCGTTTCTGATGGAAGTCAAAGCGTGCTTGGCAACCGTAACATTTCCTTAACTCTTACTGAGTAGTCTACTGCAAGCGCTCGCCATGATTCTGGTGAGAGTGTCAGAGTCTAATCTGTCGGAGAGAGTCTGATGATATGAGACTGTGGTGTACGAGGTTATACGAATGAAACGAATTATTTATGAGGCGTGATCCTTCGGTATGCTTACACCTACTAAGTAAGCTCGTAGCCATCTCTGGTCTAGTCCATCTACGCTAGTATACGTATATATGTATTACCTAGTTAGTGTCGACTACATTATCTACAGTTCCAGCCTACATTTCAATTTGACAGAATTATACTGTGCACCCATTCCCAGCAGGCTGGGCAGCGTATACTAGGAGTCGAGGAGTTAGGTATGTGACTATGCAAGCTTTGTGATCATCCACTCATTGGAAACCTTTAGTGTACTATGTAATCCCCAGGGAACCCGGTACAGCAGTATACACTACTGAGTACATTGCATAGGTACGCTGTGCCGCAGCCGCGCATACGTAGTAGATAGAACAAGAAACTCTTACACGTGTCCCATCATGCGATCAGGCAAGCGTGGTCCCCAATATTTGGGTGGGATAATTAGGCGTTTTCTTGGCAAAAAACGTCAAAGGTGAAAGCTCACTTTATCTGGGCCTAGGTAAGCTGATAGGCACACCTTTTGTTTCAGCTCTCATGTAAGCTGCTGTCAGCTCTGCTGCTGCGTTAACACGGCAACACGTGTCGGAGCACGTGGGATGCTCGGTTCCTGCATGATTCGGCACAAGGGTTGAAGTGGCTTCTTTCCAGAACAAGATAGCTAGGAACTTTCTTCCTCAAGCTGTCAATACAAGGAATACCCCGTCTCACGTGAGACTGTAGCGTAGGGCCATTGTCGTCCGACGTTTGATACTGCTTACTTATTGTGCGGAAATACTGGGTGTTTGGGGGTATCCGTCCACTTGGGAAGCTTACCAAGTATATTTGTTATGATTTGCATGAATGTCTTATACCTGCTTCAGTAGTGTAGGTAGTGTAAGTTGCACTTATACTGGTAACTAGTGTATGCACTAGTTTCACAATTCGGTCGGGCATCACGGCTGGACGCCGTTATTAATGCTCCGAGCATCCGTGGCGCCGGGTGAGGCCGTCCAGCATTAAGACAATACCTGTCTAAATCCCGAAGGTTCTGACTTGCCCGAGACAATGATGACTAGCTGGAGTTGGATAATAGGGTGAACTGCCAGGTACACAATGAATATCGTGGTATTCGTCACTGATATGTTAAGCATTGCAGTAGTAGCTGCTTAAGCGTGGCGTGGTCTGATCCCGAGTTCCTGGAGGCTCTCGGCTGGCCTTTTTCATAGGTACTCATCCATTATGAGATGGATCGTGGTTCATCGTGATCGTCGTTGTGCATATCTCCTCTATTAAGCTTGATTTAAAGATTACCTGCGAAGTTGAACTCGACATAGGTAATACATAGCTATTCCTGTCCACTACATAGCTTAATCTTAATTATTGATCCCATTCGGTAACTATCGGCTCCCCGCATAACTAAACGAAGATGAGCTGAAATGTTAGTCTGATGTAATGTAGCAGCGTGCACGCATCCACCGTTACATTCACGCGGTGTAAGGGAGGCATTAGAGCAGGCTGCCGTCAGTGAATACCAACGCATGTTTCACGCCGTGACCCAAAGGTTTGGGTACCCCCGGCACGCTGGTAACGATCCACCCACACTAATACTATGTACTATAAGTAAGTAAGTCCCCGAACGTCACCGGATCGTATGGGAGAACGAGGCGCCATCTTTTTTTCTTGCTGGAATTTAGTAGATTACTTAGTACGTAGTGGGTGGGAGTGGCTTATCTCACCCTCGGTGCCTATGTGTGGCGAGGAACTTTTGCTGCCTCGCGTTTTTCTTTTTCTTCCTCTTTTCTGGGGGATCGTCTCTCTCTCCTCAGCTTTCATTTAACTACTATCTAGTGCAGGTATATGCTATGCACTGATCTGCGATTAAGCGTGGAACTTAGTAAAAATCCTCGTGGCATCCGGGATGTTCAGAAGTCCATTGCGTTTTATTATTGTTTGCTTGACTCAAGTGAGGGGCGCTCATAATATCCGTACGCGGAGATACTGAGGCCAGAATATCAACTGACTAGACTAGTGTAAGAACTTAGTGAGTGTACTACGTCAGTGAGGACTTTTGACGTCTGCCCAAGCTAGCATAAGCCCACCGAGCCCTGAGCAGATAGAATATGGCTCAGCCGCTCGCGTTGAGTGGATCACAACTGACAGCTGTACCTACAGAGTAGTGTATGTATGCACAACATCTAGCCCGGAGTTCGGTAAGTTAGTAACAGTTTCTACTAGTGTATGCGTAGTGCCAAGTGATGATATTATTGAGTGCAGAGTGTTATGTATAATGTTTCGGTAACAACGGTTACTGAAGGGTCAACTGTGGAAAGTTTCAGTTTAGACGGTAGCGGATATTCTCGGGCTCTAGTTGCAGTAGATACTACCAGTACATAGGTAAATGACGAGACAATGTCTTACCGACTGGTTGGACATAGCTTATTTCGTTCGACTGGAAGGACTGCTGGGGTTGTATTTGTGGCTTGCCAACAAAGCATGTGGCGTGGCTGGTGTGACCGTCAACCAGGGACTGCAGGGAAATTACATACGTACTAAGTACTAAGTAGTAGGAATCGCTCCGCATTGTGCATTGTGCATTGTGCATTCCGCGTATCAGTACCTATGCCGCCTATCGTACGAAAGAGGACGACAATGTTCGGACCGGAGCACGAGTAGCACGCTATCACCGCCCACCCTTTCATTTTTTTTTTAATACCGAGCAGGTTTCGTTAGCTCCTAAGAATTTATGAACATGTCTGCGTAGTATACGCTTAGTGTACTACATACTTATCTTGTTAACTTATTGACTAGGTATCGGTAGTTCAAAATGAATGGGCTAATTTCTGTTATGCCTAGTCTTCACTAGCCGACTTACTTATATGCACAAAGAGACCCCTGGTGCCTGATTAGGCACATGCATGAATTATTGATGTCCGGATTAGGAACGCCATATGCTGGAATAAGACGACTCATTGGCCTAGAACGAAAAAAGGTCTAACCGCTTTCATCAAAAGCGCTAGCTGCAGGACATGTACTACGTAGTACGTAGCAGGTTTCTGGGCTTGTTTCCGGCAGGTGACCCAAGCCAAAGCCGACAGCCTCCGTGCCCTCGCAGCTAAGGACGAAAAATGACGAAAACGACGAGAATGGCGAGCAGTTGCACAGCGTCATGCCGTCGAATAATAGCTGCGCGTTGCTTGGTGTGTAGCATTGCATTTGCATTCGAACTCTCGTCTGCTGCAATGCCATTCGTGCGGTGCGCACGGCGACTTTATAACGATGACGAAGACCACCGCCTTCTCGAACCCGACTTAAGCTCTATACATGCAACAGAAGAAGTCAGAAGCAACAAGAGCACCTGTCATATTTCCATCATTTCACCAGTATACAATATAATCCAACGTCTACTTTAATACACTGTGACTCGCTCTGCCAAGATCGAGTTCAGCCTAAATCTGAGACCTTGACTTTTCTTGAACGGCGACCTTCTGCTAAGACATCGAAAACGGCTTGGTCTCATAGCTTGCAAAGCTGCTTTCTGACGTCTCAACAGAGAGGCAAAGAGAGACAGCGCCAGAGTGCGGAATAGATACGCAACTGAAACAGTTGCCAGCAAACCCGACACCGACATTTGGAACCTTGAGCAAGGCTATTCCTGGTTTTAAGACTACACTAACAACTAGCGGGTTAGTCAATGAGACCAATCCCGGCTCTCAGCCAAGCACAGAACAAACGTCTTCGCTTTTAGCTAAACCAGCTAGACTACCTACGCGCTTTTGCGGCAGCTAGTGCTGTGACTGTATGACCGACAACTTGGCTAGCAATCAATTAGGTAAACCTCTCACTAAACCTGAAGCAAACGGTGATTTGAGTCGAGTCTAATGAAGCATATTTTTTTCTAGCAGAAAAAATAACAAAGAAAACAAACCAAAACAAGAACCCTGATTGACTTGTCGCGATTCTTAAACAATCTACTACATCACAGTCAAAATCAAAGTCTCGACCCCCCCAGCTGTCAGCCCTGGAATGAGCATTGATTTCCCTGGGTGACTCTTCTGACAAGCGCTGACATTCCTTGCTACCCCCCTACCTCCAACTGTGCATACGGTACAGTACCAGTCCGTCACCTAATTACGGCGCTTCCGTCAGCCCTGGCTGCGCAACGCCATTGGTCAATTCGACCAAATCTGCTCATCTGTCTGGATTGGTCCGTTCCTGGCGCTGTGTCTCAACGGTTCGAGAGATAGTGACAATTATTTCTATCTTGGGCAGTTGGAATCTGACACGGCGGCAAGCTGGTTGGCGGCGCTCACCTCGTCACCCTTCATACTACGTATACACTAACTCGACGGTTGTCAACGGCTCTGAGTCTGGACCTTCTCAATCCGTCATGGATCCTACTACGACCCTATTCACGTTTATGCTGTGAGTTTTATTTTTTTCAAATGTTATCGGAATTACCGCCTCTGTTATCTTTTATCCCATGGCCCCAATTTTCGCGCTTAATTCCAGTTGTTATTAATTAGTAGCATCCCCTTCTTGATCCCTTGCTGTTTAGCACCGAGTTATGGACCCTGAGCTGTCTCGGGCAGACAGGGGAGTATTGAGACTCGAGAAAATTAGCCCGCTTTTAGCTGCTTCTTTTTCTTCTAGAACCAAGTTCTTCGCCAAGAGAGCCACGTGAGGGTCAAATATTGCGAGTTCCACACCCCTGTCTCCCAGCTTTTCCTGGATCCTTGCCACGTACCATATTGCTGCGCTGTCGTATGTCGCTGGAACATTACGTACCCTTGTCTCTTCGCGTGGCGCTGTTCTTTAAGCGTGGGTACGTGTACACATACAGTACAGCGTCTATCACCCAGCTGCAAGGTATCTGAATGCTGGGTCTTCAGCCTACTATTTTTTGCTTTGTTCGGGCTCTGTCCGGGGTACATCCTGTCATGTACGTACACGTTAGTGTATATAGCAGATCATTTCCTCCATCCTGTACGAGTCATCTGTCGATCTTTCCTTCGGTTATCTATTGGCATTCAACCCATCCAGCTAGGCAGACCAAGCAGATAAAAGCTGACTAGTTCCCCAGACAAACGCACCCTTCCGTTCAGTCGGTTCAGTTGCTCGGTTCTTGGGATAACTTCAGCATACGTCACAAAATGGAACGGGATTCTCGACGTGACAATGGTGAATGGCGCGGATGCCATAACTATGACAAAATTATCTGCGATGGTGATGTGCCTACAAGTTCGGAAAGGCGTGGAGGACTGAAGATGGGCCAACGGTACTATTACTATGTGAGTATAATCCATATAAATAACCCATATTCTTTTCATCATACTTACTAACTTTCTAGTATGAGGTCGACGGTTCAATGGAGACTCACAACCCCTCATTGCCTACTACGACGGCTTGTCCCTTCCTCCCTGGCCAGACGGTTAACACACTCGATGTGCCTCTGGAGCGTCGGACGAGAATGAAGAGTGCTTCTATGAATTCTTTGCGGAATGCTGATTACAAGACGATGGACCCTGTCGATAGGTTTACAACACCTCGACCGGCACCAGTCCCAAGCAATCGACGAGAGTTCCGTATTGCATCTGCTTCTATTCTTCCTAAACGAGCTACACGCTCTGTTTCGCCTGCGCCAAGCTGGGGTGGTACTGCGCGTCGGATTTTGGGATTCAGATTACGCGACAAGGAAGGTGAACGTGGACGAAAGTCGAACTTGAACGAACTGGACGATGTGTTTGTTGAGGTGCACGACCCATCTGTCGACTCTCGTAGTGTTACACCATCCGGTAGCATACGGTCACGAGAATTATCCCCAGAGTCTTTGAGGAGGTTCTTGTCTGACGATCTACCAAGCACTTCCGCAAGCACGGAGCAGGTGTCTGGTCTTTCGATACCAGACGACATCGAAGAGGAGGCTGAAGAGATTGATGATGACGATAACTTTGCGAATACTACCGTAACGGAAACTACATCCTTTACGAACTTATCGCCTCCTCCTTTCCAACGGGCAGGATTATCGGCACCACCAGCAAGTCACACTAGGAGTGCGGTCACCCAAACGCCTCCGGTTTTCAAGGCTGAGAAGAACCCGGTCATCGAGCAGCAACCAAACATTGCTCCTACTAAGCTAGATATTCCACGGTCGCATTCCACTCTATCTGTGGCCTCATCAAGCATGGCGTCTGCCGCATCGCCTCATTCAAATATTTCACAGGGCATGAGCCAATTTTCCTTCTTCGACGACTCAGACGACGATGACGAGGACCTTGCTTCCTACGCAGGCGATCAGACTCTGCTTGGTGATGCGAAACAAAATGATAACAAGGACAAGGATTCTTCAGGGCTTCGAGCACCCATAACCAGCTATAGTCTTCCCCGGGCTTCCACGGATAACAGCAAACATCTAAATTCAACGGATGTGATGGAGTCCCTCGAGTCTCCGGCGTTGGTTGCTCGGAACGATAGCGCCATGCCTGTTGATGCCAATAATCTCTTCAGCCTTCCTAACGTTCAAATCGGTCTCGATGACCTTGCCGGCGACATAAATTGGATGAACGATGTCATTCGTCCGAAAGCCTTATGAGCTACTATTCCCCTGCATCTATACTACATCATAACGCCCTCACCCACGACCCTCCCACCTACCTGTAAACATCCTATCACATCACATTAACGGCCTGCTTTACATCCTCACGAGCGAGATCTATAGACGGGGTTTATCTAGATATTTTTGGCTAGGTCGTCCTCGCGGACATTGAGAACCAGTCACGGGGTTTCGGCATCTTGGGGAGTTGGAGCATTGAAACATTTACTACCAATACATTGCATCACTTTTACTTTAAACGGCATAAACATTCTGGCGCTTCGATTCTGGAATCTCACGCAAAGAACAAACGAGAAAAAAAAAAAAAAAAAGACAAAAAGAGAAAGAAATAGGTGGCTTAATTTGTCCACCGGGATTCAAATTTCGCCCCACGGGCACGAGGCACCGGCGTAGGGCTTGACGCATGCGGATAAAGCGAAGCATATGAACTCATAATAGCATCTATATGACCTCACGGGGATTGGGTCCTTTTTTTGTAACAACATCCGAATGTAATCATAGTCAATAGTATCGTTGTTAAGGGGCAGCCATACACATCGGGGATGCCGGGACGGGGCAATTATCTCTTTAGGATAAGAAGATATAGTTTTGGCTATCTTAGCCATTGGCATGGGGATTAGTTTTTGCTTGGTGCGAACCAGAAACAGGCAGACAGCCTCGTGCAATATATCAAAGCTTTTTGCTCATGTCAATCAATATTTACCCGTCCATCTACTTTAGTTCGTTGGTAGTGATTGTGCATGTAGTCAGTATGTGCATAACTGTTCATTCTATCCCACTTCTATTTATAGTTTAGCCCCAATGCTTAATTTATTAATATTCCGATTAGTTCGTCCGCTAGGTCCTCCTGACAGCGTCCACTGCCGGACAGGGTTAGCGAAATCATGGGTGAGAATTAGGTCTTTATTCTGTATCTAGTTAATTGCTTAATTAGGTAGATAAGGTAGGTAATTTGTTCGTCCTATTAATTAACCCTCGTATGTACCAACCCCTGGCTGAAAGCATTGACGTTCATACCAGGTGAGCGAGGGCTGTGTCGGGTTATTGCGAGGGGTGTCTATACTACGGAGTATGGAGTACTTACTAAGTAGTAAGTAGTCGAGTAGGTATGAACCCATCCCCATCCATCCATCCATCCAAGTCTGAAACGACTCTCGGCCAGCGCGGACTCCCACATCACGTTTTGCGTCAGCTGATCTGCCCACGGTCTACTTAGTATGTTAAGTAATTGACCTTGGCTTTCATATTTGTTGATATCTCCGTTTTGTATTTTGCTTGGCGTGGACTAGTGAAGGACTTCTAATGTGGTAGATAGCTACTAAGTAGTGTAAATACGAGAAAAGAATCATGGGGTGAATCTTGTTATGGTGGTCAAGGACTTGAATACTTAAAGTATGTATGTATAGACTAACTATACTCTTACAATACACACCCATCTATATACATACATCACCTTTTCAGCCCTTCCATCCCTACTAATTTAATCGTATCATCTTGCTCAGCTATCCTAGCTAACCTTTCGACACAAGGGACTACTAAACTAAGTAATACGAATTGATACAGATAGGTATAATAGTTCATTGGTATGGGGTACGAGAGAATATTCAATCCCATCTGCCTATACTACATAGTACGTAAGGGAACGGAATCCGGCACTCTTGCTCCTTGTCTTCTACCCAGGACTTTCTAACTTAGTGTGCTTAAACCACATTACTGCATGCTACAGGACTTTTGCCCTCCCACTCCATCCGTCTGTACGTATAGTATAGTATACTAGGCCATGGAAAGTAGCGAGGTCCGACATAGGGTGAGAGGGAAAGGGAAGTCCTATGTACCGTGTCCTCGAGACTAGGTGAGAGAGAGAGATAGGTAGAAAGACAGCCGGATCTATAGAATTCGATATAACGCCTTATTCCTAAGGGTCGTATCGGATGTTACATCTGCAAGTTTATCAAGGAGGCGAAGACTGACCTCCGCCATGAAACATACCACACTAGCGACCTACCTACTCACTCACTCACTTGCCTTGGTATATTTTCTGGCATCTCGATTGCAAGTGGAGTGTCCTGCGTATTTTACCAACCTTCTGCCACATCACAGTCCATTCTTGAAAATTAAAAAAACGCCAGTGGGGATTTTATACGAACAAATGCCTTAAATTCGAAATGCTTGTTTGCTAATAATGCACATGGTATCAAACGTAGCTCGTGCCTGCCTATGGATAGGCTCCTGGTCTATGATTCTTGTGCCACCCCCATCATACATCATGGCCTACCAGAGAACAGAAAGAAAGTCCATGATCGTACTAAAACATTTGGTGATCTTGTCGATCAAACATCATATATCAACAGTGGAAGCCGAGATACCTCCTATGAAAAACATGGCGGAACCTTGGTAATCTTTAACACCCTTCGAGAACAACACCCTGTTGTTACTCGTCCTCCTCATTGCGAGCACCAAAGTATCTTCTCTGCCTCAAATTAGACGTGGGCCTCAAGAGCGCCAAAACCGCAGATTCATGGCTGAGGCTTCCCTCGAGGTCATCAGAAGTTCTCAGAGCACCCGAAATATCGTATGTTGCTTCAATAGCAGCTATCTCCTGTGGGGATAAGTCTTTGAAGCCTTCCTCTTCCAAAGAAGCTAACGCTAAAGGCAGCGGCTGAAGAGGCAAATCTTCAGCCAACCGCAGCGCCATCTCCACATCCAGGCCTGAATCTCTCGTCTCATCTTCATTAACTAGTTCTTCTAGCCATTCGGGGCATAGTTTAGCTATCGCACGATCCCAACTGGCCGAGAAATGAGGCATGTCAACCTCCTAGGTAATGGGCGTTAAGAACGGACTTAGTCGGAGATCGTCTGCGCTGGGTCGTAGATTATGATCAATCTCGAAGGTCCTGCTCAAAAACTCCACTGCCTCGGCACTGGCGTTGTCGGGAATGGTGGGTGCAGCTTTACCACCGCCGATTTTAAAGATGGCCTGCAGTTGGCTGCAGTCGGGGAAAGGATGTTGACCTGTCATCATCTCAACAACTAGACATCCAAGAGACCAAATGTCTGCCTTGCGCGTGTACGATGTCTGCTTGACCACCTCCGGCGCCATCCAAAATACGGATCCCTGGAGAGAAGGTCGGTTCTTATTGTTATTTGCACCGCTAAGGATGTTTGAGGCTTCGAGTTTCTTGCTAATTCCGAAGTCAGATATTTTGATTGTACCCTTATTATCAACCAGAATGTTGGCACCCTTAATATCGCGATGAATGATGTCTCGATTATGCAGATATGACAACCCCTCGAGGATTTGTCGTACGAAGCTGCGGACTAGCGGCTCTGGGAGGGCACCATACGAATTGAGCATGGTCTGCACCGATCCACCAGGAACATACTCGAGGAAAATATTCAAGTATTCGTTGGATGATCCGCAGCCCAAGTACTGGACGATATTTGGATGTCGAAGATCTCGTAGAAGGCCAATCTCACGCTTTAGGGCCTCGATCATGCTCTTCTTACGGGCATCGGTCTGGCTATTAGCGCCCGGTGAAGGGGCCTCGACCTGTTTGACGGCAAGCAGCTCTCCAGTTACGGCATGCAAGGCCAGGTATACGCTGCCGAATGAACCTTGGCCGATCAGGGCGCCCTTCATCCACTTATTATCATCCCATGATTCACCTGCGAGGAAGCTCGCAAGCTCTTCATCCGCATCTTCTCCATCCTCACTTAAGGCTTGTGTCAAATCCCTAAGAGACTCAGAACCTTGTGTACTTGTCTCGTCGAAATAACTCTGTCGAATGATGTTGCCCTCTGGGTCTGTGATGCTGACGGGATTGGTATCAGATCCACTATCGGCAAACGAGACATAAGACTTCCGATTTGGCTCAATAGGAGACTCTTCCTGTAACGTATCGAGGACTGAGGAAGTTACAGAGTCCCTATAAGTAGGTAGGCGTCCCTGAGCTTCCCGTGCCTTGACCTTGGCGAGATGGCCATTACTGAGCCAACTGTCGGCTATGGTTGGAATGGGCGGAGCATCCTGTACACTGGAGGCAAAGCTGAGATTGCTAGCAACACTAAGCCGACTGTTGACCTTGCTTAGCCTAGTTGATCTACGCATGGATAACCGTGCAGTCCGATCAATATCTTCCCTGGGGTGGTCAGGGAAGTATGAGGTTAGATCTGATGTAATCAATTCACTCGGCGGTCTTAGTCCACCAAACGGTCTGAGAATGGCCTTACGCCGAGGGTGGACTTTGGTCGGGCTTGGAGCTGGGCGTTCTAGATCTCGAGCTGTATTATGCAGATTCCTCTCCCGGACTTGAACCGATATCGGTGAAAGGGGTTGTTGAAGTCCTTCACTCCAGTTCTCACCCAGCAGCTTTTGTACTTTCAGCTGACTCCGCTTGTCGACATTCTCGAGCGCACGGGCATGCTTTTGCTGCGCTTCTTCCATGCCGATAGCAGCAGCTCGCAGCAGCTCTGATTCCCCGGGTTCTCCAGATGGAACCTTGCGGAGAATTAATCTATTTCTCTCAGGGCGTTTTTGGTCATTGATGATACGCCACAACTCAGTATCGCCAAGGCGACGACATTGTCTAGGATCAGGGTCAACACCGGCCAACACCCAAAAGCAATAATTACGGTCGTGGTCCTCTCGGAGAGCAAATTTCCGTAGGGTCACCCTCATCACCTCTTCACAAGTATTGCAACCAGCGACTTTCACAACCTTTGTAATACCTCCCGTCGATATAACACGAATGAAATCTTGGTCCTGTGGTAACGCAGCCATCAGCGAACCATCCTGACTAGAATTATTCCGTGTATGAGTCATTACCAATCGACCAGATGCAAGGGTCTCTGGGGGTGAGGTAGGTCCTCTCGTAGTAGGCGTGGCATTGATCATATACGGCTGGCTTTGAGGGTACCAATGCTGCCTGGCGGTTCGGATGTCGGCCGTGTGTAGAGGCGATTCGGGTCGCGAAGCCGGCTTTGCTACCTCGATCGCCGGATTCATCCCAAGACCAGACACTTCGATCTGACGAGAATACCTCTTAGGCATGGAACGACTGGCCAAATTGGCAGGGCGTGGGGAGACCGACGGCGGGGTATACTGGCTGTCGAGTAGAGCAAACGAATCCTAGCAAGCCAACTTGTTAGCAATCTGATTGGGCCATTTACTTAGTATGAAGTCTTACCCGATTCCGCTTCTTCTGATTCGCGTATGCTTTCGTCCGTAGCTTCTTAATACCAAGGAAGAGTCGCACTCGGTCGCCGACCTTATCGATGCCCATCTCCTTCAGGACTTCCTTGTCCATTTCCAGTAGATTTTCCCCATTGATGTTGTTTTTTCGAAACAACTTTTCGTATTCACCGCACTTGACACTCCTTAGGTATTCGCAGACTTGATCCTCGGTCCAATTCTTAACAACATCAGGGCCATCGATATCTGAGAATTCGGATTCGGTCGGGCTGGCAAAGGATTGGCCCGAGGCAGGCATGGCATGGGCTCTTCTCGTGTGCGGTATGTTAGAGGAGGATGAGTTTCCCACGAGGGTCGAAGCACTCGACGACAGCGAGGCTGGAAATGACGATTTCGAGGCAAGCATCGCCATCTTAGCGGTGTGGTAGAAGAAAAGAGACCGACTTTACGACTAAGCTAAGTCGACATTGGGGGGTCTTTGAGTATGGCACTCTCTTTCTCCTCGCCCGCTTCGACTCCCTCCTTTCAGAGTGGCGTGAAGTCGGACAAAGCAGAGGGCGTCGTCGACCGGGCGTAACGTGGCTTAAGATAACAAGCCGACCATGTGATGAATGGACTGATTAAGCTTCCGATTATTTGCGAGGAACCGCGCTGACGGGTTTCAGATGTGGAATTGCTTTGTACCCAGACCTCAAGGATTCAGGTAGATTGACACAACACAGAAAATGATGTAAGACTCTCCACGTTGATCACTTCCGCCGGGCCGAGATATTTTGAATCCTAAGAGGATCGTAGGAAGATGAACAGACAGGAAAACAACGAATTAGAAGAATCGGAAGAGAAACAACGCGGGCAAAGGATTTACGCGTTGTTGTAAAAATGAGTGCAGCCGAAGTGAACGGGGGGAGGAAAGGCTCAAGAAAGAATGGAGGGGAGATGGAGATAGCGTCGCTTAGTTTAGGGAATAGGAGTGGACGGGGTACCTGATGCACAGGTACTAAACCTGCCAAGGTACCTACCTACCTGTAGTAACAGCCGGTTGGTCCTTGAGGTAGGTTAGGTAGTTTGGTTTTGGCCGCCGTGATACCTAAGTATCTACACTACCTCCTAGGTACGCTGTTGGCCGTTTCTATTGGAAAGGGGCGCTAACCATACTTACTACAGGTACCTAACAGTACAGCGTTGTAGAACTGCGGTAATGTTTGCCTGGGGGCGGGCTGGTGCCGGGGTAGTGTGCTGCAGAGGTAGTGAAGATGACTCCATCGAACAATTTAGAGGTAGGTAGCGGCTTACACAGATACCTAGGATGTCACCAAAATAGAGACGGCGCCGAGGTAGCGCAAGTACTTGGATTGGAGGGGTGTCGCCGCTTTCAGGCCCGACATTCCAGGATGTTGTTTTTGTGATGCCAAGCGCTGAGCCGTCTCTATTCTTGTACCATGATGAATTCTCATACAACCCTGAAATTTCATTGGCTCTTGACACCACCGTCTCAAGCACTGCGGGTGGTAAAGTGAAACTCAGCCAGGCAGGGATTGTGACAGCAGCACCACCTTGACGCCGCTGGGCATGACTGAATGGCATCCATGAATGCAATCCGTTGCAACTCTTCATAACAAACAAACGGGCAAGCCGTGGCTAGTTGCGGGGCCTTGAGTCGAGCTATTACCTTCTACAATGTACTATTGAATGAATACTAGCAGGCGGCAACATCAGCATCCTCTACACTACCTAGGTACAATATGGAACACCTCCGGCAGGCTAGTTAGTGTAAGGAATACGAATGTCGATGGCATCGATTGATGATGGCTGCAGCGTTTGCACATCAAACATGGCGTGTCCACGATAGGTAAAGTAAGGTCCAGAAATGACTCTTACCGTCATCTACACATACACTAACACAACTTGGTTCACCCCAGTTTACTGTAAGCCACTGTTGTGCCCTCCCTCCCGCTATTCTACACGGAATCACGTTACACATGTGAGCGATTATTGATTATGTGTAGGTACATCTCTCGAATACAGCCTCGGGAGTGATGCTCCTTTTCTCTGCATCTCCTGTATGTAATATATGCAAACAGCTATCTTACTATGCCACAGTGCTGACAGGAGGTAGTGTACAATATATGTACGTGTATATCGTGTGCTCTGCCTCCCGTCAGCCGGGCTTTGTCTTCCCCGTCTTCTGCCCATCGACTCCCCAAGTCAGTCCATTCGTTTCCTGACGGTGTACTAGTATTGGCCAGCAGTGAGGTCCTTTAGTGCAGTAGCGAATCGTGCAGCATGTGAGCATCCCTAACCTGCCATTTGGATCGCATCTATTCGCCCCTTGGACCAGGTAGCTCACGATGCTGGTACTATAAGTATATATACTAAGACCTCCTCCCCAACAATAATAGGGCTGCGCTAATCCTAGATTGCGATAATGAATCCGGCATGATAACTGCTCGATTTTAATTACCATTTTATGCCAATTTATCTACTACGTACTGCAGTGTAAACAAGAGCGCCCGACGGGATTGAAACAGTCTTTTCGCTGTTCCTCATCCGCGATCCGAAAGGACCGGCGCCATATATGATCGACGGTTGAGTGTACAGTACGTAGTACCTGTGTCAAAATAACAAAAACAGTATCTACCTACATAGGCAGATAGTGAAATAAAATCCAAAAGAGGTGAACGATCTTTTGGGGCGAGGTGAGGCAACAAAAACATGACATGCATGCCGCAGGTTGATTGGTCAGGATTCCGTGGCGCTTCTCGATTCAGCGAGTCAAGTGTGACGATGGCGCAAGGACACTAGCCAGGGGTCGGCTAGCGTACTGTAAGTACTGTAAGTACTCAGTTAGGGATCCAGCCGACATGGGGTGCCACCAACTTGAAACTGGCCGCGTTTCGACCAGCCCTCATATGGCCATACGAGATTTTATCATACATACTACTATGTACAGTAGGGAAAGCGGTCTGGTGTCTAGTACCTAGCTCGGTAGCCTGGCCCCAGTAGTATCCGTCAAGTATCCCTCGTGTCGGTAAAAGCCACAAAAGCCATCCATGCCGTTACCCAACTGTGTTGTACCTAGAGCGCCCACCTGATCAACATTCCGTCATAATAGAGGGGTGCGAGGTATTGTTGGTGCTCAAAGCAAACAGGCGCTTCCTCTTTTCTCGCAAACTTCGGGTCCCTTGATGCGTTGTAAAATAACATCCAACGGCTCCGGTACGCCAGCACACATTGTGCGCGCGCCAACGGTCTGCGGGATTGGTGGGTGCTGGTGTTTATCACAACGCAGCAAACATAAAATACTAATACCAGTACCAATACCGTTACCGATGTCGGTGCCGATGCCGATGCTAGTGCTCGTCATTCGCCTTGACATCGGCCGCATCAAGCGCTCCAAATACTGCTGCTGCTGCTGCTGCTGGTGTTGTTGCTGTCGAATTGAGGGCGACTCTGGTCAACCGCCACGGCGGCGATCCTCGACCCAAAAGGTCGTCTTGCATCTCTCCCTAGACGGCAAAATGTTGAATTATTCATCATTAGACGGCCCTGCTGACTCGGTCAGACGAAAACTGCCAGGAGCTGGGAAATGCGAGATTCAATGCCACAACCCATATACGTAGGGAAATAAGATATCGTAATATGCTGGCACCCGAGCATCTTGCAGGTGCGGCCACACGCTGAAGCTCCGTGGTAGAACAATGCGGTCAGCGATGCACGCGGCCGGCATGTTATGCACCCAATATCTTCCAAGCGTGGTATCTCATACCTCGTTACTGACTGATGCCTTATTGCTGCTATGCCCGCATACTACCCGCACGCAGCCTGTCTTTATCGGCAATGGGTGACCATAGAATAGAGCTCTGGAGAAGGACAAGATTTGCCGATTGCACACCTGCATGCATGGCCGTGCTTATTATTTTCATATATCCACACTCAACGGTGCAATTGCTACGGCCATATCAAGTCATAAAAACACCAGAGCTAAAAGGGAAGTTGGCTAATAACACCATGATTATGGTCTTCCTTGGTCCTATTGAGAGAAGTGTAAATTTATATATCTGTATCGCTTTATTACCTTGAGCCTCCCTCGCTCCCTTCCTTGCTTTCTCTAATAGATTTTGATCCACTCACAGGATATATCATGCGACCGATGTGTTTGAATCAGCTTTCATAGAGGATAGGCTCGGGGATAAATAAGAGACGTATTTAGGATAGCAAGCCAATCCATCATGCATCTTGCACGCACGTCTATGCAAAAGACAGCCACACTAATCCATGCCACGAACCATTTCCCACGCCTACAACCTCCTCTCCCCATTCAGCTCCGTGAAAAGGCAATGACCGGGGAACAGCTTATAAGGATAACCCTCACGACAGATTACATGGTAGATTCCATTCCATCTCTCTATTCCTCCTATACCCAGGCAGCCATGAACTTGCGCAGAATAGTGTACAAATGCAGACCCCGATAATCCCCCATCAAATTAAATTCATTAGCACATAACAAATGTATCATCTTCAGAGAGAATTAGATAGCCTGGTTTTGGGGCAGAATTCTTCTCCCATGCAGCTTGTACCTGGGTAGCGATGGGGGCGAGCACAATTTAGTTGCTATCGGACCGTACCCCCAGTTGTGGCATGCCCAGTCAAGAGTTAATATGTATTCTAGACTAGATCTTCTCTATTAGTGTATGAGCTGCAGGAACGGAATATTACCGACGCATAAGGCACACACATCGATGGGCCTAACAAGCTGTTAATCAAGTGAGTCTAGATAGGTAATAACAGGTGGAAAGGATATCCTGACAATCTCAACAACATGCACAGGGCTCGATGAACCCCGACTTAGGCTCCTGGCAGTTGTGACATTTGTGCTAGTGTCACGATCTAGTGTTTTTTTTAAGTTGAGATTTTTGAAGCGATCTATCTATGGCACACACAGCAGGAGGTTCTAGATTTCCATCCGAAAGATGAAATGGTAGCGAGACGCAAATATTAATGCAGGCCGTTTGCCGAGAAGCATGTATATGATATCTACACCAGTACACGCTAATTATTTAACCCCCCCTCACCCCCAATCTTTTGAAACTTCCGAGTTGAAACATGTAAAAAGCTTGACTTGGTTTTGTAAAATCTAGATATATATTTTCTTGTATGGAAATGTGCCGAAGCCTGTGTTAGCATCACCTCATTGAAGGTCGTGTTGTTAATGACAATACCCTAATGGTCTTGGTTAGTGGCAGTAATGACGTCAACGTTCGATAAGAATACCTGGCATATGAGTAGTAAGATGATAAGGTACCCTAGTCTAATTGCGATAGCCAAACCCATCCTTCAACGACTTTCTGGTGCCAGGCGAACTTTTGAAAATGGAGGAAAATGTTGGCAGTATGCCCTGGCATATGTTTCTGCTTTAAATAATCAATAGCGTCTTATTTTGTTTTTCTTAGTCGCAGAGTCGGTTGAGGAAGAGCTAGCAGTTAGATGCCCGTTTTCATGGGAATCAGACTATCGCTAGAGAAGCGCATCAATGAATCGAGATTCCGATGATGAAGTTGACCCAGGCGGCTGAGCCCATGCAGCTTTTGCAGCCTTTGATTGGCTGAGACAAGACACTATTCGCTAGTTAGGCCTCGAAGTGATTACAGATTACATATGTGTACCGTACCATAGCGCCCGATTGGACAAGGAACCTTTCCAAAACCGGGTTACTCGCGTCATCGTTCTAAACCAGCAAGATGCAAGCACCGATGCGAAAACATACTATGGTCACCGATGTTGGCAGGCGCGGCCGTGCCTGGCGAGCCTGGCTGCATGCTAACATGCTAGCGACGTGCCTACCGTGCAGTCACCTAAGCTAGCGGAGAAATAAGGCAAGCCTAGCACCTAACCGTTCCATTGTCAACAAGAACATGAGCGAGAGATAACGGGCGCACCATCCTTTTCTACGGCAAGCTCGCCAATATTCCTCTACATCCGACTCGCGCTGTCTCTGTAATACACGCAAAGCCACCTTGACGGAATCGGTGTCTACCTTGGTTCATGCCACCTCACAGTGGGCTTTATCGAACATCGTGAAGGGTATCTGATACCATGGAGGTCACCATACCTTACATTTCATAAAGAACAGGCTCCGCCACCCCGAAGCTTCAGCGGCCCTTCTATTGGTGCCAACTTAAATCCCGCGTCGACGCTGCAATTTTTGTAGGTCGACAGTTACAACAAGTGCTATCCTGCTCACGCGTCGAGTTATTACGATGATTCCTTGAAGGTGGCGCTAGAGGTGTTATTCCTAGCATATCTGCTGAATCATCACGATGGAACCCACGATTCCTACCCAGCAGCAGGTGCTGTCCGATAAGCAGCAGAGACGGGCTTCATTCTCGCCTATTAAGGCAATTCGATCGCTCAGTATCAGTTCTCAGATATCTCAATTGTCAATTGGCTCCGACTCGGAGTTGTTGAGCTCCGGATCCCAAAGACGGACATTGCGGAAGACTGCACCTCCCGGGCAACTCAAAAAGGAGACTCTAATCCGAAATGATTCTAAATCGTCCAGCGAGGGTAGTGCTGTTGGTCGCGATTCAACATCTACACAACCGACCACCCCTTCTATCATTAGCCGAAGCGCTAGCATTCATGGTGGTGATGCCGGACCAGTTATCAAAGCAGGCGCCTTACAACCAGAACCTTCGATTCTGAAGTCCAAAAAAGAATTCCTTGTCTTAACGTCATCTACATTATTCAAATTCAAGAGCCGTGCCGCAGCCAAGCAACAATTTCCCAGCACCTCCATGCTCGACCAGGGCTTGAGCTCCCTGTCTCCTGTAGTGTCTCATCCATCAATCAAAGACTGCTCAGGTGCTGCTGAAATTAGTGTGCCATTACAGAAAGTGGTGTCAATCTTTAAAGACGAAGGAACAAGGCCATCGTTTGGTCTTGAGATATGGTGGAAAAGTTCCAATGCGACAAACGTCTTTACCTCCTTGGAATTTGATTTTCGCCTTCCCGATGAACGAGATGATTGGCTCAGGCAGATCCGGCAAGCAGTTAAAGCAAGGGCAAGGACACTAGGCGAAGAGAGAGCTCCTGCCGAAATTGAAGCTAATTTCTCGTTAATTCTTGACGCCAAAAATGAAAATGATAGTCTCCTCGATATCTACCCCGTCGTTCCGCGAAGACCGTACACAAGGCTTCCAGGCGAGTTCAAAAAGAACTGGAGAGAATCGTCATCTTTCTATCTCGCTTTTACCAAATACTCACTCATTTTGGCTCAATTCTCTAGCTCTTCAAATGGGCAGAAGGTCAACCCTAGTCTCGTTCGATTCGGTCTAGTGACCCTTTCTCGTGTTCGTGTAAATGTGAGCGATGAACGGTTTCACCTATCATTCCGGTAAGTCCTACCTTCCAAACATTAATTCAGCCACTTATTTTATCACCCCTTTCCTCGTTCTGCTCCTGAAAGCATCTAAGCTGGGTATTAACACTTAATAGTTTGCCTTTGGACCAGCTTCAAACACTACAGCTTTCAAGTCGATATCACCGAAATATTCTGTCTAAGCTATTTAAAGCAGACACATACCTTAAGCCTGCCTGGCCGTTATGGACCAGGCGAGAAGTGTTCTATATGAATGATGATACGCAACAGATTCCACTACCTAACGGTGAGGACTATGGAGGTTTCAAGACAACTTTGGAGGCGTTTATCGAGGGCTACCACTGTCAACCAGTCGAATGGACGGTGAAATGGAAGGACGTCCATCATGCGCCTCAGTTTTGCTTGCTGAAGGCGAGCGACCAGCCGGAATATAGTGCTCACCAATTATTAGCCGTCTTTCGAGCTTTACGTTTCAACGAATTTTTTAAAAGTATATCTTTTCGCGATATAGACTTCTCACGTCTCTCGAACAAATCTGACAACACCCAACGGCTTGAATCAACAATATGGCTCTCTCGCACAGGTTAGTACCTGGCTTCACCCAACTAAAGCCCGGGGTAACTAATGTTCGGGTAGGAAAACGAAGTCTCACACGTAGTGAAGTCGATATGGTTGAACATTCTTCTGTTCTATTCCAGGAGCTTGTGTCTATTCTGCTTGGATCCGAGTCGATTAAATACATTGATCTGACCAACGTACTACGCAAAGTCCCAACTCTCTCGTCGCTACAAAACCACAGCCCTTCATATGCACGAGCAGGGGTCTGTGAGATAATCCCCCCCATAGTTTTATTGTGGGCATCGTTACAGACGCGCTGCAACTCGATAACGCTGAATGGAAATGCTGTTGGTGAGGTTGACGCAGTCGAACTTTGTAAGTGGTCACGATGCATAATCTAGACAACCGTGCTTACATGGTATAGGCCGAGTTTTGCAAAGTCGACCTAATTTCTTGAGGACTTTCGAAATCTCGCGTTGCAATCTAGACGAGGCATCACTCGTCTATCTATGGGAAGGACTGCATGAACAACGATTGTCTCTCGAAGAACTCGATACGTCGTACAATCCAGGGCGAATAGAGGCTTCTAGAATTGCATCTACTTTGAACGAAGCAAGACGACTAAGACGCTTGAATCTCGCATTTACCATAAGAGGAGACCTTGATGGCCCTCTGTTCAGACCTTGGAGTAGCTCGACATCTTTCGAACCATGGCGCCTAGAGGAGCTAGACCTCTCTGGGTGGGAGGTGCGTTTAATTACCTTGTAGGGTGAATGAATGCTAACAGTATCTAAAGTTGAACTTTGAAACGCTCGGTGGAATCATGAAATACTTGGAGCTTGACGAATCTAACAAGTTACATCGTCTATCACTACAGAATTGTAGTCTCACTGGAGAGCTGGCGACTGGAATATTCTGTCGGATAGGCGCTGGCCGGGGTATCCATCTTCTTCTCAATGGAAACCCTTTAGAAACTGGATCGACCGACTGGATAGATCTTATCCATGGAAATGAAGCCCCTACTAAACTCCATTTGGATATGATACAATTCCAACACGAATCAACTTTTAACGACCTCTTAACGGCGTTATCCTATAATAAAACGATCAGATTCCTAAGTATGGTAGGGACGGGCCCACCTGGCCGCGTTAGCTCAAAGACGTCAGATCTCCTATCTAAGTTCTTCAGTACCAACAATACGTTGGAGTTCTTGGACTTGTCGGGATATAGTGGCAAGCTTGAAGATAGCCATCTTGGCTGGGGTCTTTCTGGCGCATTGAGCGGACTCAGAGATAACACATCGCTTCGCCAACTTCGATTACGAAACCACGACATGGGCGCTGCCGAGGATTTAACGGAGCTATGTCGGATTATTGTTGCCAACAAAGGCTTAGCTATGTTGGACATTCAGCACAACAACTTTGATCATCACCAGTTTGGTGAACTTGTCCAAGCACTTGGCCATAACCATCAACTCATATCTTTCCCGATATCACAGGTAGATCGGGAGTTCGCAATTAGCAAGGAAAAGCGGCTATTTATGCAAATGCAAGGGCGACCTGCCTCTAAGCCATTGGATAAGCTCTCTAAATCTGCCGAGAGCCGTCTAGATGGTGTATTAGTGAGGCTCAACGAATATTGGGAGTCAGAGGCCAAAAAGGGCAAGGATATCCTTGAAAGGAATAGAGACAACCCTGCAAACCAAACCCTCGAACTAGAACGCGAGTATCTCCAAGCTTGGGGCGACGAAGATCTGCCTCCGTGGATTTGGCCGCCGTCAAAACCACAGCAGGGTAGTGGCAAGAGGAGGGCATCTGAGTCCAGCACAATATCAGCTGAGGAAATCTCGCCTTCTCTTTTGACCTCGATCCCCTTTTTAGCAGACCGGGACTCGTATCCACCCCTCAGTTCTTATGTAATCGAGGAAGAGACATAGGCTTTTTGGTAAAACGATAGCCTTTGAGAGATGATTCTCGAACAACCAACTAGCACCAAGTAATTTGATACAGACAATCCGCCTTATATCTCCTCTGTATATGTTTACATATCTCCGTCAACGTCATCTTTTACTTTATGCATCACAGGGCTGGCTGCCACAGAGGGATATATGGGAATTTAAGAAATGGAAGGCGAACCAGGGCGTACTAGGGCGACAGTTGGATAGATGGTGTCTATTCATGAGGGCTCTATTACATTGTGTATGATACCCAAATAGTCAAATTTATTAGTTGGCTAATCGCTTTCATGCCGCAGCTCGAATGTGTGGACAACTAACTACTCCAGATGCTAACTCAATAAGCATTGACTACAGCCATCAGATTCTATCAGATTATGCGTTGCCGCTGTCGCCGTCCTTTCTTGATGTACTGTCTTCCCCATCCGAATTTTCTTCCTGTGCTTCTACTACCTTCTTCCGTTTCCTATCCTTATCCTTGCGGCGACTTTTGCCTCTGAGGTTCTCAATGAGTATTATCCGGCGTCTTATAGTCTCGACCGTGCTTTTGACACATAAACCACCATCCTGGTTCTCAACCCATACATCCCACTTCCTCCTCTCCACTTCTAGTCTTCTTCTTGATCTCCCCAATCCTATAGATTCTATTGATGATGATAGTGGTTTCTCTTTCCCTCGCTTCAGCGGTTGCCCCTCGTCGCCGTTGCTGCTATCCTCCACGGCGTGTTTCTGCTGCGCTATGCAGATGCGCATGGGTCGGTCCACGTACAGCGGCGCCAGATGGCGGTAATCAATGCTTTGGATGTATTCGCATTGGTCTTCGGTGACGACGAGGTGCGATCTTAGATAGAAGAGCATTAGCGTCAACGATAAGGGACCGTGCACTAGGAGGTCCCGGTATCCCTCCACCTCGCGGCAGTAGGCGCGGTCTAGGTGGATGCGATGCGCGTTGTAGGTGAGCGCGCTGTACTGGAAGAGCAGCGTTGGCGTTGGCGTTATTGTGACTGAGTGGTCGGGCTCGTTCGGTACTGTTGGTGGTTAGTTATGAGGTTAATATTACGCATAGAAGCGTCGACATTGGAATAGAGGGTTTGTTTTAACTATTGGGAGAGGCAGCGAATATGGGGGAGAAAGGGAACTGGTTTTTTTGGTAGCAGGCAACATGGCTGGTGGGAGTCTACCTACCCTTAATAATTCTCTGCTCTTTTACCAGGTTCATCTTCTTCTCTTCATCGCTCGGCTCTCGCATGAATACAAGAGTCCTACGTTCTGTGATCCCTACGGCCGTAAAGATACGAGCATCTCGCCCTGAAGTCGGGCGTGCAGTTGGATCGGTAGGAGGCTTGAGTGTCTCGGACTCAGAATCCCAGCGAGTCTTGAAGTTCCTCTCACTTACATACTCCCTGAGGACCTCGACGAAAATCTTCTCAGCTCCTGCGGGACCCCGGGCTTTCACATCCACGATCCGCTCCACGCACACGGCCGGCCTCCTATCCATGCACAGGCGACCCACGTTCTCGATGGAACCTCCGGCCCACATCCGCCGCGTGAAGGGAGTGTCGTGTAGGCTGTGGAAGGGGTCGGTGCCGTCCGGGCAGAGCTGCGGGCTAGGCAGCTGGAGTGGGAAATATACAAAGTGAGCACCAGCATTAAGATGCCTAGCCATCTTTGGATGTTCACGAAACCAGTCTTGATACACGTCCTCTTTGAAAACTGCCTGCTTATCAATGCACTCGTCGGGGAGGAATCCACGTAACGCATTGTGTAAAAGCAAAGACGGTGTTGGGTGCATCATATCGTAATGAAGATGTGGCCGACGAGCCAGCATTTCATCCCTGATGGCATCGATGTCTACGCTTGCTGCGTCTGGCGGGGAGGCATCGGAGGCGGAAGAGCTGTAGCCGCATCTTGGAGCCGCAATGACGGGCGTGAAGGCTCGCTTGACCATAGACCGGCTCTGACATAACTTTAAGAGCTGGCGGCCAGTGTGGCCGAGTGCTCTCATGCTCATGTTGTTATGTCAACGTCGATGTGGCTCATCATGGTGTGAAGATCTGGACTTAACTTGGTGCCCACAATTTTCAGTAAGGTAAGAAGGATTTGTATTTCTCTTGGGAGCAGATATTGGAGTACAGCATAAGACTATTTACAATGGGAGGCTGCTGCAGGCGAGTTGAGATGTTGACCTCGGTCCTCCTTCTTCACATACCCAAGCTCTGTAGTTATCGATAAACTAAACAAGTTCACCAGGAAGCTATAACCGACTTATACAGTATAAATAGTACAGTGCTATTTTCATATATCAAACTGTACGTGAGTAGATGGTGCACGTAGGTGGGGTGTGGGGCTCCTGGCAATGTTCGCGTCACCGATCAATTCAATTAACGCGGCTAGCTAGGTAGCTACCACCCTCCAGGCACGCGTCGCGCGAGAGCTTCAGCAACGTCAATCATAGGCTCCTAACTGCTGCCCGCCCTTGTAATGTAAAAGCATATAACATAACCAGAAAAGCGACATCTGTGTTCTAAGGACAACACAGAATCCTACTTTTGCACAATTGATCTTTAGGAATATATAACCTAGTAGAAACGAAACTCTGCCCACGGTGGCGGCCCGTCGCATTTTCTTCACGGCCGCAACAAGTGCGCCTCGTCGACTCTTCACAATGCCGCCGAAACAAGCTACCTTGGGGTATGTGAGGCCATCTCAGACTACTCTAGGGTCTGTGGCCAATTGATTCCCAATTAGGGGCTCTGCTTACAGGAAATCGCAATACAGGAAATTCTTTGGCCAACCAAACGGTTCTAAGCCGGCGCAAACACAACAGTCCAAGCTCTCTTTCGCCACAAAATCCGCCAAAAAGGCGAAAGGGGAGCCAGAGGCATCCGAGGCCAACCAGAGACCATCTTCATCGTCGTTGTCGTCGCGAGTGAAAGCCGATCCCGGCGCTGCAGAGAATGCTAGTACTAAAAAGGGTAATACCAAGTAACCCCTTTCTTCACTAGCCTTCAGACTACGATTGACGTCTTGCGGTGCAGATACGAAAAAGCGATCACGGTCCAGTAAATCTCCCGAACAAGATGTGAAACAATCACCGGCCAAAGTCAAAGTCGAGGAACCGGAGGAGGTTCTCGAGGAAGAGGAAGAAGAAGAAGAGGCGCCTGTCACAAAGCGCCAGCGGAGAAACCGCAAACGAGTTGAAGACGAAGACGACGAGGATGAGATCATGTCCGATGCCAAACCTGCAGAATCAAAAAGAAAAACCCCTAGCAAGGAAGCTTCGAAGAAGAAATCTTCTACCGCCTCCCCATCGAAGAAAAAGCCAGCACCCAAAACTGAGGAAGATGGTGAGGCTGGAGAGAAGGCAGCTTCTGAGTCTGCATCAGAAGTTGAGAAAGAGGAAGAAGAGGATGACGAGGACGAGAACCCCAAAGCTCGTGAAAAGCTCCAGACGAAACTGAAGACTAAGGCTAAGGACCCTTATCCTGACTGGAAAGCCGGGACACCCGTCCCTTACGCAGCGCTCTGTACAACCTTCTCCCTCATTGAACTTACTACGAAGCGATTGATCATTACCGAGCATTGCGCTCTTTTCCTTCGACAAGTACTTCGGCTAACACCTGAGGATTTCCTCCCCACTGTTCTTCTAATGATCAATAAACTTGCGCCAGACTACGCTGGTATTGAATTGGGTATTGGAGAGTCTCTTATTATGAAAGCTATCGGGGAGACAACCGGCCGCAGCTTGCAAGTTATCAAGGCTGATCAAAAGGAAATTGGCGACCTTGGACTTGTTGCTGTGAAGAGTCGATCGACTCAACCGACCATGTTCAAGCCAAAACAACTCACTGTAAGGGGTGTTCACAAAGGCCTCATGGACGTTGCGACTGTGACTGGTAACGGTGCGCAAGGAAGGAAAGTGGACTTGATCAAGAAAATGCTTTCGGCTGCTGATGCTCACTCGACCGGTAAAGTCGATATCGCCAAGGACAAAGGGGGACCTAGCGAGGCCAAATACCTCGTCAGATTCCTCGAGGGAAAACTACGACTTGGATTGGCAGAGAGGACTGTGCTTGTGTCAATTGGACAGGCAGTGCTAGCCCATGAACTCGAGCAGAAAGGCAAGACTCCAACTACAGCCCAGGTAGAGGAGGCAGAGGCGCTTCTGAAATCAGTCTATAGGTATGTGAATCTCACGGTGAACCCTCCAATTTTCACAAATCCTCTCTAACTTGTTTAGTGAGCTGCCGAGTTGGGATGTCATAATACCGGCCATGCTTAAGGACGGGATTATGAACCTAAAAGATACCTGCAAACTCCGACCAGGTGTTCCCTTGAAACCTATGCTTGCAAAGCCGACTAAAGCCATCACTGAAGTCTTAGATCGGTTTGAAAACCAGACATTTACTTGCGAATACAAGTATGACGGTGAAAGAGCTCAAATTCACTATGTTGCCAAGGACCGCTCCGATGACCTCATCGAGGCTTTACCAAGTGCTACAAAAGAGGCCGCGAAAGGTGTTGCCTCTATCTTCTCTAGAAATTCGGAAGATTTATCGAAGAAATATCCTGATATCCTTGCCAAACTTCACACGTGGATCAAGGAGGGCACCAAGAGTTTTGTGCTGGACTGTGAGACTGTGGCCTGGGACGTCACAGAGAAGAAGGTCCTACCCTTCCAGCAGCTCATGACTAGAAAGAAGAAGGACGTCAAAGTAGAAGACGTCAAAGTCAAGGTATGCGTCTTTGCATTCGACCTTTTGTTCTTCAACGGCGAGGCCGTAGTTGGGAAATCGCTACGGGAACGCCGTGAGCTATTACATGAGGCCTTCAAACCCGTCGAGGGTGAATTCGCTTTTGCCACCCACATGAATGGCCAAGAGCTTGAGGAGATTCAAGTGTTCCTAGACGAAAGTGTCAAAGCTTCCTGTGAAGGTTTGATGGTAAAGATGTTGGATGGGTCAGAAAGTGGATATGAACCAAGTAAACGAAGTCGCAACTGGCTCAAGGTAAGGAAGTCCAAATCGTTCAGGTTAACTTTTCTCGCTAACAAGCCGTAGATCAAGAAGGATTACCTATCCGGAGTGGGCGATTCCCTCGACCTAGTTGTCCTGGGTGCCTATCATGGTAAAGGCAAACGCACCTCAGTATATGGAGCTTTCCTTCTGGCGTGCTACAACGCCGCATCTGATACCTACGAGACGGTTTGCAACATTGGCACCGGATTTTCGGAGCAAGTTCTGGAGGATCTGCATAAGCAATTATCGGAGATTGTCATTGATCGCCCGAAGCCATTCTATTCACATTCCTCCGGCGGTCAGCATCAACCCGATGTGTGGTTCGAGCCGCGTTACGTATGGGAAGTCAAGACTGCAGATTTAACTCTAAGCCCGCGGTATAAGGCAGGCTGTAAAGAGGGGGTCGACCCCTCTGGCGACAAGGGAATTAGTCTGCGTTTCCCCCGTTTCATCAAGGTCAGAGACGACAAGAAGCCGGATGAGGCCACGAGCAGCCGACAGGTCGCAGAAATGTACAGGAAACAGGAGAGCGTTACGAAAGGCCCGTCGGTGGATGACAATTTCGAGTATTAGTGTATAGGAGTAAATGGTGTAGGGGACCTCGGGTGATGAGGGATGGGTCATGAGGTTATTTGCTATGCATCGTTGCTGGAGTTCAAGGGATGTATCAAGGTGCTGCATAAATGAAGCCATTCTCATCTACTATTTTCTAATATCTCTCTGGTATTAGTTCTCTATGCCTGCACGTGATAGAACCAGCCTCTTTTTCCTCGGTACTACTTACTACTATCGGTATTTTCCACCCTCATCCCACAGGAGAGGGAGAGTAAGTGGGGAGGTTTTAACGCTCTCTAAGCATCAATAATAATCGCCTACTATGTACGTCAGCAAAGACGCGTGTTCAAGTTCCGAATCCGCCACTTTCCGGCCCCGGGTTGGTGGTGACAGGCCTGGGTTAAGCACTATGCAATGTAATGTCATTCGCGATGGGGCCGTTGAAGCGAGTTAGGTTAGTGTAACCTCGGAGGAGCCTCGACCAAATTTGACTAGGGTAGGTATTACATATTAGTTTTGAATTGACGGGTCACTCACTCATATATACAGGAATACTACTAAGTTCATACAAGTAGATAAGTTCGTAGATATTTGAGTAAGTAGGCAAGGTAGATGTGGACATTTTTTTGCGCTAGTAAGATTGGTTTCTCTTGCATAGACTATCTGTAGAGTATCTGAGGTATGTATGTGTAAATGTATGCAGGGCTCGCGTCAGTTGTGCTTGACTGTTTCTTGTTTGCTCGTGTCTGTCTGTGAACACTCATGAAAACTCCAACGCTGAACGAATGAATTCTGTCTTCCCTTGCCAGCTTAAATGTAAGCTTAAGCGCCAACCCCGTAGATGCTGATCTTGATGGACCTCTAGATAGATAAGTCCTGGGTGTGTTTCTTCGTAGTCCAAGGATCTTTGTAATTGCTGTTCCTTTACAGGAATATGTGTATGTCTGTGTCTGTAGTATGCGTTGCCCTCCTAACACGGCAGAAATATTGGTATAATCAATAAAAAAGACCGTTTGCCCCTTTCCCTTAACGCCTCGCGATGCTTATTCTGAGAATATGATAAAAGAAAAAAAGGAGCGCCGCCAATCTCTCCATCTAATACAATGAATCCATAGCAAATGCAGATAAAATTCAGAAAGTCCATGTTTTCGCTTCAAAAAGACAAAGTTCGCTCTGATCAGCAAAGTGCAGTATACGTAGTGAATCCCGCGGATAGTAGCACAAGCACATAGGTAGACAGAGACGCAGCGAGTGCTACAGCACCACTGTCCGTAGTGCCCAGCCCAGCGTCGCCGTTGCCGTCGGTGCGGACGACGCCGCTCGTGGCCGCGACCGAGTTGGAGACGACGGTGGCGCCGGGGATGGAGGTGCCCGTGGGGATCTCCTTGACGGAGGAGGAGGAGGCGTTGAACTTGGTCTGCGCGAGCGAGATCTGGTTGTTTTCGATGTCGTAGACGACGTAGGCGGAGCGCAGGAACGTGTCGCCGAGGACGTTGGTGCCCTCGCCCGCGGGCGCGATGCCGAACAGGCAGGCATCCTGGCCGTCGGTGAACGTCGGCCGCTGCCCACTCGACGTCACCAGGTCGAGGATCAGCTCGCCCATGTCCACCGAGATGGTCGGCGACGAGAAGGTGAAGTCGAGCGCCGAGGCGTTGCTCGCCAGCGAGCACGGCACGTACGCCGCGCCCGCGCTCGGGTCGTACTGCGCGCTCACCTGGTTGTAGATGACCTCGACGATCTCGTCCGGGAGGTACGTGAGCGAGGACCCCGAGTCCAGGAGCACCGCGAGCGCCTGGTCGCTGGCGATCGTCGAGCTCCCCAGCTTCAGCGAGGTGAGCGTGATTAGGAATTCCGAGTAGACGCCCGCGTTCGCCTGGATGGGTAATGTCTCCAGGTTCCCCGTGTATTGCTCCGTGTCGACACCGCCGAAGAGGATGCTGCCGGTGCTGGCATCGAGATCGTTCAGCCAGAGGCTGTATGCATTGCGCGAGATCGTGCCCGCTGATACCAGGGCCGCGGGCAGGTTGTCGTAGGCGTCCTTCTGCGCCCTCCCTACCTGCACCTCGTTGGACGGATACCCGATGCCCAGGATCCCTTGCGACGACGAGCTGACGTAGCCGATGCCGAATTGCAACCGGTCGAGCGTCGTGCTGCCGATCGTGATGGTGTCCGACACGTAGTCCCCGCTAGCCCCTGATCCGTCCACGTACGAGATGTTGAACCAATCCCCGACATATTCGTACGTAGATGAGTCGTTCGCTACGTACGTTCCGGCAAAGTCGCATGGTTCGCTCCTCTGCTCGCAAAGAGATGACGAGGGAGTATTTACCCAGAGATCACTGCTGCCGGTGTCGAGATGTAAGCGCAATGACTGCGCCGGAGTGCCTATCGTAGCATTTACGAAATAAAGCGTTTCCTAGCCAGGTTTGTTAGTCATGAGCAACCCAATAATAGTAAAAACTTCAGAGTTGATCTTTTTGGACGGTGACCACAAACCTCGTTATCCAAAGAAGCCTCAACTGAACTAGCTCTCCGCCGTAACCGGTCGCGTTGTAATGGATTCGAGACAGTTCTCCTTTGCGTAGATAGGGTGACGACTTTCCGCTGCGGTTGTTCGATGTTACTGGGTATATTACGTGCATTCGCTACTGTGCAGTAGACCAAGCCCGCTACCAGGGCACACAGCTCTCTCGTCCGCATATTCGACAATATCCAGTATATACGATCTAAACAGGAACCCGGCCCGGCAATATATATACCTTTACTCCTCTTTCTTACTTGATTGTCGTCTTGTGATCCTAAGCTGTGGTGATGATGTTGCAACCCAGAAACCAAGATATGTTCGCTAAGGCTCAAACACGCACACAAAAGGGGAAAGTCCTAGTTTATACTAGACTCCAATATGCTCGAATAACCTCTCTTCGGTTTTTTTTAGGGAATCGGGTTTCTTTATTGCTGTCCACGATGCTTGACCCCGGAGCCAAGCCAAGCCAAGCCAAGAGAGCTATGGTGGGCACTCTTCCAGAACGGTGGGACTGATTCGTAACCCTTGCGGCGTTTTGCGGCTAGTCGATGGGGAATAAAATATACATTCGTTACTTATCACGAGGAGAGAGGAAGAGAGGGGTCGAGGAGTAAACGAGTCAGGACGACGATAACCGAGACTGATAGTGATATATAAGAAAAATAAAATAAAAAATAACAAAGTAAACGACGATGTTTTAATGAACAAATGAGGAGAGGAATTGTAACAGAGCGGTGAAAGTTAAAACCCGAATGGAACAGCAAGGCATTGTTAGTTTAAAGAGGAAACAGGGCTTCGCTTCCCCATGACGATAGTGATGTGCGCGTCAATCGTCCATCCCATTCCCACTCCGAGGCTGAGCAAACTCGGGTCACTGCTCAGAGACCGCTGAGCCAGGCTTTTTGCCAAGGGGAGAGACCCAGCGTACGGACCGCGCGATTGACATCTGAGCCACGATCACACAGTCCTGTGTGTATCCTGTCAAAGGAGGAGGGCCTTTTGCACCTGCACTACAGCACCACTGATTACTGACCACTACGTATAGTAGTACGTGTGCGCAGTATACTACCGCACTAGGTAATATCGCTATTATTAACGATAGAACGTAGGGATTAGTTCCACTAAGGGAGGCTCTGTCTCAAGCTTTGTCCTCTGCGACGTTAGCTGTACGGCACACACGCACAAGCTCAGTAGGTACCGGTAAGGCATGACTTGCCTACCATTAGTCAGGGGTCCTAGACTAAACTAGATTCCGTAGTAGTCTAGGCAGGAGACCCTCAAGCCGGTGGGAGCCCGCCGGGGCGCGACAGGGATCAGACTTGCATGGGTTCTTCGAAAGGGCAAATAGGGCGTCGCTGTGTTGGAAACAGACGCGCGGCCGCCCACGTTGTCCCATTTTACACTACTATTTTAGTTTTATCTCGTTGGCTGTTACGTATAAGAGCAGATGTGGGGGCTTCTACTGTGCCTCTCTTCCTCATTCCCCTCCCGAGTGAGAAAAATCGTGGATATACGCGTCGCTGACGGTAAACGACGCCTTTGAAGGTCTTACGACACTCTAGACATTCGCATTCTCCTACGCAACAGTGGGCAGGCAAAGATGACAGGGAATATAGATTTATCAGGTCGTACAGTTAGTGCAGAATGAATGATGATTGAGCATACTACGTAGAAGGGGGGTTTCATGCAGATGGTTTGCCGACAGCCGTCTGAGAGGCTTGGCATCGGCCCCCCTGATACGTTCAAACTGTGTCAGAGATCTCCGCCCAATCTCTTCCGCGCTGGATGAGTCGAAGGGGGGGGGAGGGATTGCTTGTTTTGAAGGAAGCAGGCTGTGACGATCACACCACTCCCTTCATGAATCATACCCGCCGACCGTCAATCTGCCCAGCAACAACGGGCTACGCGAAGCCCCCGATTGGTCGCCGGTCAAAGTAAGAAAATATCCGACAGGTAAGGTGGTAAAGCGTATCATGAAACCAGAAACAATCAACAGAAGCTTCTGGGCTTTGCCTAGAGATGTTCATGACCAATCCGTGAGAAGTTGCAAGTCCTAGGATCCGACATATCACTGAGATAGAAATCTACTAGAAACGCGCGACAATAAGGCTGACTACCTTAATAGTACGGGGAAATTTGGCAGTCCGATGATCCTTGACACTACAATGAACCTTATAAAATGTGATATTAGCGCTCATTGCTTATATACGCGCTTCCAAATCCTAAACATCCACAACGAGACATCATTGAAAACACCAGCTTCCAAACCACTAGTGTAGAGTGGCAAGACCCGGTGACAACCTCGGCGCGTAAGAGCTGTTAGGAGTTGTTCGGGATCCTCTTCGCCGATCCCTGTGTTAATCACAGCAGTGCGCCGTTTTAAGGATCAAGAAGTAAGAGAGCGTACGTAATGACTCGCAACGTACTGGACAGGGTTGTAAAGCATCTTCCATCAGCAGACCGGAAACCCGAATCATCTTTGAATCCGGGCTCGGCTATCGTGAAGTATACCCTACGTAAGTGGTGTATTTTATGCTAGCTCGTCGTCTTATCAGTGGGTTCCTGCTTGACTCTTTTGGTGTTATCGAGTGATTCAGATGAGGACGATGACGAAGCTAGAAACGTAACTCGACTAAGTGAGGCTCAAAAAATCCAGTCATTGCGAAGAATTAAGGACCTATTCTCCTTGATCAAGCCGGCAGTCTTGGTCCCCCTTTTTGAGTATGCGTAGTGAGATCCCTATTAATGCACCTTACTTAGTAGGTGCTATCAGAAGACATTGACCGCAGGCTGTTTCATGAATAAACGTAGCAAGGGAATAGTCACCATGTTCAGCACGATGACGGAAATGCAGACAAAGACCCCAGATAAGTCATAATCCATAGCAGAGTATGCCAAGCGAGACTTGTGGTCGCACTACTCGATTATATAAACGATATGAGTTTCATTTCAGTAGCATGGAAAGGCCTATATTCGGCTAAGCAAGAATAATCGCCTTCCGTTCCGCATTCCGGTATAGCTTATCTTTTGTTTTTAAAATCCCAACCCTTTTCCAGTGCTGTTCAGGTGGCCTGATCACGAGAAAGACGTTGGTCGGTTGCCAGTCCTCCCACGCGTGTCGCCATTTCGGTTCTGGGTTATATATTGACGTGCGACTAATGAGTAGAAATTTCCAGTTGAGTGTATTCCAAGTGGTTTCCTCACCAGGAGTATGGGGAGGGAGTTCCTCAAGGGAGTCGATGTAAATCTCATAGGGCGTGGCATTTGCGAGTCCGACGATAGAAACAACTACTTTGTCGAAAGTGTAGGCACTTTCATACCCACGAGGCTGAAAAGTCGCATCACCAATATCTCCAACGCGTGATTCGATTTTAATCAAGGGACTAAACTCTGGTATCACCTTTGTTGGGCTATTCTGAAATGCTGTGCTGAGAGATATCCACTCTAGTGGTAGCCCCTTATTGACTGGTAACCACACTTTAACATCACTGTCCGGAATTGTCCAAACGTCCGTACGCAGTTCCTTGGGGCCGTCCGGGTCGCAGTCAAAGTTTACCGCGCCTCCGAAGACGCTTACCCAGGACCATGTCGGCATGGGCGGCCGCCTATAGCAAGCTGTTCCAGGGTCGACTGCCCAACTCAGCCCATTAAGAAATGCCAATACGGGTGCCGGGTTGAAGGGTTCTCCGGGGCCAGACAAACCGTCATATGTGTATATGTCGTAATAAGTACCGCCAAATATCGTCTTTCGCTCTCGCTTTTTGGGAGTCTCTAAAGCTGTCGCGGAGATCATCCGTTCCATGCGTCGGTCCCTAACGTACTTCTCGATAACGATACGAACCGTGTTGCTAACCCTCTTAGGGAGGACCGGGAGAAGCTGCTGGTTCGCGGGGAGGCATTTCGGTCTTAGCAACTCACGGCCGGCTCTCGTGATGAGTGGCACACCGTAGTAGCTCCAGTAAAACGAGCGACTTAGTATCCCTCGGAAAGCATTCAACCCATCGTTTTGGTCACCCACAATTCTTTTAACGTATATGTTTACGTCACGTTGAAAACGTGCTAGTTCACTCGGTACCAATTCCAGCCCACCTGACTTGAAGTAAAAAATGTTGGATAGCGAGATTTCTGGGTCTGAACCTGAATAAGGGTCATACTCAGCAACGGTGCCATCTCCTTTCTGTAGCCTAATGTCCGGGAAGTTTGGCAAGGCTTCGCTCCAATATGTAGTTCTACATAAGAAGTAGACCTGATCTGGTGTGAATAGAAGACAACGCCTCGACAGCAGTGCTTCCTGGAATGTCCACGCCCTGGTTGACCATTCTGAATCTTTCACAGAAGTCAAGATATCAGGGCTCAATGAAACAAGCGAACGCCCTGCCCAAAGCGCCTGTGGTTGTTCGTTCCGTGGTACTATGGGTTCAGCCCCAATTCCCGGGAGACCATAAGTATCATCAACTCCGGCCATAGCAACAATAGTCAAAGTCGCATTCTCATATATATGATCCATGATAGCCAGTTCCCTAGCCTTATTGACTTCATTATTCTGGTCAATGCAGTGACGGTCTACCCAGAGGTACCGAAATCCCAATTTCAGAGTAAGGGCCATCGCGTCTTGCACAGTTCGGGGTGCTGCAGATACAGCCCACGGATCATCGCATTTAGGTGGCTCCCCCCATCGATAGCTTAAAGCAAGATAGTTCTCACCTCGCGCTAGAGGAACCTTTGACTTCGCTTGACAGTCGACGACGGTCAAAGTTACACCTAGTTGGTCAAGGGATCCTTGAGGTTGCTGGCAAGTAGTGTGGCTAATCTTTATCAAGAGTTAGTAATGGATATTTAAGAAAATAGGACACCCTGACCAGGCAACTTTTGGTCCCGATATACATCAAAGGAAAGTATAAAAGACTGCAGAATACTGACTTGGCATTTATTTATCCATCGCTGAAGTAGACTGAAATCGGCCTGACTAGGATTAATTACATGAGCCATGTAAGGAGAACCAGACCCACGATCATGACCTTGCTTAACTGCAGGCACAATGAGCCCTTGGGTGCCATGGCGATGATTCCGCCGTGACAAGCCTTTCAAGTGCTTTTCGGGACCTCGATGATGGCCCACACTAACAGTAAGTCCCATTGTGTAATCTTCGGGTGTGTAATTGTCAGCTGCTAACCTTTCCCGCTCACCAAGCAAGTTGACTGTGTATACAGCGAAGTGGCTGGGCTTGAACTCTTCCATATCAGTCAACATGGGCGATCGGGCGAGTAGTCTACACAGGCCACAATTAGGCGACTTCGATACCGAGGCAATATCGATGTCAAACAAATGCGAAGCAAAACGATATCCATTGAAGATATCGTCCCAATGCTCGGCCAGCACCTCACACGGGTGGCGAGAAATAGGCAGTGTAGAAGTCGATCCCTCTTCCGCCGCCGTGTCAGGTGATTGGCGTTCCCACGCATGGACCCTATTTAGCTTGTACTCTGGAAGGTCCGTTGCCGGATTGAATGGCTCTGGGTGGCTAAGGTGCGATTTGACAAATAAAGAATACGACTCCGTGAAGAAGACATACTCGTCGAGCCCCCTTTTTGTCCAATCCATATCGGAACTAGCCTTTATTTATGGTGTCCATAAAGGGGGGGAGTTCAGAGATAGTTGAGGACTGTGAGTTAGATAGCAATTCATATCAACATACAGAGTAATGATATATATATATATGACGATTCAGAGACAGACACCTACCGTTTTGAGAACACCCCGCTTTCCCTAAATGATGCGCCAAGAGACGTATCAAGTTACATGTAGTCTAGCTGCTAAGAGGACATATCGAGTGCCTAGGTTAGATGCTGCGATATTGCTACTAAACCAGCAATCTTATTCGATATATCAGGAGGACTCAGCACTTTATAATTACAACAGAGAATAGATAGTAATCGATTCTATTTTATCTTTCATAGGTATGTAAGTTTTGCGAGGAAAAGGGGCGAGAAATATATCGTGACAAAAGCGTATTAGTTCTAAGAATAGAGGTACTTCTTACTGTAAGGTAGTAGCCTGGTATAAGGCAAACGGATAATAACCAACATTAATCTTATGAACCATACCAGGAGATCTGATTTGTCTTAGTCTTTAGCATTTCCAGGCGGATTCGTTGATAAAATACTTGCGTAGCAAAACCGGGAGGCGTAAGACGCATACCCATTACCCAGAGCCAATACTGCCTGCTTCTTCCAGCTCGCAGGCTTCAACGGAAAGTAATAAAATATAATACTTAGAGATAATACTTGCGCGGTTATATCATAGAGGTCTTTATGACTGTATAGTACTACGTCTAGTAACTCATAACTATCGTCGTGGAGAACGCCATCCAGTCGTCCTTGGCTCTACTCACTCACACCATCCTCCTATCGAACCACTGGAAATAACTACAATTTCGCATTGGATCGTATTGATACCATGCATGTATGGGACTTGAGTACTGTTAGCGCGAAACTCCCCGTGATATCGACGCACATCACCTGTTACCATCTGAACCAATGAGCGACCTGCTTATACGTCTGCCTGATAAGCCACCAGGCCTCAGTATCGTCAGCGGCCCCTGGCCAATAGCTCCTATCAATTACAAGAGACTAGGCAGTACTTCATGAACTTCGTCAGGCGGACACATACTAACTACTACATGGTAGAAAGATAAGTATTGGTAGGGAGTGCCCTGCAACCAGCGCAAAGAAAGCCAACTTTCCTGCAAGATTCCTACCAATCCCGCGACTCCCAGTGCATTATACACCATATTTGCATCTCGATTTTATAGCTGGTATCACATACATCGTTCTGAAACCAAGACCTACCGATCATCGAATCAGAGGTTTTCGCTAAAGGATTTGTGTCCGTGATTCAAGATGGACGGCTACAATGATGCGCGCTGGTAAGTAGTCATTTATCGTAGAATTCTAGGGAAATACCCATCCATAACATCAAAGCATACACAACTCGAGGTCCATCATGTCAACTAACAGCCTCTCCTTACAAATAGTCCCGTATATGCCGTATGTATTCCCGAAGTACACGGGGCGAACTACACACGATGCTCCTCCGATGGCTGACCTGAGTACCTCCTATTCCAACCAATAGTCGTTCTTCGGCGCCATGGGCTGCGCGGCATCCATAATCTTCACCGTCATCGGCGCTTCCTACGGGACCGCGAAGTCCGCCGGAGCTATCTTCTCCTCGGGAATCATCCGTCCAGACCGCCTGATGCAGAACACGTACGCGCCATCCTACCAAACAACAAACCAATCCCTTCGTCGCTTTCGCGACATCTCGTTTCAAAACACAGTATCGAATAGGTCGAAGAGGAAGAAAGAAAACCATAGTAGACTGTTTGCCCAACCTACTAACTACTTATGTATCTATAATAGGTTATGCGCAATCATGGCGCAAATCCTCTCCATCTACGGGTTGGTATCAAGCGTGATAATCCAAGGAGACCTCGAGGAGAAAATGCCGTTATATCAAGGTTTCGTACAATTCGGGGCCGGGATTTCCGTCGGGCTTTGCGGGCTGGCGGCCGGATTCGCCATTGGAATCGTAGGAGATGCCGGCGGTACGTAGCCCTCTTTTCCTCTCTCTCTCTCCCCTGATCGTCCCCTTCGACCAAGATGACTTATGCTAACTTTATATACGAACGTAAGTCCGTGCCAGCACCCAACAGCCACGTCTGTATATCGGAATGGTGCTGATTCTCATTTTCGCCGAGGTCCTGGGACTCTACGGGGTCGTGGTTTGCGTGTTGATGCTCACGAGGTCGAAGCAGAATGTGACACAGTGTCTGTACTAAGTTGGATGTGCCAACTACTGCATAGGTCGCGTGTGACGCATAATGAATGAAGAGAGGCTGGGAGGTTTGAAAGGAGAGCAAATTTATAGAAGGAGCAGGTGTGCTTAGTGGTGGTTAATGAAATAGACTGGCTTGGACGCGTCGAAAATCACGAGCCATAGTATTTCGCGCCTCATTGGCGCTAAAGGTGCATAATTAGAGGATCGGAGTTCAACAGCTGTCACACAGGAAGACTTATCCTACCGATTATTTTATGGAAATTTATGCTGGGTGACCTAGACCATGCTGGTCTTATTAACCCTATCCATGCGAACCAAACTGGGCCATCTACAATATGCCATTGAACAATATAAGCCAGGCATCTCCAGAACGCCAATTCCTCCGTTATAAGCGGGCACCTCTTATGTCTGGTCGATTTTCTCAATCTCGGCTTTGGCATCTTCCCAAGTTTCCTTGCTTTTCTTCGCCCATTCGATCTGGCTCTTGGCATAAGCAAGCTGGAGGCAATAATATTAGTTCCTATACCATACGAAATAGAGCAAGAATACCTTACCATATACCGTTTCAAATCATCTTCCTTCTCGTTCTGGAATCTCTTCAAATCCTGTAGGACGCTAGCACTTGCGGCTCGCACATCCTGTTCTATTGCAACTTGTGCT
The DNA here is from genome assembly GCA_022495085.1 of Xylaria sp. FL1042. Taxonomy (NCBI): domain Eukaryota; kingdom Fungi; phylum Ascomycota; class Sordariomycetes; order Xylariales; family Xylariaceae; genus Xylaria; species Xylaria sp. FL1042. The sequence goes on from MU380135.1 coordinate 163,222, forward strand.
TGTTCCAGTTGTTCGATGCTTTCACGGGTCTTGCCGATAGTATCGCGTCGTGTCCTCTCGGGATCAACGTCGGCAACACCTTGAATTGCATGTCGGATTGGCCCGAAGATTTTGTTTGTGATAGAGTTGCTACTAACGACCTTCCTATGAGTCGGAGTAGCAGCTGAACGTTCTGGAGCCCCCACTTTGGCGGACGGTGCAGAGGACATATCCCCATGGCTAGAAGGAAAATCTGAGTCGATAGAAGCGGCATCCTCACCGCTACCCTCTCTATGGTGTGACGAGGTCTCTTTCATACTGGCTGATCTTCGTGGCGGTGGGGCATGATGAGTTCCTCCAATTTGCTGGCTACTGCTGAGATATTGCTCGATACGTCTTGCTTCTGCCTCACTACTTTCCAACTGCTCAAGGAGCGCCTTCTTTTTAACCAGATCATCATTAGTCATCTCCTGTTGGACTCTCTTGAGAACCCTATAGCGCAAAACGTTCCTAACAACCCCAGCGAACTGAGCATTTTCTCTCATGGGTTCCGCAAAATTGGCGCCAAGGGAACTGGAGAGCTCCTCGGTTGCTATATATGATGAGTCTGCAGCTTGGCCAACTCTCTCAATAGCTGCCGCCAACGATTCCGAAGGCTCTGATAACGCAAATGCATTAAACTTGGCCCCGAGATCGGAAAGATCTGTAGCTAGGGCACTTAGGTGACTAAGAGTGCGACGATTAACTTTTTCCATGGGTCCCATCAATGCGGACTCCAGTTCTTTAATGGATGCTTCGAAAGCAATGAAGTAGGGATCTAGGTCGTGTTCAGACAATTCTCGGTCGTCCGGGGGGAACCGACGCAAGACCTGGGAAGCACCCGCGCTTGAGCCATCAAAGATAGGAGCCGGGGTTGGATTCACAGTGTTTTTCAACTTTGCCGAGGAACTGGGGACTGGCAAATAAGCATGCGCCGGGGTAGGATTGGCGGTGTCTAGGGGGGGCGCTTTCAAGATAGACTTGGGAATAGAGGAAAGGGGATGCGAATGGAGAATTTCATTCTGTTCTAAGGTTAACGACAGACCCCGGATTGAGCGATCGAATGAGAGCATACCCAGCTAACGTTAGGATCCAGAAATCTCCACAGGATCCCGTCCTCTCTCACTTGATCCATTCCTCGACATCGGTTTAAGAAGACAGCGAGCATACGCTTGCGCAACTCTATAATCTGTTGATCTTGCTTTGCATTGGTCGGGTTCGCAGCGTAGTCTGCCATGGTATGCTTTTCTGGGATCGGGGGAATAATAAGCGTGGGATGAAGCTTGGTAAGGGCATCACGTAATGACGCAAATTCTGAGTAGCGGCGCCGGACTTCAAGGTCCTAGACTCATGTAAGTGACAGACAACTGGGCAGGAGGAGAGGAGGCATACCCCAGTTCGTATCGTATAAACAATAAATTTACCACTGCTTTCCATGCTCTTACCAGCATCTGTAATGAGGATGGGTAGCTCTGGGTTCTCATAGAGGATCTGTTCGATGCGGCTATCATAACCGCCAGGCTTTCTACGAGGAGTTGGTTGGTTAAACCCATCATCGCTCTCCGTATCGCTTGGCTGACGGCCGTATGTTACAGGAGGCGCCGCATCTTCGCTTGTTGAGGAGGGTGTGTTGGGTGTCTCGAAGCGCTGTTGGTCTGTAAATTTCTAGTCAGATACAAGGACATTACGAGAATAACCCAGTATAATTCATCCGCTAGTACACTACTAGCAGATATAGGAGGTAGGAAACCTAGCACTACCTACAATCGCGGGAGCCTGGAGAGGCCGGATTTGCAGATGACGAGGTTATGGAGTCTCGGCGGTCAAAGCTGGTGCCGTAGGGGTTATTATCTTCTTCGTCGTTCCACATCGTAAGCCGCTGTCACCTGCAACGCTATGCTAGACAGGGCAAGGTAGTCAGCAAGAGCCGACCTAGACGACTCAAAGGCGTGATTCGAACCGCAAGTTGGCGGGCGGTTGCGACACGGCTGTAGGAGAAGAGGTGGGGGAGGGGATCAAGCCGAGATAGACGGGGAAAATTCGAGGATTATTTCGAATTCGCCTGTGACAAAATCTCCGAGTTTGGAGATGCCGTTGGAGTTCCTGGGGACCGGCTGGGGGGAATGTATGTTTAGAATATACGCCGCGAAGAGTGGTGATGGTTGTGTCGGAAGCTTGGAGCCTGGTAGGTAGATAGAAGGTACCTCCCAATTAAGCTCCCCAGCTTACGTCTGCGTCATGTACAGGCTGTTTAGGTGCCTGCGCCTTGACTAGCGCCACTATTAAGTGGTGGTTGAACCTTACCTACCTAATGGACTGTCGAATGAGGCGCAGCTGGCGGACTGGCTGTGGCTGGTGTCCATTCTACTTAGCTTATATTTATCTAGATTAGGTACGTGATGAGTATCTACTCAAAACATGAACCTACTAAGAAACGCTACAACCAGAGGAGAATCGAGCTATTGCTCATTTTTGTAGATGGCTAAATTTACAACACAGACAAGCCTGGCAAGGTAAAAATGATAACCACATGTCTTCAAATACAGAGGCATCATATATAGATACCTAAATCTGCACGAATTGACTGCAAGCATAGGTTATCCTCATATGTTTGAAACAATTGACAATACTCAGCCCCTAAGCTGTGTATCAATCCACTCGATGAACTATTCCTCTATCCGTGAAGCGACATGAGCGCTATGCGACGATATGATATAGCTGAAAGGGCGTGTTTACCCATGGTCAATAGCCACGGAAAAGCGTCCTTCCCTTTCTGCTCTCCCTAAGACACTTAATGAACACCTTAACTCCCGAAACTGACCCATAGACCGTTCTATTGAAGATTTTATTTGGACCCCCGAGCTGTAGATCGAAGCATAACAATCGAGTAGCTATAAGATCAACGTTAGCAACCCGATTCGTGTAATTCCAAGTGTTTATTCCGATCACATACGAGATGATACCGCCTACTGCCACGAAAACACCAATAATAGACTTGTCCCCAACCGACCTGCCAGAGGTAACCCATCCGAGAGCAACAATAAGGCACGTCTTAAGATGGCCCACCACTGTACTTGATACTGGCCCTGTTTGGCCAATGATGAAAAATTGTGACAGATTAATCAAGGCGGCAAATATCCCAGACTAGCGACGATTAACGGATGTCTTTGACCAACGTGACAATATAGACTCACCATTAGGATCATAAGCCACTGATTGAGGGGGACCTGGGGCCATGTGGGAAAAGTATCAACGAAAGGGATTACGTAAAGCAAGAGAAACGCCGAAACGGGTGCTTGGTTGAATAGTAGTTGCATGCTTGAAATTTGAAGTTTTCGCTGATAGCTCTTGATCCATACTGTGTAGAGTGAAGATGCAAAAATGCCAGAGAAGGCGAATATTACTCCTATGCTAGAGGTTGTCTTGACATTAGCATTTTCGCTGGGTAGCGAGTCATAGTACGAAACGACGCCAACTCCAACACAAGCAGGAACGAGGGCCACAATGGCATTCCCAGGGAGTATAGTGTGGTACAGAAAAAAATCCATGGTAGCGACGGTAGGGGTGAGTAAGATACGTGCAACCTGGTAAAAGGTGATAGAAGAGTACGCCAACGACAAGTTCGGTAGGATCACGTTCAACGACATGGCGATGGATAGGGGGACAACCTCCCGGATAGTCGTCCTCCGTGGAGCAAAATAGGCAAAACGAGGCCGCGAGAGGGCATAGAGTAGTAGCCAAGTCATGAAGAAATGGAAGGCCGCAAATGTCAATTGCGCCAGTTTCAACGATGGATCGGAGAAGATGGCCTTGTTCGTAAACACCTGGGCGATGATCCAGGAGCGTTAGCTGTGCATAACCTCACTTCAGTCATTGTGGGTAAGAAGGGGCGTACAATCCCGATAGTGGCCAACGTGTTCACCACGATCCAGAAAGAAGCACGGACAATGCTGGTTTGCGATTGTGGTTCTGGGACATGGTGCTCAGCCATATCCTTCTCCAATAAGGCTTCTTCATCCTCGTGTCGGCGCCCTAGACTATCATCCTTGACATTGTTGGGAGTCGACATTTGGTCATCGTCTATGCTGTCGTAGCTGCTAGTGCTCTCATTCTCGGCTCGACTGTTGGCCTGCGGGGATGTTTGGCCACTGTGGTTGTGAGAGAATGTCATACTTGATCGCGAGCGGCATGAGTGGTCATTGAGGTCGAATTATAAAGATCATGAACAGGAAACCAGACAATAGGATCTGAGTGTAGACGGCGATGGGCTGTGGGAATAGATACTCAATGGATGAAGGCATACGATTTATTAGGCGAATGTACTGGAGTCGCATCGGAACCAAGCAATTGAAAGGGACGCTTGCTGCTGGGATTTCAAGAGACCAGACTAGAAGCTGATACAGGTGGTGATACATATAGGGATGGGGTCCATTGTCCAAGTTAGCTTCAAGACTCAGGTTGCGTGTTCTACGTGTTGGTTGTCCTAAGAGGCCAGCAGGATTTTTACGTGAGGCATGTCGTGCAGATAGAGGCGATGTGGTTGCACATGTTACGGTACCTAAGGTACAGCTATGCAACTTCTACTGCGTATGTACACTAGATGGTATCTACTCGGTAGGTAAGTTAGGGACCTTTAGTACCCACCAGATGACGGCATAGCTTCCTAATACCGCATGTATACTGGTGTATAGTGGTACCTGCCTATACTACTAGCGGCCGCTTTTTGCAGAGCAACATTACCAATGTAGGGTCCTAATCAGGGGTTCCCCGCGAGACAGTGTCTATTAGGGCGTCCCAATCTGGAACGGACCGGTTGTGGCGCACATGGCAGATAGGTACTGGCTGGGAACCTCCGACTTTGTGAGACTCGCTTGATAAACAGCCGGGCCAAGCACTGATGAGTAGATCTGCATTGGATGCGCATGCCTTTGTGGGGATACATGCGAGCACCGTAGGCGAGTTGCGTCTCAAAAGATTCTCTGCTTATATGTCTGACAAGGGAGCGAACCGAGCTACCTCATCTGCTCTCCCTAAGCAATGGCTATCTAATGGAAGCAGAGGCACCTAGGTCAGTATTCAACAACACGCTTAGTTGATTAGTCTTAGTTAAAGAAAAACCTAGTGGCAATGTTATTGGGATTGAATGTACTACCATACCGTATTCCCAGATTTGTGGATGCCCTTGGCAGAGACAGATACTTAATAGGTACCGATAGCTTGTCAACCAATTACCTAACCTGGATTATCGGTTGTGGTATTTTACCTGGATAGACTACGACGTTAGGTCGATCCAACAGATCCGTCATTCAGCTTCCCATCAAGGCTATATCTCAGCCAAAGCCCTACATTGCAGTTCTTGGCGGTTTTAACAATATACCTACTCAAGCATATAGTATATTGTTTCAGCAAAATGCATCAACCTTCGAATTGCCCTTTGACAAATGTAATATATGCAAACGCATAGGTACAGGTAGATATTGAACCGCTGATCCGTCCTTCATTCTTAGTTGCACTATGATATACCTGCACTAGTACAATGCGTTCCTACTATGTACGTACCTGGATGATACGGAGACTACCTACAGATGTAGGTGAGTAGTAAATATAACTTGAATGTTACATGTAGTAGGTCCCACGGTGTCTATGTCAAACAACACGTTGAGTAGGCATTGAACAGATGTGGAAAGTGTTCTTTGTATGAATATAGTACCACTTTTAGTGCTCAGAAATATTATGGAGTTTGCAATAGTAGCTGGATATTGCCGAGATTGATGCTCGATAGAAAGATGGTAGTGCGCAGCTGTGGCTTGTATCTGATTCATATTGTTCAATTTGAAACTCAAAGCTGGTAACAGGGATTCTCTCTCAAGGAGAGCTTGACCCTGAGATATATACACCGTGACATAAGTGGTGGAACCGTGGATTCAAACTATATGCACGTATGAGTACTAGACCATAAGCATCGATTCCCATAGAAGACATATTTCCCCAATAGAATCGAAACTAGAAGATGAAGAGCGCCTTGTGTAAGTTTCTTATACATGTACAATCACCGTTGGCTACCTCTATACATACCGGTATCACACTACTCCGTATACACCATGTACGGCATTGTGTACATGTGGGGCTTCCTAATGCCCTATCCCGTGGGAGCCAGACCAAATCTCACCTAGTACCTACAGTATCTACCTAGGTACACATTGCGTATCGTGTAGTTGGCGTACAGTGATTGGTTGCAGGGCGTGAATAAACGAATGACCTAGCTTCCTAACTTTCCATTTATCTGACTCAGTACAACAGCCTTAGAATCAATCTCCTTAGGCCTTTTGAATTCTATCTACATGAACAACAGTCACTCGTTGGTTGCTCTGGAGCTATCCATCAACAATTATTCGCGAGACTCTACCTCACATAGCGGTTGAGTTGCCGGGCGAGCGCTGAAGAGATGCCCTTGTCGGGATTCCTTTCGTTGACCTAATGACCTAAGGCCGCCTAATCCGAGACTATCGCCGCATCATCGCATTTCGCGATCCAACGGCATAAGACATTGCCCAATGCTGTTTGGTTTTCTCTATCCCTTCATTTCTGACTGGCGTTGGGCAGATTAAATTTGTCTCGTGTCCCTGGTTGCACGCTGCAACGTAATCGGGTGATCGGCATATGGACATCTGTCGTCTTCTGGTGATCCAGCCAAGTAAACTTTGCGTACTCACCACGCTCTTTTGACCAGCGTGTTCTGCTTTAAAACTTCGCCGCTTGCTCTCGGGCTCTGGAGTACGAGGCATTGTCGTTGCTTCCCAATCCATATGTTCTAAGGCTCAATTTTGCAACGAAGCCTTCCCTACCATGACAGCCTTGACCCATACAAACGGCAGCAATGGAGTGTATAGTAGGCATAGAACGTCTTTTCTAGATCTAGAGCGTTGGTTGACCTGTGACGTTTCTAGCCTCACCAAGCCGCAAAAAAACAAGTCGGTTCTTCAATGACTATGGAGTGTGGAAAGATGCGCCTATTCTGGTTGGCTCCACCAAATTCGAGCCCTTACCTGAGGTCAAGAATATCATGATCACCGGAGGCGCAGGCTTTATGTAAGTTTGACCGAACCGATGGGTACCTGAGACTAACGAGATTCACAGCGCTTGTTGGCTGGTTCGACACCTCACATTAACCTATCCTGATGCCTACAATATTGTATCTTTCGATAAGCTGGATTACTGTTCCTCGTTGAACAACACGCGTATGCTGAATGACAGGCGGAACTTCACCTTTTACCATGGAGATATTACAAACCCATCAGAGGTTCTTGATTGTATAGAACGTTATAACATCGATACGATCTTTCACTTTGCAGCGCAATCCCATGTCGACTTGAGCTTCGGCAACTCTTATGGGTTCACACACACCAATGTGTACGGCACTCATGTCATGCTAGAGAGTGCAAAGAAAGTCGGCATCAAACGTTTTATTCATGTCTCAACCGATGAGGTTTATGGGGAGGTTAAAGACGACGATGATGACCTTCTGGAAACGAGTATCCTCGCCCCAACCAATCCCTACGCTGCGAGCAAGGCCGCCGCTGAGATGCTTGTTCTCTCATATATGAAGAGTTTCAAGCTCCCGGTCATCATCGTCAGGAGCAACAATGTGTACGGACCCCACCAGTACCCCGAGAGTAAGTATTCGAAATCGCAAAATGTTCTAGTAACCAATAAACTCATCTATCCATTCGCAGAAATCATCCCTAAATTCACTTGTCTGCTGAATCGCAAACGACCCGCCGTTTTGCATGGTGACGGCAGCCCCACGCGAAGATATCTCTTCGCTGGTGATGCGGCCGATGCATTTGATACGATATTGCATAAAGGCACTCTCGGTCAGGTCTACAATGTCGGATCCTACGACGAGATTTCCAACATTGATTTGTGTAGGATGCTACTCAAAGAGATGGGATTTGTGCACGAGGATCCAACAGAGTTCAGCAAATGGATCAAGTATACGCATGACCGGCCTTTTAACGACCATCGCTACGCTGTCGATGGGACTAAGCTCCGTCAGCTTGGGTGGCAACAGAAAACAAGCTTTGCCGAGGGCCTCAAGATCACGGTTGAGTGGTACACACGTTTCGGAGAGGAATGGTGGGGCGACATTAGCAAAGTCCTCAGCCCCTTCCCCATCGTTATTGAGACTGAGGTGCATTCCGATAAGGAAGAAGTCTGTGATGAGCCGCTTCCGGTTAAGAAGCGAAAGGTCTCAGACTAAGTGCTGCTGGCACACATTTTGTGAAGGCTGATGTTTGTACCTGTCCCTGCTGTGTATTACTAACTGAACGAGTTGGCATTTAAGATACCCGGAGTAATATGGGCGAGGGAGATAGTAGGAATTATTTGACTACGGGACAAGTTCGGGAGTATTGAGTCGGACGGAGGCTCCGGCGGGTGGGATATGATAGAAATTTGACGTCTAATACCACTTCATCATCGTTTATGACTTTGTTGATACTAGGTTCCTTATTTATGGTTGTAACATCAATATGATTTAACGGGGTTGATCCTCCTATCGGCACGCCATCTCAATACATAGCTACCAATCATCAAGGTCGTAATAGTACTGCTATTGCCGGCATAATATCTTCAAGTGCCCGGCTTTTAATACCTAACTAATATTTACCCTCTTGACCCACTTTGTGATTACAAGGATGGTCCAAATGCTCAGTTATGTTTCTATTCCAGTCGTTTACAAATCTGAGATACCTACATATAAGCAGCATTATGATGCATGCTCATGAGCCTAGAATTCCACGAATGACAAGCGTTAGATTGCCTTGGTATTTATCATTGGAACTTTAGCGACCCTTATGGGGGTATTGTGATGTGCTGCAGATCCTAGACTAAAGAACACGTGGTCGCGTATCGCAGTAATGCTGAAGAAGGTGAATTGTTGCAACTGGGTTAAATTACCTATGAGAAAACAACCTTGGGTGCCTACTTGTAAGTAATGTGGTATTACAAGGACTTACTACACGTGTAGATAGTATACAATTCTAATTATAAGCATTGGCATTACCTATCATGAGTATATTAACGTTGCAATAGTGTGAATTCCTTGACATGGTATATCCCACGACAGCATATTGCTGGCGGTATGGGTCTATATGGGGTTGTCAAGGGGTAGAGTAGTATTACGTAGAGCAGGGAACTAACAAATTTAATGAATATACACGTGTGAAGGACCGTGTGCCCGGAACTAAAGCCAGCGTTGCTATAATCGATCTGTTCTCGTCTTCTGCATAGTATCTAGGCCACGGCATCTTCTCAAAACATGCTGCTCGGCATTTACTAAGTAGGAGTTATCTACTCCGTACCTATAAGAATGTTAGCTATTTAGTGGACAAGCCGTAAGCCTCAAATATAGTATACGGTAATTAGCCCAGGAAAGTCAGGAATGAACATGCACCGGTGACTGCTCCAGGTTCCGGTAGTCCAATCAGGTGGCCTTTTGTGACCAATAAGTCCAGCCTCTTGCTCCTTCGTAACCAGCAGTCAGGGTATCCCGCTTATTGACCGGGACAAGGGCGTGGGCATTATTGCCGCGATAAGCTTAAGGTATTCTCATTCCGTTAAAATTACTGAGCGTCGTGTAGTGCAGTGTAGGAGGTATTCTTCACCAAAGTCCATATCTAGTATTCGGGGGCCCTATAAAGCTTTACTTTACCCTCAGAAGGGAACAGTTTATAGCAAGGGCCTAAGTCTACATTTAGGTTGGTGCCTTAGGTACCCAAGTGACTACAACTAGTGGAGTGTGTACCGACACTACCTAGGTATACGAGCCACCGACAGTCAAGTTTAGTGTGGTGTAGCTTGGCTAGCCTAGCCAACTTTGGATCCTTCCATGTTCTTTGCAGAATGCGACCGCCCCAAGACAGGGTTTCATTGGACACCGAAGCCATAGCACTGCATGTCACTCACTGTCCATGGCGCAATTACCTCAAGCAATGTTACCCTACCTTGCACTTGCATTTGCATTTGCACCACCTGTGCTCGCTCAGTCAGTACCACAGCAGGTTACTGTATACCATGACACCAGATCAGCGCGGTGCCTGTTATTCCCCCCCGGTTCAACCAATCGCCAGCCTAAAGAGCTGAATGCGAACCGCTCCTTCGCTCGCTGGAACGGGACGCCGGCCGTGATCGCTATCACTACAACACATTCCTAACGCTATTGCCCTCACATCACCATCACTATCCCCAGGGATCCAGTCTGCATCATCTCCCGACGTAAATGTACACCTGCGCCATCCACATTCGCACTGCCTTCTTTCTCGGTCTATCTGCTTCTCGGACGCAACCAGCGCTCGCTTTGTAGCGACAAGCTTCACTGTCTTTCATGCGGTGACGGCGAGCTGCCCGCCATGGGAACTAGCTCAAAGCAGAAAACTCGACGGGACTATAGCGCATCGGAAGGATACAGGATCAGTGCTGCTGCTCCAAGACTCAAGGAGCGGTAGTGCTATCTTGATCCTGTCGTGACCTAGAGTCTCTACTCGGTCACTGCAATACGCCCATCATGGCACCTCGATCCACACACTCGTTCAACTCGTACTCGGATGATTTCAGTGCATCAACCCGCCCTGTTTCGGAATCAGCAGTGCCTGAATTAGACACAGACTTGTCTACAACTGACGATGTCACGAGCGACTACCTCAGCACAAGAACAAGAAGTGTTCTCGGGCCAGTCATAGATCACGACGATGGGTTCGGGTCTAATCCCTTTGATACTACGTCAATATACACCCCTAGCCACTTTCCCACGATCTCCATCACATACCGCTCATTAGATAGATCGTGGGAGGACGCAGAAACACTGTCAGCATATATTCCGTTCCAACTACACTGGGTCGTGCAACTAGCTGACTTGACACAGAGACTCAACCCGGTCATTAACTGATTTAGATGTGGACTATGTTATTGAGAATGGGCGACGCTACTCCGGCAATTACTACATGCCAAACGACGAAGACGAACAAGTACGGCTTCAGTTGCTTAATCAAGTTTATTTGAAGGTCTTCGACGGAGAATTGACGACGGTTCCCCTGGAATCTCCATCAGCTATTCTTGATATTGGTACCGCTGTTGGCGAATGGGCGATCGACATGGCCGAAACATATCCCGACTGTGAGGTAACAGGGACTGACATATCTAATATATTTGAGCGCCGAGTACCACAAAATGTTTACTGGGAAATCGACGACGCCGAGTTGGAGTGGGAGCGGCCACCCGATCATTACGACCTGGTTCACCTTCGCGATATGACTGGCGCATTTGCAGACTGGGAGGCTATCTATCGGTCTGCATTTACGTGCTTAAAACCGGGTGGTTGGATTGAGGTACTGGACTTTGATGATAAAAAGGGGCTACGCGATCTATTTGCGTATTTTGAACCCGAATCATTGCTTTACAAGTTGGCGCTAGATCTTCAGGAGGCCTCCGTGATGTCCGGCCGCCCGCGAGGAGTTGGTCACCTGGAACCGAGATTATTAGTCAACGCGGGCTATGTCGATGTCAACCTCACAGAATATTCCATACCGCTCAAAACACAGGATGGGTCAACAGGGAAATTCTGGCTATTGTCATGCTTAAATGGGATGGAGCCTACATGTATGCGGTTGCTTACGAAGTACAAAGGCTGGAACCCCGATGATGTCCGCTTAGGCTGCGAGATGGTTGGGGAAGAGATGATGACCCTCGCTCAGGATCCCCAGAGGGCGAAAACCTTTGTAGTGAAACTTAGAGTGCTGACCGGGAGGAAACCTGGCCATCACGCCCGCTGGCCAACGGCCCCCATGGGTGAGCATGGAGGCGCAATATCATTCAGTGAAGGTGACATCCAGGCGCATCCTGAATGCACCCACGGTCCAGGTGGATTGAAGAGAACGTCAACCAGCCCAAGACATCAAACCCAGTCATCGGCGGATGATGATCAAAGACAGCCCGTCATGTCCGTCACCAGCGAAATGGTCCAACACTCGAGTAATGTTGATACGAACGAGCACACACTAGGCACTTACGCAGGCCATAGAACTGGGAACACCACGGAAGATTGGCTGCGAAATGTTGATGTGGATCATTCCAGTAATGATATAGATCGTGACGAGTATACAGATACCACGACGGATGATACCATGATAGAAGAGGGCGAAAGTGGGTTCATAGAAACGACAGCATCTGCCGAGGAACCCCATCCAAATGCCATGGAAGATGGGCTACTATCCACAAGTGCCCCGACCTCAACAGGTATAACACAAAGCCACAACTTACAGTCTGGAGAGGCAGTGGCCGAACACACGATCTCTAGCGCAAGCGACGCTTCAAGTAGAAGCAGCCCCCATTTATGAGCAATCTATGTATACATATTTAATGTCAAAGAAGGTCTTTCGTCGAGGGCGACGAGGTGGCGTCGACAGTCTATATACCCAAATCGGCCAACAAAACACCATAGGATGGTGATTCAAGCAAATTTACGTGGGAGGTTTTCTCTCTTTAGAATTGAAATTACCATGATAAATGATTGAACTCTTCTATAATTTCTAGATTTAAATGATATTGACTGCTCCAATCTCACGGGCACATGTCTATCCAAGTGGTGCTTGTGCTACCTACCAGCTTGGTATATGATATTGATTGGTGCTGTGATTCAAGCCTTGGTATGATGTCACATCGTACGCAGGCATGGTTGAGGCTACCTAGGTACTTCGTTATGTGCATATCACCCCATACAGGCCGATACAGGGGCCCCGCTCCCCAGCTTAATCCCATCCTACCTAGGCACCTATATGGGTGACCTGTAACCTCAGCTTATAGATAGCTTTCAGCTTTGCACATACCTCTACTTGACTTCGGCCCAGCTGACCCCGAACAGCCTGGTCTATGTTGAAGCTTCTCAGCCGTCCATGATGCTTACGTAGATGGACGGTCTGGTCAGATGACGCTCGACGCAAGCAACGGGTTCGCTGCCGCCAACAGCGTGCAGCTCGGCGACGAGAGCTTGCCCATCTTCGACATCGAGCCGGTGCAGCTCCAATTCTCCATCGCCGCCGACTTTGTCGCCGCGCAGGTTGCGAACAACGTCCTGGTCCTCGCTCTTTCCAACGGGCGCATTCTCCGCATCGACCTAAATAGGCCCGAAGACATAGACGGTAAGACTAGGGTTTCCCTCGACCACCTTGTATAGGAGACGACGACTAACCGTGCTGGCCGAGGCAGACATTGACCTCCCTAAGCGCGTCTCCGAAGTAGGCGTCATCTCGCGCATGTTCCTCGATCCCACTGCTTCACACCTCCTGATCTGCACCTCGCTTGGCGAGAACTACTACTTGCACACTCAGTCTCGCCAGCCACGCCCTCTCAGCCGCCTACGCGGCGTCTCGATCGAGTCCGTTGCCTGGAACCCTTCCCTTCCTACTTCTACAACGCGCGAGATTCTGATCGGTGCCTCTGATGGCAATATCTATGAAACCTTTATCGAGCCATCCGCCGAGTTCTACCGCAAAGAAGAGAAATACTTGAAGGCGCTACACAAGCTCCCAGATGGGCCCGTTGCAGGATTATGGGTTGATAACATGGGCGGCAAGGCCGATATCAGGAGGATCGTGATAAGCACACAGAGCAGACTATTCCACCTCGTCGGCCGTGTGGGGCGGAGTGGTCATGAAGGAAGCGGTTCCATTTACACCAAATTATTCGACACCGAACAACCCGTCATCCATGAGATTCCAAGAGGCACAGCTACCGCTCCTTCCTCCCTAGCTATGTCTCCTGACCCTCCAGATTCCGCTTCATATGAGGATGCAGTCCCGGATCGAGCCTTTGCTTGGCTTTCAGCTCAGGGGATTTATCACGGAAAGCTTCTTACATCTTCGGGCAGCAATGACCTAGGAAACAAGGTCTATTCCGAAGCTAAGATGCTTCCAAGGGCCCAGATCGTAACAGCTGACGTTTCGGGAAAACGAAAAGGCTCCTCGGAGTTCATCGACGCCATAGTCTTGACGCAGTGGCACATAGTCAGCTTAGTCGGCGGTCGTGTTATAGCAACAAATCGACTTACTGGCTCTCTTGTATACGATCAGATAATTCTCGAACCGGGACAGAAGGCATTGGGTCTCTACATCGACCAGCAAAAGAACACGTTTTGGTTGTTTACCTCCCAAGACATATTCGAAATTGTAGTGAGGGACGAGGATCGAGATGTCTGGCAAATCATGTTGCAGCGACAGCAATTCGACACTGCTTTGCAGTATGCTCATACTGCTGCACAGAAAGATGCAGTAGCCACAGCCTCGGGAGATTACCTAGCAGAAAAGGGGCTCTTCATTGAAGCTGCAGGCGTCTATGGCAAAAGCAGCAAACCATTTGAAGACGTTGCTTTGTCTTTAATCGACAACGGCCAAAACGATGCACTTAGAAAATACCTACTGACGAAACTCACGACATATAAGAAATCGAATATCATGCAGAGGATGATGATAGCTACGTGGCTAGTGGAAGTGTTTATGGCTAAACTCAACGCGCTGGAAGACACTATCGCAGTAGAGGCGGAGGCAGCTGGGAATGGCCATACTGCTCAGTCCCAGCAACAGCTTGGCGCAGTTCGAGAAGAGTTCCACAGTTTTGTTGAGAAACACAAGTCTGACCTGGATCGCAGAACAGTATACGACGTCATTAGTAGTCACGCACGAGAGGAAGAGCTCCTATACTTTGCAAACTCCATCAACGATTATAACTATGAGCTTTCTTACTGGGTGCAAAGAGAAAGATGGACCGAAGCTTTAAATGTGCTCAAGAAGCAGACAGATCCGGATGTCTTCTACCGGTATAGCAGTGTACTCATGACACATGCAGCCCACGAGCTTGTGGAAATTCTGATGCGGCACGCAAAATTAGAGCCTCGAAAGATCATTCCAGCTCTATTAGATTACAACCGAAACTTCAACGGAACTCTGCAACAAAATCAAGCTCTTCGGTATCTTCAATACGTCATAAACCAACTTCAATCGACAGATGCTGCTGTACATAACACCCTTGTTTCCATATATGCCTCCCACGAATCCAAATCAGAATCAGGGCTACTTGCATATCTTCAGTCACAAGGGGATGAGCCTAACTTCGACCCTGACTTTGCACTTCGCTTGTGTATACAGCATAAACGGACTCTATCTTGTGTCCATATCTATACCAATATGGGACAATATGTTCAGGCTGTAGATCTTGCTCTCTCACACAACGAAACTGGGTACGCATCCATCATCGCTGATCGGCCTATATCAGACCCACCATTAAGGAAGAAACTATGGCTTGCCGTGGCACGGAAAGTAATATCTCAGTCAAACGGGATCAAGACAGCTATCGAGTTTCTCAAACGATGCGACCTATTGAAGATAGAAGATCTGATACCCTTTTTCCCAGACTTCGTCGTGATCGACGACTTTAAAGAGGAGATCTGTACCGCTTTAGAGAATTACTCGCATAATATTGATGCTTTAAAGAAGGAGATGGACGAGAGTTCTCAGACAGCGGCCAATATTAAAATAGATATTGCGGCCCTTGATCACCGGTACGCTATTGTCGAACCTGGCGAGAAGTGCTATGTTTGCAGTCTACCTCTGCTCAGCCGGCAGTTTTTCGTCTTCCCTTGCCAGCACGCATTCCATTCCGATTGTCTTGGTCGTAAAGTGCTTGAGCAGGCTGGAGTGAGTAAAAGCCGCCGCATCAAAGAGTGTCAGGTTTCTATCAGCAAGGGTCTCGTCAATGGTGCCCAGAAAGATGCCATGGTCGCGGAGCTTGATGCTCTCGTGGCCTCCGCATGGTGAGTACTTGTCTCTTCCGGCATTACCGTAATTCCTACCTAGGACGGCTGTCTCGCTTGCTCTTGGAGAATAGTATTTACTAATGAGACCCTGCAGTATCCTGTGTAGCGACTATGCAATCAAGAGAATTGACGAACCATTCATCGGCCCGGATGACGATGTGCACGAGTGGGCCTTGTAAGACGTGTAAGGTCGAGTATCAATGCGTGGGACATAACCTGGTGCTATCATACAAAGAGAACTAAGTACAAAATCTTTATAGTATGTCAGCTAGCATAGAGGGAAAGGGTCAGGGATTCTGTTGGTTCTGAATGCAGCGAGCTTGAGATTTATGTAGATACCCATTGGTTGTTAGGGTCGTCCCTTTCGATTATGATTTGTGGCATCTGTGGACGTGTAAGCAAGGGATAAATAAGGAGATGAGCTACGCGTGCACATGCAAGTAGGCACATTACCGTCTTCGTGTTACTAATTCCCAGACATGTCATACTGGTTTAATATATCCCAACAAAGCTAAGACGATATCTTGTCGTGATTGTGAGACCTGTCTCAATTGCACAAAGCTTCCACCCCCTGTTCTTGCGGCACCGTACGCTGTGCCACTTGTCTTCTAAATATACCTAGGTACTGCAGGAGTGTGGAAGAGTCGCGTAAAGGATGCCATTTACGTTGAGCGCCCTCAATCTACCCGCATACCAGTCCTAACAGCAAGACCTGGATTGCATGGTCTCTTTCTCCCATCCTTTCTACCTCCTTGGTACCAGGCTTACTGAATAACCATATAGGTAGATAGGTATACCGTTTCGCGTTGTTTGGTATGCTCATGGATTCCACGGTTCCCTTAAAAGTGATTTCGTGTCCTTTGTGTTCTATGAAAAACTTCGTGTAGCCTGTTTTCCCTCCCCTTTCCAGTATTCCGGTGTCGAAGGCCCTGTTCATATTGTCAGGTTATTATGTTTTTATACCAAAACGTCCGGCTACGACTGAAATGAAAACTATGGCGGCGGCGTTACTCCCCCTTCAGTCGGCCCCGGCGAACCGATCAACAACCCGCACAACAGTTCTCAAATGCGTTGGTGTTTTGCTTGTTTTATGGGGGGTCGCGAGTTGGGTGCGGTTCTCAGGAGTATGTGATGTAGTTCATCTCGCTAAGCCACTCTCTCTCACTCACTCATTCACCCACTTACACTACTTGCCATCTTATTCTATGAAACCGATTTATTCAAGCGGCATCGAGGCACAATATAGATTTAATTGCTGATATACTCCGGGTTTTAAGCCTTCGATTACCTCACTGTCTACAACTGAAAATGGCGGAACAAATACTATGGGTCTGGATAGCTCCGTCGTGGCAGAGACATCAACATATACCGATGAGTCCCACGAGGTTGAGAACCCGATACCGGTTGCAGCCTCATCTGCCGTGAGGAAGCATGCCGATCGAGTTGCTGTCATTGTCGAGGACAGACCGCTTGGGAACCTTGTCCCTATGTTATGTAAGTAGTAAAAAAGCACACTCTAATGAATAGAGTAATCTCCTCAGGAGGTTCGGCTGGCTGCTTGTTCGGCCTAACAAGCTAACTCTGCTCTTCTCAACTATCGATCAACAAGCCTCTCAAGATTCTATGAAATTTAAATAGAGCCACACATGAAACGTAAGGCAGCGTCATCCCCAACTAACTAACAACGCCCAGTACATTTCCACTCCGTCCTCGGTCCCGAATGGCCCATAATCCTCTACACCTCGCAACCCACAGCCTCAACCCTCCTAACCTCCTCACCCCTCTCGCGCGCCGTGGCAGCTTCCGCCATCGAGATTCGGCACTTACCCGCGAACACGACCTTCGCCTCGCACGCCTCGGTCTCGCACTTCCTCGCCTCCCCCTTCCTCTGGACGGATCTGGCCCCGTACCTCAAGGTCCTGCTCTTCCAGGCCGACAGCATCCTCTGCGGCGCCGCGGCGCGCCACGTCGACGACTTCCTGCACTACGACCTCATCGGGGCGCCGATCCACGCACGCTTCGGCACGGGGTTCAACGGGGGTCTGTCCCTGCGCAATCGCGAGCTCGTGCTCCGCGTGATGCAGCGGTGGGATTTCGCCGTGGACAGTGCTGTGCCTGATGCGCCGCAGGAGTGGAGGTTTGAGGACCAGTGGTTTTACGCGCGTATGGGGGATCTTGCGGCCGATGGGGAGCTCGAGGGCGAGCTGGGCATCCGGGTGAACTTGCCCGATGCGGATACTGCGAGTCGTTTCGCGATTGAGACGATTTGGGTTGAGGGGGCGAGGCCGTTGGGTTTTCATCAGCCTAGGCGGTGGCAGGGCGAGCATATGGATGAGATTATGGCGTATTGTCCTGAGGTTGGCATGATTGCTGGGTCGACTTTCTTTGGGCGGTAGGGGTTTGGTTTTGTTTTGTTATGCTGCGTCGGTTGGTTGGTTTGCTTGTATTGCTGGCATGTAATGAGTAGTTAGATGTACGTGTAATTGTAATGCTACTCTATTACGGGATGTTGTTAGGAGGAGGCAAAGATCTGTTTGTGTGGGATGTCTGTTATCTGTGGGATGGACGTCTACTTTGTCCTCTTTAGAGAGACGAAGGTGCTTATAGAAGAATACGCGAGAACGATTTGAATGTGTTATTACGAGCCCGTACTATTTTACCTTGGATAAAACGGTATAGAGATACGAGAAAGAGGAGCTAAAGGTACGTATAGGATGATGTATACACTAAATGCTGCTTGATTAAGATTCTCGACTAAGACTCTTATTCATGGCTCCCGTGTCTTCAGATATGGTAATGACTATGACTATGAGCTGCTATGACTTCTGTTTCAGGGAGAACCCCATAACCTCTGGGTAGATAAAAGCCTAGCTCTACAATTATGAAGAACCCCAGCTTTTCTAGTAAATAGATGGAGGTTGTTACCCCAAGTCGGCTAATAGAATAGAGATTGATCAACGATCTAATGCTGGTCCTTAGCTCGAAGTTGTGGCTGTTAGTGGATTATTGCGAGGGATATGTTGTTAATGATTTCTTCCTTGATGTTCGTGCTGGCCTGTCTACCCTTAGCAACGGACACGTTTGACCACGTCGAGAGCTGATGTGGTGGCGGCATGCGCACAAACAAGACGGTAAACTTAGACGAAAGAAATTATAGGCGCCTCCTAGGGATGTCAATAACTATGTTCTTTTGATCTTGTGAGCATTTCGAGCGGAGTTGAGTTCCGGCTAAGCTATACACTCTTTCTCCAAGCTCCCTGGTGAGATAAACAAAGTCTACCTAATATATGATTAACAAATAGGTAGCAACAGAAAAATGGAATGTGCACTAATCACTATTCCTCCATGTCGAGCCTCGTTCGCGCTCTGCTTATACTGAGCACCACGCCAAGTACTTAAAGATGTAGTTACTTACGATTTACCTGATCCAGGCGTCTATGTCAACTTTGTCAGCATTTCACCAAATATCCGGATCGAAACTCCAATCCTCATCATATTCTGACGGCCTCGTGGCTATCAGTAGATTTGAATCAAGGCTACTATCTTGGAGCACGGTTATACACTTAACTTAGGAGGCTGACGGCAAGCACTGGAATAGTCTGAGTAGACGACTACCGATGAAAGTATCAGTATTATCGGACAGGAACTCAGAACACTGATTTAGGGAGACCCGGCACCGACAGCTATTCAGAGTAGCGACAGCCATACAATTCTCAATTTGGGGTCGGGAGGCATATATCTCGAATATAGGCCTTACTACGTAGCTCTTAGTTGATGAGTGGCTTCGCCAGCCACGAAAGCCAAAAGCACACGGTTGCGAGACTGGACGGTAAGCACCAATCGGACTGTTGCTAATCTTAGCTTTATGCATGAGAAAGCCCAACTGGACTGGAGCAAAGCAGACCAAGCAGACAGACCATGATAAAGATACATACTTTAGTAGGTTTATGGGGTGGCGGAGCTGATTAACATATTAGGTAAACGTGCACTAGATGTTTCCGAGCAGGTACAGTAGTCTAGTGTAGATCCATATACCTAACCTGGTATTTTACTAGAAACACCGTTGGGAAATCCAAGGCGGATTACTCGCAGGCCAAGTTATGAAACATGGGAGGCTTGGCAGGGAATGGAGGACTTGTCGCTGGTAGATGGGAAAAGAGTGGGGGAGCGTGCGTAAACCTGGAAAACGACTGAACCTATGGGCTATTGGACCATGGTAAAACGATGATGGTCCGTCCGGCCTGCTTAACACGTCTAGACCGGTACTGGCCGGTACTGTACGGCATGAAGTTGGTTGGCTTTGCTCATGTACCCAGTAATAAGCTTTTGCGGGCTGACCTTGGCTGCGGTACGTACTTATATTCTGCGGATTAGTACAGGTACCTTACTTAGTATACTAGACCTACCTAAGGTACCTGGGCGGACTACCTAGGCCGCCTGGACGGTGATGCTATACATAGAGCCGTGGCCTTATGCTATACCTAGTGATCTACGGCTCGCCCCTTGGTCTGATCATAGTGCTAGTACATTATATACCAATCAATGCAAGGCTCAGGGGTTGTATATATGCGCAGATAGGGATAGGAATATGTCAAAGTTTCAAATAGTATATATCCTGCTTGAGCCTAGATATCGTTCTCTTCGAAAGCAGCCAGCTAGCCTACTGAGTAGGTATTCGTGGTTCTCGTGAGCTAAATACCGAAAACAGATTGGATGTAGCACTGCAGGTTTGTCCGTTTCACAAGGGCTGACATTCTATGTGATGTCTGCACCCTAGACGGTAACGAGAGGAGGGTTACTGTTGTCTAAATTGAAGGCGAAAGCGGGTGGGATGAATATCTACATGTAGACACCTCCACTGTCCAGTGGTATACTGCCTACTGCGGGAGTGAACAGGGATTGATGGCTGCAAATAAGGCAACACTGAGCCCACTAACAAGTGGAAAACTTATACAAATGAAGTCTACTTATAAGCACCTTAACTCTAGCATAATTTGCGTGGGCTGAAGGCGTTGAATAATACCTACGAGCAGAGAAAGATGATAATCGAGTGAGACATCTGGACCCCCAGCTACGTAGTAGTATCTAGGTGCATTACATCCTAACGTCAAGGCCGTCTTTGCAACCTCTGATGTCTACTATATTTAAGTGAGTTGGTATGAAGATGCT
Organism: Xylaria sp. FL1042; assembly: GCA_022495085.1. NCBI lineage: Eukaryota > Fungi > Ascomycota > Sordariomycetes > Xylariales > Xylariaceae > Xylaria > Xylaria sp. FL1042. The sequence goes on from MU380135.1 coordinate 184,271, forward strand.
AGGGATGTGTGTAGCACTGCCGGTTTGGCCAAATCCAGTGTGATAAGCGATGTTTCAGAAGCCTGTAAGAGACTATCCATTGGCTCAAGGCTAATGCGCTACACACCAGCCACTCCTAATATACCTACTTACTTAGTAACACCCACGTACCTGTGTTGCTCGTTGATCGGCTTGATGAGCTGCAAAGCATCGTCCCATCTCGCATCTTCGGGGTGGACGGTACGGACTGACTACAGTGAATTGGTGTTACCACCTCTCATACGTTCTATCACCCCGAGATACTTTCCCGCAAACACATAGAAGTGTCAAAATTGGAAGACGAATGTTACCTGGAATCTCTTGAATAAGCAGCCTCTTCCAAGTTCCATCTTTGTATCTGCCTTACTACGTAGTGTAGTGTAACTTGTAGTATTGGCTTGATACAGCATGGACTTAGCCGCATCTAAGGGATAACCCCTATAATGCAGTATTGACACTGTGTACTAGATTAGGCACTAGGTAGGCTAGCTTAGTAGCACATGGCTTTTCTTGCTTCCTATGGGTCAGACGACTCTACACTCCTACGTATGGTCTTACGCATTGCGACGACTCTTTATGGAATCATGACTAGGATGAATAACTCTAATGGACTCAGTTAAGCTGGGATGAACGTACGAGGGTATGGAGTCGAATGAGAAGTATGCCTTAGTCTGCTGACGCTCATGATATCTCTTGCTGTTGTCACTTACAAGTATGTATGTTGTTGCTTAATTCCCAAGTAGTGACCCTTCATTTCTTCACGGTTTGACTATGTCTTGCCGCAACAAGGCTTGGTCTACCCCGGATTCACTGGTCTCTGTACCATACTTGGACCACTAGTGATTCGTTGGTCTAATTAACACGCTATATTACCTGATGCAGTTTGGTGGGCAGAAGGTCCTTCAGTCGATGTTTCCTCTATGACCGTAATGTGCCCATATTTGTTTCTTTCCAAGGTCTACATGGTTTGTTCCACTAATCAATGTTATCGTCAAGCATGAGACAAACAACGCTTTTGTGACTGGTTCCGGAGCAAGCAAACTTGATTAACTAATAAGACTTCAGGACGTGTCCTGGTTAACCCTTACTTTGCCAAGTATTGGTCCGAACATATTAATACTACAGTTGTAGGTACTGTACATCTATATAAATATCTCGGTATCTCATAGACGTAGTATACGTTAAGTTACTCCTAGCTTTTCAGCTTTTCAGCCGTCCTCAGACCATTCAAGCCTAGGATCTAGTAAGGCTAATAAACAGGCGTTTTGACAGAATACTCATAGGACGCAGAACCGTCGAAATCGTTTAGCAAGGTCTTTACAAGAGGTAGATGCTTCGTTAAAAGGCGTTAGTTAAGAAGAGTAAGAGAGGATAAACAACAAGATGAAAAAAAGACCTTTAAAAAAATTACACGAAAGAAAGAGGGGTTTTCTCGTACTGATACGGGATTGAGAGTTCATTCGCCCCGGAAGTTCTACGAGAGCAAGCCACAAGCCCCTAGGCATGTGTCTGTACCACTGAGTTGCCTCGTTTCTGATACCTTGATTCTCAAGCGAGCGATACCCATAGATAAAGAGTGGAAATCGGCAATAAAACAGACAAATGAATTTTTGTCTTTTGTCGTTTGTCGACCTAAGCCCACCACATTATTGACCTACCTAGGTTGGTAGAACCTATTTAGGTAAGCATTCGACATTCACAGAGTGCCTGGCATAGGTAGTTGCGAGAGTTTGGCAAGAAGGTACTGTGTAGATATGTATACTTACTTGGGCAGGAAAGCCTTTAAAGCATTACCGGAATTCAAGAACCTAAGCCGGCAGTTACTTATCTTGACGGAGCACTCTCCGCCCTACGTAGTTGTTGAATGTTGGTATACTCGCAGTGCTTGTCCCGTTCGTACTGAATTTGTGGGTGACGATACACGATAGAATAGGGGTACAGGAGGGGGCACGGCTCTATACCTAGGTAGGTACTTACCTTAGGAAGTACTTGGCTCTGGGCTACTTGTCTAAATATGTACCTTAGGTATTGTACACCCATTTCCTAAATGCCAAGTGACATTGGACCCACTTCAACGCCTGGGTACAACCTTGGTAGTGGGCATCTCCTTACCTGTGAGTAGCTACCTACCTATAAACCCATCGGTCTACGCTAAATACAGCTGTAATACACGCCACAGGCTGCTAAACCATAGTACCAGCTAGCTGAGCAGAGCAGGAGACCAGGCAAGCAAGCAGGGAACCCGCCCCCCACTAATGGGCTTTCAGATTTTCTGGTTCCCTTCTCCATTTTCTCACTCACCCTGCTGAAAGGAAAAGAAAGGCTTTCTATCGCCAAGGCCAACCCAGCCAAAGTCCACCATTTCTCCTGGACTGAATTAGAACGAACACCTCTCATCCACACCACCACTACCACCATCACTCCTTCAACATCCCCAACCTAAACCGCTTTTTTTTTTTTAATTCCCTTCTCCAGGCTCTTCTCCTCTCCCCGCCCACATCGAGTATTTGAATCACTAATGGAGCCTGTATATTGATCTCAATCTGTTTAGATATTTGTTGTGATTTCTTTAGCTTCTTCCTGTTTCCCACACTTGTGGATTCAAATACCTAGGTTAGGCAGCTCGCCTTCGAAGGAAGAGGACCCAACAACCAAACCGAAATCGCAACTTACATGAGTTGCCCCCTATTAAAGCCCCAAGCACTCATATCCCTGAGCCGGTCGTTTCCCCGGACTCGTCTCGACACTCCTTCAATCGATTGCCCAGCGACGATCGATTTTATATAGCGTTGCCAGTAACGACTCTGCGTGTTGCGTCGCTCGGTAAATATTTCGATATATCCCCGATCGCCTCGCTCACCACCTTGTAATAGCCCCAGAGAAACCTGTGGGATCATATACTTTCGAATCTCAACGCCACTCCTTTCCAGAGCACTTCTTTCTTGCACTGCGCGAGACGACGTATACCTAATTGCACCCCCCCCCACCACCCAGTCGTCGGTCCGCCCAAGCACCAGGAAAAGACGCTCGCGCCAGCTTGACAACGTCGTCAGTTTTGACTGCTTCTCTGCTATACACCACGCAGAGACCAGCTTGCCCTATATCATCATCCGTGGAGAGCCCGTACAGTTGCTTCTCCTGATGAGGGTCGGATGATTAATTGATAATGTCAAGTACTAGATCCGAACACCTGGCTATCGGCTACCCGCCTAAGTCTGCCGGGAGCCAACGTTCTAACTCCCCCATTACCCACATTTCCCCCATCGAATCTCCCAGTAGCTCTTCGATCAAGTCTCCCTTCGGCATGTCAGGCGTCATGAATCCAGCTTCTAAGATGGGAGGTGCCTCGCGATCGGGGACTGGTTCTCCATCGCATGATACCCCTGGCTCTGCACGACCCTTCTCTAAGCGGTAAGACTCAACTTCATGCTATATGGCCTCGCCAGAAACCGTTGTCGCTTGCCTTTGCATCCGCTGAGCTGAACTGAACTGTACTAACCGTACCGAATAGGGCCAGAGAGATTCAAGCTCAAGAGGGTGTCCCAGGCTTACCGGTGACCAACCCATGGGGTGGGCCACCCACCAGTGGAAACTCCACCCCATTGCGGGAGAATATCCCCGAATCACCTACCGACGGGTTTCCAGACTTTGCACAGCTACCTACTCCCGATAGCTTGCCTTCGACTAGACGTGCCCGAGCTGGTACTGTACCTTCCCGATTCCCTGCAGGCGGCCTTGGCAATGGTCTTCTCAACATTCCCACGCTCTCCACCCAGTCTTCTCGACCAACTCCCTCCCACAGTCCGTTTAACAAGACGCCACCTCCAGGCCTCTCAGAAAATTCGAATGCTTCACAGCCTCCCACGCTCCTATCGAGACTTCGTGCTGGTTCTATGCCCCAGCGCAGCCCGTTCTCCCATGGCCCAGGTACTAGCTCGCCCTTTGGACCATCAGTTTTCAGCACATGGAACCCGACTGGTGGCCGGGATAGGGGCAACACACTTGCTAGTATTGCAAGCATCGGGTCTAATGGCCCGAGTTCTCCGGCACAGTCTGCCATGTCGAAGGATGGGCCAGGTGACAACGATGTTCATATGAGAACTCTTGATTACCTAGGTCTAGCCGAGACACCACAACCTGCTCGTGCCCAGCTCGCTACGCCTTACCTCCCAGGACTCGCAGATTTTACTAAGCAATCGAACCGATTTCGGTCTTACTCGGTGAACAACAAAGATAAATATGCGGATGAGGAAGAGGATGGTTACGAAGATGATGCTTTGGCCTTAGAAAACCACTACGCTCAACTGCAAGATCAACTTGCCGCTACTAATGCTGCAATTCATAGCCACAATCTTGCTGTGCAGAGCCTTCAATCATTTGCTTCCCAAGCAGTCACTCGACCTCGCGCACGAACGGCTGGAGTTCTGGAGCTGCAAGGGGCGGGTTCTCGACTTATGCGCAATTATTATCCCACTCCATCTCGACTTGATAGTTCAATTTCTGCCGCTGAAATACGATTACCAGACGAGAAAGAGTACGATGATCTCCCAACAGCTGTGGCTGCGATGAATTTAGGTCGTTCGAGTAGCCGAAATAATGGTTTACTGACAGCGGAGGAAGCTGGTCTTGAAGGCCCAACCAGTGCGTTGTGGCTAGGCAGTATCCCAACCTCCACCACTACCTCTACGTTGACCGAAATGTTCAAGTCTTATGGACCCATTTTGTCAGCGCGAGTATTAACCCATAAAAATTGTGGTTTCGTCAATTTCGAACGGGTCGACAGTGCTATTGCGGCAAAGGCCGGTATGAACGGAAAGGAGATATTCCCGGGTGCAGGGCCGATCCGAATTAATTTTGCCAAACCACCCTCGGCCTCAAATACTCCCGGGCATGATGGCGCCTTCCCTAGTCCAAGTCCTGACCCGTTCTCAAAGGCCCAAGACTCCAATGGTGCAACTCCTGCTGGAGCTGTCCCAGATGGCGCGTCTTCTGCCACAAATACGTTAGCCGCAGCCCCGGTTATTCCCCCTCTCCGTGATATGACCGGGGAGATTTTACAGATTGTGAGGTCTTTCGGGGCGACAGATGAAGACACGTACAGAATCTCGCTCAGCCTTCAGCAAGCAATTCAATACACTTCATTCATAGACGAAATCCCCCCTATCCGCGAACCCACTCATACCCGTGTTCATGATGCTCCAAAATTGAGGGACATCCGAAAACGAATTGACAATCAGAGCTTGTCTCAAGCAGAAATCGAGAACATTGCTGTTGACATGCTCCCTGAGATTGCTGAGCTATCTTCAGACTATCTTGGCAATACTGTGGTGCAGAAGCTGTTTGAGCACTGTTCTGATGAATTTCGAGACGGTATGCTCACTGAAATTGCGCCGCACATGGCTGAGATCGGTGTCCACAAGAACGGTACTTGGGCAGCTCAGAAAATCATCGATGTTTGCAAGACACCTCACCAAATGTCTCTCATTGTTGAGAAACTTCGGGCATACACCATTCCGCTATTCCTCGATCAATATGGCAACTACGTTTTGCAGGGGTGTCTTAAGTTTGGTCCTCCATTCAATGACTTCATATTCGAGACTATGCTCAGCAGAATGTGGGAGGTTGGCCAGGGACGATACGGAGCGCGTGCTATGAGGGCATGCCTTGAAAGTCATCATGCCACAAAGGAGCAACAGAGAATGCTCGCTGCTGCCATTGCTCTGCACAGTGTCCAGCTTGCAACCAATGCAAACGGGGCGCTTTTATTGACATGGTTCCTAGATACATGCACTTTCCCTCAACGACGCAGTGTGCTGGCGCCTCAGCTAGTTCCTTATCTAGTTCATCTCTGTACGCACAAAGTTGCTTACCTCACGGTTCTAAAAGTTATTAATCAGAAAGCCGAACCTGATGCACGGGATACCATCCTAAAAGCTCTCTTCTTTACCCCCAAGGATCAAACTCTTGAGGCTATCTTGAGTGATCATGCTTGTGGAGCCACTTTGATCTTCAAAGTTCTGACAACTCCTTTCTTTGATGAGAGCATTCGGAGTCAAGTTGTAGAAAACGTCAAAGCCGTTCTAGTACGCATCAAAGCGCAACCGAATCAGGGTTACAAGCGGTTGATGGATGAGGTTGGTTTGTCTACCCGAAGCAGCGGTGGTGGCGGATCTCGTGATCAGTCCGTGGGCCGTCATGTATCGAGCGAACGGCAACGCCCTACCTCTCGCCAAGCGCAAACGAATACCGCCGCCGCCCAGCAGAACTCACAGTATGGGAACCAGTACCTGAATCCTCTCAATCAGGGCACTCCAACGGCGAATTATGACATGAGTGGCTATTCTGTCCCACGCAGCGAGAATGGAGATCCTAGCATGCCTCCCTATGCATCATACGGACCTCAAGCACCGGTATATAATGGAACCAACGGATCCTTGGCACCTGTGAATATGCAGCAATTACAATATCAGCAGAACATGCTTTCGCGTGGTACGCCGCCAATGAACAATTTCTATCCTCCAGTTCAAGCAGGTTATGGTGGGTTCAATAACGCAAACCCCGCAATGGACCAATTTCGGGGCCAAAATCTGGCGAATAGCAGTCCGATTCAGCCACCTGGTGCTCCGACTGGTTTCGCGCCGCCTGGATTTAGTATGGGAGTAAACATGGGCGGCTATGGCTACTCTAATGGAATGCCGACTGTTCCATACATGCAGGAGCAGCCCGTTGGTTCGAGACGCGGACGCGTAGGTCAACCCCCTCGAAAGCGGTCGCCTCGACCATAAATAGAGGCACTGACAGTTCCGTTTCAGAGATGATTACAGTACTGTTTTCTCGCTACGGCTAGAGGAGACTAGGTAGTCTCGAGAGATGTGTAGGGTGTTCAATGTCAACTTACGTGTACGGTTATACGGGCTGTGTTGATCGGATACGAATCTCTACTTCGTTGTTTATTTTTGAGAATTAAGCCTAAGCGAGAAGCTTATGCTTCTTTGTTCCAGGGCTACAATGCGCAGCTTGCCTTGTTAAAAAATAAAAAACTGGGAGGGCAGGGGACCTCTTGGGCGAATTCTGGATGCTTTGCAAAGATCACGTTCGTTTTAAGTGTCATTTCAGGGCGATTTATAGATATGACTGTCTCTATCACGACCAAAAGGAGTTGTTTGCTACTGGTCGAGACTGGATGGGGGGACTCGGGGCTACAAATGATGTTTTTTCTCCCTCTAAAAGATCATCCATTTCCTAGCGGAGAGCTTCCCTTGTACCTACCTCATGTAGAACAGGCAAAGATGATGGGTTTTGCGAGGTAAAGGCCAACTAGAGGATATGAAAAGCATGATTATTAAACACAGTAGAACAAAGCGTGAATCAACTAATCCCTTCTCAGCCAACCTGCCGCCCTTACTTCATCTCTCCTTCCGGTTCTGCTTTTCTAATGCACGTTGTGCTGTGTCAAGGAAATATCGAAATAGGTAGAGTGCCCCTGTAGTAGTCACTACTCGCTGCGCCCATCTCACTGTGTCCGTGGGAACATGCAAACTTGTCTGTGCCTTGGATTAAAAAATTGCATCAACCTCGTCATGATGACGGACTCGAACGTGTTCAGTGTTGAACGAGGGTTGTCTTCGGGTCTTGCTGGCATGTAGTACGTCGTGTTGCCGCCACAAAGCCAAAGCTTCATCCTCCCAGATAGATTATTATTGTAGTTATGTATGTTGTTTCGCTCCATGGTTCTCTATCTATCTCTCTCTCTCTCTCTCTCTCTCTCTCTCTCTCTCGTGCCCTCAATATGATCCTATCGAGTTGACCATCACGCACCAAGAGGCTCGCCCCATGCTTATTTCAGGCTAAATAAACCACACGTATTCATTCCCCATCCGTCACCGCGCCATACCTATCGCGTCCGTTATCACGAAAACTTGCCCCTCCTATTCTTCCTCCTTCTCCCTTAGTCACCTTATCTACTGGGGTATATTAATAGACATACATCTCTGGCGTCTCCGTGGCATAACACGATACGACAACTGCATCTCTAGAAGTGAGTAAGTCCACGATATTAGATAGGCGCAGACTCCATTCCTCATCCTCCACCTCTTCCTCGTCCGAATAAGCTCGGAAGGACGAAGATAACGAATAAGATATAGAATGCGTGGACTACGGATGCGTTCATCGCGAGGAGTATGGCGCAGATGATTGTGAGGATGGAGGTTAAGGTTAAGGGCGTTTGAAGATTTCCTGGGACGCTGATGGGTCAGAATCTGAAGCTGTCTACCTGATGGGGATACGATGGGCTGTACTTGCTGTGGCTGTGGTGGGAGGTTCCGAAATACGTCCTTTGGTGCGCGGCTTGGGCTCTTAGGTGAGCTGTTTGTCTACTGTCTGGGAAGGGCTTGGGCATCATCGCTGTGATGGTGGTGGTGGTGAGGATGATGTTTTCTTGGTCTACTTGGGACTTGTGTGTTGCGTGAGTGATAGTGGACTGACTAACCGACTACTAGGTGGCTGCCTGTCTAGTCAGGGAAAGAAAAAGGTTTTTTTTTTCTCGTGGGATTTAGGGAAACCATTCGGTAGATGAAGGGGGAGGCTAGGCTGTTACTTATTTGCTTGTTGGCTTGCTATCTTTCTTGTGAGAAGTGACTACTGGTGATGTATAGATGGGAGAACAAAGAGCTGTATCACTACCGGTAGGATAGAGATATGATAGGAATAGTGTCTAGAGTAATGTCTAGTATTCACCATATTGCTATCTGATCGGTGTAGGAGCGGTAGCATGGTCCTGGGTTAATTTGAATGGTGATGTCTCATGATTTTTCTATCTGTCCCACTCTCTATTGCATGTTTCAGGGTGGTTTCTTTCTTTCTCTCCGTCGTCGTCGTCGTCTTTCTTTCTTTCTTTTGGTATCATCTAGTCTAGAGTACATTAGAGAAGAACCTAATTTTCAGTCAACAGACTTCTAGTCCATTCTCTTCCGCTCTGAATTTCTGCCCTATGTTATTAGCCTTGTCTACCTATCAAGCAAGTATCATCCATCCATCTCTACATAATTCTCAAAAGGCTTTTCTTCTTCTTCTTTTCTCTCTCTCTCCCTCTCTCTCTCTCACATGCCTGTCGTCATGACCTATGATTTGGCATGCACGAAGGCGTTCCTTGGATGGAGAGGTAGCTGGCATCAGCACCGTGGAAGTTATAAAAACTAGTGAACTGGAACAGATTCTCACTTGGCGAGGGTAGAATTACTAGCCCTCGTACAATGAATGCTCAAAACGAAAATATCGACCCCCTGAGGTGGGTAAAACAAGGAAACGGGTTCTATTAGATAGCTAGAAGGTAGGCACTCACGGAAGCTGTTTCCCCGATGCCAACAATGACGAGCAAATTCAACGCTGAGCAAATCAAGACACGACACAAGTATAGATAGCACAACAGTTTCAGAAAATATTTGTTATTATACGACCTATGCTTGACGCCATTCCATATGCACAGTTCTCTCGATCTTCCAAATGTCTTTCCTCTTCCCTGCTGCTGGCGTCGCGAAATGCAGAGATCAGCAATGCATTATGAACGCAATTCTAGAAATATACCACCGACGTACTCCGCTCACCATGCGTGGGAACATCACAAATCGAATGTTGATGTTCCAGCCCCTCAAACATACATTAAAAAAAATGAGATGGTTCTGAGTAGAAGTCTCAGGAGGTGGCTTTATATTAGTACTTGTAACTTGCTTCTTACTATTCGTGCAATGCAAGTATTATGAGCTGACGAAGGCACTCCAATAGCTGCAACGTGTGGAGTAGCGTGCCAGTCGGCAAAAATCCCTCAATCGGAGACTATTATCATACTAGGCTCTAGACGAATCAGAGCTAATTGGGTGATCATCAAATGGCATTTATAGTACGACCAATTACCGATGATCGAGATGCGTATAAAACACTGTGAAAAGAGGTAGTCGAAAACGAGTGAGCTCAACTTGATAAGTTAGGTCTGGAATCTGACACCACTATCGCTGCTGGGGCGAAAAGGGACACCAAGCCTAGACTTAAGTTTGGGCTACTCTCCAGGATGTCGATATGTTTCGGACCATTGACGAGAGAACACGTCTTATTACTACGTGCCGCTGCTCATGTATGCGTCCGTAATGATAAGTCAAGCGAGCTATTTTCAGTCGGTTTGCATAGCAGAACCAAGGGCTAATTTGGCATCAGCAGTGTCCTGAGTCTTCTCTGTCTCTTGCGAGCTGCCAAGCTCAAGCTTGAACTCATCAACAATGGTGGAATCCTCGTGGGAGATGCTGTTAGGCGTAAGTGCCTTCAGTTCAATGTCTGACTTCTCATGGCAGGCATGGTTTGTGCGACCCTCGAGGATCTTAGAGACTCTCTGTTTTAGAGCATCTGCCTGTGCGAGTACAGTCTCGAGCGTAGCGATGTCAGCATCGGCCAGACTATCGCTAGCAATGCGCTGTGCACCATCTCGTGCCATCATAGAGATAGCAGCTGGGCTAGCTTGTGACTAGAGAAAATAATTGTTAGCAAGGTAAAACGAGTTATGTGGTGAAAATTAGACCTAGCTCACCATCATGGCTTGAGCCAGCTGATCGACCCCATCCCCCTGGCCTTCAGCCAGCTGCATGAGAACCAGCGCAGCTTGCTGTTCTTCTAGGCTTGGCGTTCTGCGTGCAACGGTCGAGGTGGTCGAGGTGGGGTCATGGACTGCTCTAGGCTGAAACTTAGGACCCCCACGGCTTTGTTGAACTCTGTAAACGAGATTAGATGACGCTAGAAAGGCAGGGTGATGCTACTTACCGAGAGATGAAGTCCTGCTTGATACCTTTTGCAGATACTCGGAACACACGGCCGAATGCCTTGTTTTCCCTCCAAGCAGCTTCATCATCGTCACTATCATCTTCCTCGATCTCTATCCATCCATTATTGGCTAGACCACGACTATAGCATTGCTCAATCACAGGCATATTTTTAATCTTGCGATATTTGTGTGCTGGAGCCAACCTCACCGACAGGTCACTGAGCAAGTCGTCGACATGGCAAGGGCAGCGCCATGTTCGTAGAATCGGAGGAAGGGCTAGAGGGGGGCTGAGGCATTCAAGATGCCAGTTAAGACCACAAACAGAGCAGGGGATGATAGGTCGATTATCTGTCGCTCCTTTGTGGCAGTTGTGGCACAACACCGCCTTATCACCATTCCTGAGCTTAAAGAAGTCGAAAGCTTCTTCTGCATTCTTCTTGTTTGTCCTGGAGGAAGAGTAATGTTAATTTTTAACCAGATTGTGTTAATGAAACTGATGGGTATACTCACTTGGGCTTAGGGGGTGCGGCCTCCTCATACTCGCCCTCTGCTCCAGTCCTAACACCTTCAAAGTACTCCCGAATTGGCTCGGGGAGCCGGAAAGCACGAGGATTTTTGCGTTGCAGACTGGCGACAAGTGGGCCTAGGATGCCTTTGTGCTCGTTCCCAAGTGGCGGATTATACCGCATCTGACATTCATTGCAAAACCATTCGTCGGGAATATGACCCTCGTCCATTGGAGGGTCAATGCACATAAAATGAAAAGAAAACGTGCACCCATCGCAACAGACCAATTCTCCATTGCCGCCACAAGTATAACAGGAATCGTCATTATCGTCCTAGAGTGTTGTTAGCACACTGCACTAAGCGGCCTGGCGGATTGCTACGCAGGATCCGGCAAAAGCGGAACCGAAAGATCAGCACTCCCCAATCTTGTGCTTCTGACCCTAGGGCTTGCTTCCCTGACTCCCTCATGCTAGACTCCCCATCTGTAAATAGGAAAGCAGAAGGTAATACACATGGCTCCGTATTGGAGAGAAACGATGAGAGAGGCTAGATAAGTGATTTGGAAGATTTCTGCTCACCTGATTATTCGATACGCCATTGCCCACAGGGCTCGGTCGCTCACCGTGACCACGAGGAATTCCCGCAGATGTGCCCTTCTTCTTCATCGGTCTGGTACACACAAAAGCACGATTAGCGAATCTTAGCTAGAGAAAACAGGATAATCGTAATAGTGAGACTCGAATATATCGGGTAAGGTCGGTTTTTTGCCCAATCTGCAATTATGTGGTGCCACATCGCCACTTGGCTTTGCCTCACTTGTGACAACACCAAACTGGGCCCCTGCAGACACCACACTTGCAAGCATGATGCACGTAGATAGATGAAGGAGAAGAATAAACCTACGATGTTTTGACGCGTAATCCACCGCGAGGCTTCTTGGAAGATCTTGGGTTTGTTGGGGTTGCAGCACGGGAATTGCGTGCCGACAGAGGCTCGAAATCAGCTCGGAAGGACGATGCAGTGGGTGAGCTCGCGTCGTCAAACTCGTCATGATTCCTCTTGGCTGCCCTGGCAGCTCGCGAACTCAGCACAGGAGCTGGTGTCCGTGACAGCCGAGCATGCTCGGGGGGAGGGGGAGCCGGTGGCTGCGGCAACAGGACTGGCTCGTGAGCCAACTCATCCAGCTTCAGAGGCTCACGGACAAAGCTATCTACAGAGGCACCCTTGGTGTTGACAAGCGTCTCAGACTTGCGAAAAAGCTTCTTTTGGATGAAAGAGTCAGCAGATTCATCGATATCACCAAAACGGCTCTGAAACTTGAGTGTAGGGATGGGCTGGTTAGCAAGGTGATGAGGGTCGCCGCTGGTTCCGTTGGTGGTGGTGGTTGCGGAGGCGTTGATAACAGCGGCGGGCATGCTCGAGTCCCGTGAGCGAGGATGATGTGTAGTAGGAGTGTTTTGCTCAGGAGCAGGGTTGGGCGAAACAATCTGCTTTTTGACGGCGGGTTTCGCCTGCTGCGCGCTGATTGGCTGCATCGAACTTGCCGGGATTTGCGCTTTATTTCCCTCGGCCTGCTCGTCCTCCATCCGCGAAGCCGCCGGATCGCCATCCACACTGCCCATAAAGTCGTCATAATCCTCGATCGCGTCATCGGGGACGGATGACAGAGACGAGGTGCTGCTGACCGAGCCCGAACGCGTCTTCTTGCCTCTTGGCGACCTGTCCTTGGCAATGCCGCCACGAGCGTGATGATGACTATGGTGATGATTGCCCTTCTTATGACTGTGTGGGTGCAAACCCGTGTGCAAACCCGTGCCATTTGTGGTGGCTGGAGTTGCAGCCGCAGTTGTAGACGTAGCCGGCGTAGCCGTAACCGTGACATGAGAATGTGCATCTCCTTTGTCAACGGGTGTCTTTTGCTCCTTAGCCCCCGCCGTTTTGCGCTTTTTGCTGACATGGCCGTCGGCATCGACCTCGACTTCACTCGCAGATCCCCGGAGAAGCGAGGCGAAATCCATCTTGATCAAGTGCTCGTAAGGTGCAGGCTGCGGCTTGTGCGGTGTCAAGCGGCCACCCGTTGAAGGCGGCATAAAGTAGTAGCAGCCTTTGTTCTCTTTCTTACCCTCTTTCTTCTTCTCGCTAATCAAGCGGCGAAATTTGCGAATAGTTTTGGGTGTAGCACGCTGATAGTAGATGTCCTCGATCATAGAGACAAAATTAGGATCTGCTGAATTTTCGTCGTAGAGAAGACGCAGCGCCCATGCGGTAGGGTAACGGAAGTGACGGAGAGCCTCGTCAACGGCAAACTCGACGATTTTGTTGGCTTGCTCTTTATCGTCAGGTTCGCGTGCTGGTTGATGAAAGGACAGGGTTTCAGAGTGAGTGGGGGATGTAGGGGCAGGTGTGGGAGCAGGCACGGGATCCAGAACGGGGAGAACGGGGAGAACCGGTGGTGCAGGGCTGGACCGCGCGCTCCTGTGCCTGTGTGATTGTCTGCGTGGGTGTGTGGGAGTGGCAGACGCGGAACAGGCATTGGCGTGGCTGGGATTCTGGGAGATGCGGCGGCCCTTGGACTTCTTAGGCACAGGCACAGGCACATAGTCATCGTCGTTCATGTCGTCCACGATGGGAAGCGGCAGCCCCAGATGCGACGTCGGCGACAACAAGACATCCGCAGAAACATCATCCGCAGCCCCAGGAGCCTCGCTGCTTGACATGCGAGTGACATCGGGCGGCGTTGCCGTGGCACTCGGTGTTGTGGTGACGGGCATGGTGGTTGCACCGACTGAGGCAGGCGAGAAGGGCTTCTTCAGGACTATCCTCTTCACCGTCGACGCAGAGCCGGGCGGGGGACTCTCAACACTGAGAGGCGCCTTCTTCAGCATGGCGGCCTTGGGCATGGTGCCGAGAGGAGCCATGTTCTCGACGACGCCGCTGCGGACCAGCCCGGCGTCCTGGAAGCTGGGCTTGTTCTGCACGGGTGGTTCCAGCCAGCGCTGCATGAACGAGCGGGACGCGTCGTTATTTCCGCCTCGGCCGTGGACGGCAGACGAGCTCGCGTGGTGGTGAGGGCTCGAGAGGCGCGATCGGGTGGGCTTGGAGTGTAAAGAAGACGAAGACATGGTCGTCGTTCTTCTGCGCGGCTCAGGCGAGGACGAGGGTTGCTGCCCCTATTTGCGGCTGCGCGTGCGCGTTGCGGCCTCGCGAGACAAGCTCCCTTCAATGCGACAGCTGCAGAACACGTTAGCTTGCGCTCTTGCAGCAGGATCTGGGGCCACGCACCTCTCTTTGTGCGTTGGACATGTGCACAATGCTGTTTGTTCGCGATGTGGTGGTTGGATCGGATACGCGGTATAATGGGCGACGGAATGCTGGAGCGAAAGGGGAGCTCCAAAAAAAATTACTGGTCTTGGGCCCTGCCCACCTCCCGCCATGACAGCACCAACCCGCGCCCCCCCGTCGCCTGTTGAGTCTACTAACCCACCGCTAAACCCAGTGCCACGCGCCGCTGTCCGGGGGCGCTGAGGACACGCCTAGGCCTGTCAGGCCTGCCTGTCTCTTTCTCTCGCTCTCTCCTATTCTCTCACCTCATGTCACTCACACTCACTCATTGTCGCTCGCTCTCCTCTCTATACCTCCTATTATTTAATGTCGTCAATACTCCATTTGCAAAAATAGGTAGTTGATTAACAGTTAAAAAAAACAAAAAACAAAAACAAAAAAACACTGGCCTAGGTATTCCTACATACTTATTTATCTAGGTGTAATGCGTGGTATGTTATCCTCTTTTTCCTTTCCCGTTTCTTTTTCTTGCTCTGCAGGCTCCCTAAGTGGACTATGCACATATTCCCAAATGCGTCGAGTCTCTCCCTGCTCTAGAGATAGGTACTTTCTGAGGTTAGTCAGTCACCTGAGGATCTTCGATCACCTGCTTAGCACCATCCCCTGAGGTCTCGTGTATTCCACCCGGGTCCGCTATCTACTCGTCTGCCTGCGTGGCACCGCACGCTTTGCCGTCGTTTGCTTCTCTGGGTTTCTGTTTGCCATCGTCGGCTTCCTGCAGTTAGCGGTTTGAGCACTGACTCAATCAACCCCCGGCCTGCAAACTTAGTCTGACTCTACCTTTACATGGTTGGCCTTTTGATGGCCTATTTCGCCCCTTATTGGGATAAAAATCGTGCTGATTGTTTCCGTTTTTCATTCGCCTATTTAATCTCGTCTGTTTCTTGGTCTTGCGAGAGGTCTGGACTCCTGCCAACAGTGTCCACGGAGCACATGAAGTTAAATGGGCACACTTTGAAGGAAAACATATGGGTTTTGTGCTTAGATTAGGTCTTTTCTCTTTATTCACTGTGACTTGCTAAAACAGGGCTCATATTTTGAGTAGCGAATTTTAAGGGATGCTTATTGTTGGTAGGCACGTCCTACACCTAATCCTTCCTTGGTAAGGAACACGCCCCGAGCCAGAACACCAGGCAACGAAGGTCTTAGCCATGTCCACCATCCACACGTGGAATGGGCTGAGCCAACACCCCTTTTTGTGTTGACCCAGCTTCCACATGTTTGCAGGTAGCTGTCTAGAGACACCGCGGCCGTCGAACATATATATATATATATATATATGAATGCAACACTTACTCATCATCCTCATTCTCCTCACCTCCCTTCTTGGCCGGCTTCTTCTTCTTATTCTTGCTCTTGCCCTTGTTCTTGGCCAGAGGTTGTTCGAGTATCTTTAAAATCTCCTCATCTGTGATCTTCTTGTCGGTCTGGTATTTACTGAGATCAAGTGCTGGCGGAGCGCCAAGTTTCGTAATACCGTTCTTAGTAATAGCTGCCTGACATTAGATTCTATGCAAATTGTATGGAAAGCTTCCTCACCAAGCGTAGTTAATGACCTGGCAACCGGCGCGCCGTCCTTGTCTCCGACCAGTTCATATTGCCGTAACACATTAGACCGGACGCCGTCGAAAACTCCAACCTTATATTTCGTATCGGCACCCTCATCTTCGAGCTGTCTCAAGCTGAAAGGGAAATGACCAAACTTGGTCTGGATCGTCGATAGTGTCTTACGCGCCGTCTGTGACTTTAGGATATAGGTGTTGGTGGTACGACGATGCAATGTGGCCCGTTGATCCAGAGTCTTAACTTTGCCAGAGCCTAAAGTCACTCCCATCTCCACGCCCCAAACCTCGCCAACCTGGGGGATACCCTCGCCTTTGGTACCTTCGGCGGGCGCAATGACAATCTTCTTGGTGCCTTCGATCTCGTTACGATCAAAGAGCCATGATGTTGTGCTTTCGACGAGGTTGCATTCGTAACTTTTAACCACTTTATCTAGCAGAGAGGTGATCTTGGACTGTGTAGGGGGCTTCACAGCGGCGGCTTTGGCTTTCTCCTCGTCAGTGCCGCTTGCAAGCAGCCCAGGAGGCATCATGAGCCGCATGAGAAGCTCATTCGCGTAGTAATTGGCCAACATCAAGTCAGCAGTGCGTCCGGTAACGACACCCTCGGCGCCATCTTTAGACGGAACGATGATCGTGTCGCAAACGATGGAGCCAAAGCCATCGATCTGTGCGCCTAGCTGGATCTTGACAAGCTCTCCCGACTGCAGCTCAACATTGGCTTCGGCAGAGTCGGACGTTAAAGGTGTGTAAGGCGTGACGTAGGATGACGGGGAAACGGTGGTGGGATGAGAGAAACCTGGTGGAAACAAAGCACGAGACGTCAGCCACAAGTCCAAGTTGAGGTAGTAAGCCGCAACAGATGCGGCTGCACAAGGCGGCACTTACCCTTGAGCTTCGTGGTACGGTAAACTTTGGAGACCTCCTCCTCAATGAGCTTGTCGCCCTGCTGGCAGATGCTTACTATCTTCTCGCCAGCGACGCATAGCTGAGACACAGCAGCAAGGACCTTCTCGCTGATAGCTGCTGCGGTCTTGTACTTGGTGAGAACATCAGGGTTCTTGAGCGAGTAGTCTAGATGATGTAGCTTGCAGTTAGCCCTAGCGCGTCCGAATACAAGACCTCGTAGGATTAGAAAGAGATTGTGGTGCAACTTCACTCTTAAAACTCGACTACAATTATATACTTCAGAAAAGAAGGGAAGGGAGAGGAAAGCTACAGAGAGTTATACGAACCAACATCTTTTTCTTCCGACATATTGCTTGTTTTAAGCCGGTGGCTATATATAATATTGGAGATACGGCTCTGGAACTTTGATTAGAGAGGAACAAAAGAAAGGTCAAAGTGGATCGAATATACCTTTTGTATTGGAAGTGGTAGATGGGGGGAGGTATCATAGCACAAGACGGGTATTTTGAGGTTTTGCTCTGGCGGAGGGGCTTTGTGGGTGTTGGAGGGGTAGGTGAGGTCACTATGTTCAGAAACAGGTACCATAGGTACATCTTTGATCTGCATCCAAGCTCGTCTATTCCAGATTCAGGTCAGCTCTGCCCAGGCCACCCAGGCCACCCTTCCAAAATGACTTAGGTACCTGTAGCTGCATATCTAGGTATAAGTAAGTACCTAGGTATGCATCTGTACCAGGGGCTTTTAAACTCAATACCTTTAATTTGACCACTGAAGTTTTGCTACCTAGGTAGGTACCTACGCAGGTGGGTCAGCTTTTTAGAAAAAGTACTAGTGGATATGGTATTTCCTCAACATGAAGAAACATGAATAGATATGTAGTAGAGTCATGGCTAGGTAGGTATAATGTTTAGCTAGTACCTATGTTATGCTAATGCTAGCCATTATTTGAACTGCTGGTGTAGGTGCGGGAGGAGATCTTGATGGCTACCTGGCAGGTACCTACCTAATCAAATTCATAATAGACCAAACAGGCATTTCAGCTCGTGCTGACAAACTTATGCAACTAAGTAACTAAGTGCAGTAACACATGCATCAAATTGAGTTGACTGATTAAATTAACCTAGGTACATAAGGTACCTTAGGTATCTAGCTAAGTACACATAGGTACTTAGGTACTAGGTATCTATCAAGGTACTTAGATAAGTATTGATCATCAGCGTTTACGCAGATCACAAATAAAGTATGCTGCATTTTTTTTTGGTAAATATATGCACATGGACTCTAGATCGGGATGAGTAGGAAAATGCTACAGAAATATAAGAAATATGTGTTAGAATGAACTAAAGGGTGGTATCTTCTATTGATAAAGCTACCCTTTATCTTATGAGGTACCTAGTAGGAGACTAGAGCCTTGAAGTCATGCGAAATGCACGGGCCAACTGGCTTGGACCCTGTGCTTAGACAGTAACAGGGTTTGGTACCTAGGTAGGCTTAGTTACCGTATGATACAGTATTGGACACTGTACAGTTGTTGCCCGTCGCCCGTAGGTGCTCCGTCTCTGGTCGCGCCAAAGGCTGCATCGCGTAAAAACGAGCAGCTGCACTTGAACCAATACCGAAGCATGCCATGCCTCCAGCCGCATAGCTCATTCACGACCAACGACCTCGTATCATAGTCATTGCGGATCGCCCTTCCGCCCACTCAGCAGCGCAACAACACATGATCTAGGCCATTTTCCGACTACACAAGATCCAGTCCCGAACTCACTCCACTTGCGCTAACATCGGGTGCGACAACAAGCCGAATCTGACAGAGCACAAGCGGCTCATCAGGCGCCGACCTGCCCCTGAGCATCTGTCGCAGCAACATCGAAACGCACTAGAATCCCTCTCCCTTCTTCGCCATGGCAACTCAACAAGATGCCGACGTCGCTTCAAGTCGCGCGTCTAGTGGTGGCGCTGTCCACCCTGCCAACGCAACCGCAACTTCGACGCCGAAACCAGACCACTCTTCTTCGTCAACGCCGAACGACAAGGCCGATGCGCCCTCGGACGCGAACGAGGGCGGCCTTCCATTTCGCGACAAGGATGCTTACCAGAGGATCCTGATAGAAAAGGCCATAGCACGCGATCACATCAATGCTGCCGCCTTGATTGAAAATAATAAAAAGAGCACCAAGCACAACACCACCTCCTATTCCAAGATAGGAGACTATAAAATGCTACGCGGCGAATACAGGCCCTGGTTCCCACCCTCCAAGCTGTACGGCGAGGGCTACAGCGGCTATGGGAATGGGCGCACCGAGATTGGCCCCATCTCGCGGCTGACGTATCCTCAGCAGAAGAAGATGAGGCCGGGCAAGCGAACCATACCGCCTCTCAAATGGAAAAGGAAAGACATGAAGCAGCAGGCTGACCAGCATGAGGAGCTCGTACCTGTGCGACTAGACGTCGATCACGACAAGGTAAAACTGCGCGACACCTTTACGTGGAACCTCCATGAGCGATTAGTTCACCCCGAACTGTTTGCTATGCAGCTGGTCGAGGACATGGAACTCCAACCCCCTGTCGCCCAGCCCGTCTACGATGAGATTATGAAGCAGTTCCGTGAACAGCTCAACGATTTCTATCCATTCGTATTCTCAGACGAAGACGCCTTGGACCCTGAATTGCCCTATTCGGCCTGGAAGAACGACGAAATGAGAATACTGGTAAAGCTTAACATTACCATCGGACAGCACACTCTGGTTGACCAGTTTGAATGGGAAATCAACAATCCACTGAATTCCCCCGAGGAGTTCGCTGCGAGCATGTCAAGGGATCTTGCTTTATCTGGAGAGTTCACAACCGCCATAGCCCACTGTATCCGAGAGCAAACACACCTATTCACGAGAAGCCTGTATAGCATTGGACACCCCTTTGACGGCAGACCAATTGAAGACCCAGACCTTGTGGCCGCCTTTCTCCCATCACCTTTACCTAATGTGTTCCGCCCACAGCAACAGGCCAAGGACTATTCACCGTATCTATATGAACTTAGCGAAGCCGACTTGGAGAAAAACGAACTAGTGTTTTCACGAGAGCAGAGACGGCAAAAGAGGTCTATAAATAGACGCGGTGGGCCAACACTCCCAGACCTGAAAGAGAGACAGAGAACGGTCCGCACTCTCGTTGTATCATCCACTCTACCTGGTGCGGCGACGGATGTGGAAGAGAGCAGACTCTACAAGCGTGTCACAGGCGCTCCTGGGACTGGCCGTAGAAGAGGCCAAGGTGGTCGCGATGGAGACCTCTCAGATTCTGATGAGAGTGACGACTCGTCACCTGACTCTCCAGCACCGGCTGGCACAGCAAGAACTAGGGGTATGCGAGGTGCCGCCACAGCAGCCCAGCAACGTATGGCGAATCTAGGCCGTTCTGAAACACCGGAGGCGACCATACATCATCACGAAACCCGAACATCTAGAAGATTTGGTCGTGAAGTAACACGCGAGGCGACAGAAGAACCTCAGCACTTCGTAGTAACGTTGAAGGTATCAAAGGAGAAGCTACGGAAACTGCTTAGGGATTCCAAATTGAAGCAAAGCACACCAGCCGGCTCTATTACGCCCTCCCAACCTCACAGTCGCGCTATTGGCGCATCGGCCTCCAACACCATGCCTCCGCCATCTACTCCAAATGCAGCAACAACAGCAATCCCTGCCCGATCACCTTCCAATGGGACGCCGCCTGGCCAGCTTGGTCGAGTAGAGGCCCCGGCCACAAAACCGGGTGAGCCTCTGCCGACTCCTGTAAGACCATTTCCCCCTATTTCTCCGCACCCTGATCCCTCCATCTTCCGTTATTCTAGTAGCCGTTATGATCTATGACCTATCCTTGTCACTTGGTCGCGGCATAGCTAGGTACCAACCTTCATTCTACACTTCTGATGACCTGACTTAACCGCTATACTCACCATTGTTCATAGCCCCCTCCTCCGGCGTGGCTTGTTAGTGCTCTAGAACAATTCAGCCAGGAAGATGCATACAAAAACGACCGGTTTGAGGGCATTATGCGTTACAGCGCTGTAGACACCAATACCGGTGCACCTTACCCTATTCCTCAAAATGGCCAGCCCACACCCCCTCACGTTCGATTCTATTTCCTCCCCAGGATACGGTGTCATGACTGCCCTGGAAAGTTATACACGCCCGGCCCGGACTCGTCAGCTTCGAATTTCGAGGTGCACTTAAAGAATCGAAATCACAAGGAGAAAGTCGAAGCTCGGCTCGCGGCAGCTTAAAAGGGAAAGGGAAAGGATCTACAACTAAATCAACGGTGGGAGAAGGAATCGGGTGCAGTGAGTCGGGTATGGCGTCTTTTCTCTGTTTGAATATTTCTAGATGTATACCTACGTGCGATCGTCATGGCCAAATGACCTTTTGGGCACGCAATGCTCATATGTAAGCAAGCGTTGGAGTTTGTATTGAAAGTGTAGATGGGCTGTGGGGTATCCGGCCGCCATTTTCTACTCGTTTGTACATGAATCCGTTCAATATTCTTGATGGCACGGTCAGGCAGCTCTTGAGCCACGATCTACGCCAGCACCGCGTATAGAGAGATCACGATATTATACAGCTTAGACGCTATTTGGTGCGAATATGGATAATGTTTGATTTCATAGTCCAATAACATTTAGCTTATCAGAGGCTGAAAAGGAACTCCAGACAAGTTTATGCTAAGTTGGTCGGTTTATTATCACCATGGTTTGGTGTTCATATCAGGCTACAATTGTCCAAGTCCACCTTCAACCGTACACCGGCGATATCTCATAGACTTATATATTCCACACGAAGTGACTGATTCTTCGTCTCGGCACATATATCTCTCTGGAACTATGCCGTTCCGGGGGAGTAAGCCAGTGGTTAAGAATCTGACTAGTCACGGGGCATATCTTAGGCAGATCACTAAAATTTTTCTCAAGGGGAATAGGGGAAAGGGGGGATCGTTGAAAGCTCTTTAAGTCACGTTAATGAGACTGACTTACTACATACATACATCTCAAGCTCACTATCAAAAAACCCGCTCAGGTAGTTTGCGCAAGCCATTCCAGCAGAAGCCCCCGATAATCCGCGGGCAAATGAGGCTGCGCAATATTCGCCCATAGCCCCCGTTTCCTCATAGTGCGCAGGCCCAGGTCCTCCAAGAGCAGATCCGTATAGGGGATACTATCGAACACGAGGTCCGGGAACGAGGTGCCGGAGCCTCCGCTTTCTCGCGGCCGTCGGAGGCGCTCGTACTCGGTGTGTAATGTCGTCGAGAGGGAAACTGTCTCTGGGTCTAATTCTTCGCGGAGACGATTCTCGAAGAACGCTGTCACCCATAGCGCCTGCGCTTGTGCTACTATTATCGCGTGAACCGAGCGGTGCATGCCGATGAAGGCTATGTTGCGCTGTTTGAGGAAGCGAGGGGATGAGGGGGCTAGGAAGCGGTATAATTGATATGGCGTTTCGCTGGAGTCGAGGGGAAGTAGTGTGTTTGTATGGAGTTTGGGGGATAAGCCCCATCCTTTCTGGGCTTTACTGTCTCCTGGTAAAGTCCTCTTGGGCGAGAATCCAAGTTGGGAACATCGTGCTTTTATTCGAGCATGGGCCCAAGATCGCATATCCTCGTTTTGCCGGTCTTGTGATTCTGGCTTATTAGTAGTTGTCTTGCGTCGGGATTGGTGAGAATTATCTCGGGAGCCCTTGATAGGATCCTGTTGGCGAGATACGGCCTCTCGTGGTAACCCGATCTCCTCTGAGATTCCCTCTGGCTTGAACTTTATTGGGGGCGTACACTTCCAGCCGGTACAACATACCACAGCATCAGCCTTCAAGTTACTGCCGTCCGAAAGCTGTACCATCGTTTCTCCCAACGATGTAACGTCGGCATGATAGACTACGATCCGACCATTCCTAACAAACTCGAACCAATCCGTTTCATAGTTATGTATACCCAGCGAGTTACCCATCCAGAAGATCGACGTCCACGGCCTTAGCATTTCCAGTTGAGGATCGCCGTACCCAGTGGCTGCCGAGGCGAGGAAATCTAACACAGTCCAGAATGCCCATGCTAGGCACATACCAAGGATCGTTTCCTGGAAGAATCGTCGAACCAACGAGAAGCCCGAGCCGAAAGGGCTGGGGTCGAACCAGGTGAATAGACGGGTGGAGGATAACCGGGCGAGTGTCAATTTTATCCCAAGGAGGTAGATAGGTCGCCAAACCCGACTTGGACCGCCTCCCGATCGTCTTATTACCATGTGAGCGCGAGCGCCCGTAGAAACGACAGAATAACATACGTCCCAGGCGGACTTGTTACCGCCGATAACCACGACCTCTTGACAGCTTCTCAGGTCTTGCGAACGTTCGTAGAGATCTTTAGCATGGAACAGCGGACCTATGAAATTAGAACTACCTAGAAACGTCGGCATGCGCGCCTCAGAGGTAAGACCAGTAGCGATGACGAGCTTGTCGCAAGTTAGCTTTCCAGCTCGTGGCCCATCCTTACAGACACGTCCATATTCGATTTCCCATGTCCCATCCTCACGGAGCAATGCTGTCTCTACCCGGGTTTGTGGGCGGAAACGCTTGTCCAGGCCGAAGTGTCTTGCGAAATCCGTGAAATACTGGTGAACCACAGAGCCGGGGATGTGTTGACCCGGCGCGAGCCCATACCGCTCAAGATCCATGGGGAAATCGCTAAACTCATATGAGCCGACGACATTGTTCGTCTTCAGACCAGGATAGAGCCGCTCTGCAGCCCAGGTGCCTCCGATTGAGCGACCTTCATCTAGTATGATGAGTCTTTTGGACTCGTTCGGGTTCGTATCTAACAGCGTTCTAGCAATCGCAAGACCGTGCAATCCTAAGGTTTCATATGAGCTGAATTCTTCAAGAAGACTTGCATTCGCCAATTTCGTTACCTGCGCCGACAATGACAACGTCAAAGTGTTCCATAGTTACCAGAGAAATTCCCAGTAAAGGCCCATCCCGGTGCCCAATACTACCTAGATTGTTGCTAATTTTTCGAATACGATTATGCCTCCATGCTGGATTTTAACAGCTGGTTCGCGTCGTACGATGACTAACGCTGCTGTATGCTGAAGATATCCAATGAGGGGTTCGATACACCGCCAAGAATAAGAAACCTAATGCGGCGAAATAAGTGAAATGAATGCTTGCGGATTATACTTAGAGGAAAAGGTATCAACAATTGATATAAGTCTCATCCCGCTTCTACCATAAGCTCTCTGCCTTCTCACACAATCTAGCGTATGAACTATCGATGTAACAGGTGATTTGTGTCAGTCAATGTGCTGCAGACAGCCATATTATCATGGGTAATGTGGGATTTCGGCGCCTGGAGAGTTTGATTTGTTTGGTACTGAGTCCTATTTATTCTCCCTCCCCGCCCCTTTACATGTAGATAACGCATGTAACACGCCGGTATCCGGACGACCATCTCGTGAATTACCAGAACGCAGATATCATCAAGTCCCCGTTTTCTACAAAATACACAGTCGGAGCAGAAGCTTTCCTGAAAGTATTCGCGTCATATGATATTACCCGGTTGTGACGGAATTCGGGCACCCGCGTAACGGGACAGACGATCCATGTACTATTCGAAAACGATGTATCACACGGAAATCGAATTTTCTTCTGATTAAAGGAGTGTACCACATAAACCAATGATCTTAGTCTTCATCTCTAAACATACATATTCATCTGTACGACGCACAGCAACGGTACCACCAGCACTGATATGCCACGTTTCAGACCCGCCAACGCCCGTATCGTGGTCGCTGCCGGAGATCTTGGTGTGGCGAACTGTTGTGCGAGTCACAGCTGAGAAGTCACCGGTCCCTCCTATATTTATGCAATCGAGATATCAGAGTAAGCGCCTTTGACCGTTTCTCATTGTCTCGCTTCATCACATGTGTAGCACGGAAGCATGCGTGCTTACGGGAGATCACCTATGCGGTAGATCACTCAACGGAAGGCTACCTATGCCACGCCCCGTGAGATGCAAAGATCCTTTGTAAGTCATATTCGTATGAAGGCGTATCGCATAAAGTCTCGGATGTGAAGTAAATGAAGCTATTCAGGCATCCAAGACATTGAGCTGAACGCTGAGACAGAGGGCCTAAGGTCGAAGGAAATGCTGGACTTATACCCTAACTCCTAGGAGGCCCTGAGAGGCTTCAAGGGTAGTCAAGGGATCCATGAGACCATAAGAATATTATTCTCATTCAGAGTGATTCTCCAAGCCCTATATACAGCCCTTGTGATAACATGAGACCTCTTTTTTTTCGGCGCGCTCGTCATGACACCAATTGACAACGATGCCTTCGGGTAGTGAATATCTGTAAAACATCATTATGTCTCATCCCAAGCGAGGGCGGGATAGCCGAATATTCGAAGGCCGAGACAGTTGTTGACGGCTGAAACCTTTGCTCCATAGACTTTCTGTATAACTCACAACAGGCATGTTCGGCTACACTTATCTTTCAGACTCAAAGGAGGAGTTGACTTATCACAAGTCCAAAGCTACTCCGGACTTCTTAGTTGCTCCTCCCGCTTGTACAAAAACTAGTAAGGGTTTCTATGACGCCTTTCTCTCACCTAGCGTAAACAATAGGCGTAATTGCCAACGATTCGACTGAGTGCCATTCAAATCTCCAAAACGACTTCTATTGCAATAGACGGACATCTATTCTAACTGAAGGTTATGTCCGCTCCACTAACTTCAACATGAGCTTGTACATGCTCTTCTAGACCTTTGCTAAGGCCTTTATCATGTCTTCAAGTTTACAGACTGTTAAAGCAGAGTGGAATTGGTCTTTTTGAACCCTTCTGTCTGGTCACGACTGACCGTGAGTTGCAATTGTTCGAATGCGTTAGGAATAACTTCCCTTGATGCTTGATACATCTTGAAGCTAGCATACAGCATGGCCTCGCTCGTAGCTCGCGAGGGAGGATTGACCCGACTATCCGAATAGCCATGCACGTTTAAAACTCTATATGGTTCTAGAAGCTTTTCCTGACGACATTATCTTCTTCTCTCCCATTCCTCAGTTGTTGCGGGACGATGTTATCAGGACCTGTGAGGGGACTTGTCAGGGTTCTCCGCAAACCAAGCCTACAACCAGGGGACTACCGAACCACCGGAACTTGGCCTCAACTACATCGTGAGCTGAAAAGGTCCACAAGAGCCCCTCTCTTTCGCTGATTCTCCAACTTTGGTCAACAAGTAACAATGTACATCTGCACCATATGCACAAACTCATTTCCACCACACAGCTGTCGCCATTCTTGCGGTTATTCGGGGCGAGAGCCCGTACACCGCAGACATAGAATGAGGTTCTCGACGTCTTGCCCTTGTTGAACTGGCGTAGAAATGCAGTGACGATGCTTTGGGGCAAATTATTCCGCTATAAAGAGCTTTAGTACTGTGAATTGAATCCCAGTGATGATGATTCACCTCGCTCAACCTTCGTAGAAAATGGTGTCACTCAAGTGCCTGTCAGCGACAGTGCTATCGTTATGCACTGTCAATGTCTTTGGGTTAACACTTGGAGGGAAACCCTATACCATCGCCAACCCCGGACGTCGTGAACTTCTTCAAGACCTAGTAAGAGACGAAGTCGTCTAATCCCTTTAGTCGTTTCTAACTAGCACTACCTAGGTAACATGGGACGAAAATTCTCTCTTCGTCCGTGGAGAACGGATCATGTTTTATTCGGGCGAGTTTCATCCGTGGCGTCTCCCGGTTCCAGGCCTATGGCTCGACATCTTCCAAAAGATAAAGGCCCTCGGCTACAATGGCGTGTCATTTTACGTTAATTGGGCGCTGCTCGAGGGGAATCGAGGCCACTTTACTGCAGAAGGAGTGTTTGCGTATGAACCGTTCTTCGATGCCGCAACTGAGGCTGGTATATATCTGTTCGCTCGACCGGGACCATATATCAACGCTGAGGTTTCTGGAGGAGGGTACCCGGTGTGGTTACAGCGTAACATAGGGACTCTCCGGACTAACGAGACGGCGTATATGGAAGCAACAAATAACTATGTCACACACATAGGGGAAATCGTTGCAGCTGCACAAATCACCAACGGGGGCCCCGTTGTCCTTCTACAGGCAGAGAATGAATATGGTACATAAACCCCATCCCTAGGAATATTCTGTAGATCGTAGGCTGATTGTTGTGGCAGTACGTATTATGCCTGGATTTGACTGGGCGTTCGCCATGGACACACTCACAATGGAGTAGACATACTTACGCGTTATATAGACCAATGGCGCTGACTGGATCAAATTTCCTGACTCTACGTATATTGAAGCTGTCAACCAGCAGTACCGCGATGCCGGCGTGGCAGTCCCACTCGTCAATAATGAGGCTTCAATCATTGGTCTCTTCACCCCTGACAAACCCGGTGGTCCTGATATCTACGGACACGATAGTTACCCTATTGGCTGGGATTGTAAGTATGAGCTGATTTGAACCGAACATAAACTGACACGGCTTAGGCGCAAATCCTGAGAATAATTGGACACCGGGGAAACTCCCGACAGACTGGAGACAGCTTCATCTCGAACTAAGCCCGAATACCCCCTATTCGATCCCAGAGTTCCAAGGTGGTGCTATCGATAGTTGGTACGAAAACCTGCGCCACATACTTCGCCTTGTACTGACCAGTGCTAGGGGCGGACCCGGTCTTGAGGGTTGCGCCGTTATGGCGAATCATGAGTTCGAGCGTATCTTCCATAAGAATACCTTTAGCTTCGGTATAAAACTATTTAATATCGTATGTAACTCAAGCTTGATCTACTAAGCACCCTCATTCACTCTCAAACTAATCAATTATTCTAGTATATGGTAAGCAGTAATTGCTAATTACTTGCTGAACGAATCTGACTTTCTAGACCTTCGGCGGTACAAATTGGGGCAACCTGGGACAACCTGGAGGATATACCTCCTACGATTACGGCGCAGCTATCAAGGAAGACCGAACCATTATACGAGAAAAGTATGCTGAAGCGAAACTCATGGGTCATTTCCTCACCTCGTCTCCGGCATATTTAGACGCTACCCCCGGAGATCTAACTAATACATCCTACGTGAGCACCCCAAAACTCACCACAACTCCAATCTTTGGCACACCCACTACCTTCTATATCGTTCGTCACTCTGCTTACGAGTCCCTCGAATCTACGCCATACACCTTCAGCGTTCCCACGAGCGCTGGAAATGTTAGTATCCCTCAGCTAGGCGGAACCCTAACGCTGAACGGAAGAGACTCCAAGATCCACGTCACGGACTATGATGTTGGCGGCATCAATCTGATATACTCGTCTGCCGATATCTACACCCACGGAAAGACGGGCGAAAAAAGGGTCTTACTGGTCTATGGCCTCGAGGGTGAAACACACGAGCTGGCCTTCTCGTCAAAGCTAGGCAAGCCGACTGTCGAAGGGGGCGAAGCCAAGATCCAGACGAAGGGTTCTGCGGTGGTCGTCCAGTGGGAAGTTACGCAGAATAAGAAAATCTTGCACTACGGTAGTAACCTCGACGTCTACCTTCTATGGCGCAACGACGCCTTCAAGTACTGGAAGCTCGAGCTCGAGTCGCCCGCGCCCATCGGGAATTTCACCTCGTCATCAAAGGACACCATGATCGCCAAGGCGGGTTATCTCCTACGTACGGCCACGAAATCCGGAACGTCGCTGCATTTGACGGGAGACTTGAACGCCACTGCCGATCTAGAGGTCGTAGCGGGACTCCCGGGATCGAACAACGTATATTTCAACGGGAAGAAGGTACCTGGGGTTAAATCCGTCAATGGACGGCTCACGGGCGAGCTGACGTACACGCCCTCCGTGCTGACGCTTCCTAATCTTGCATCCCTTGACTGGAAGATGATTGACTCGCTCCCCGAGATCAAGTCTTCGTATGATGACTCGGCGTGGACCGTAGCCGACCACACGACTACGAACAACACGTCCTATGACGAGACATACTTCATCGAGTTCTCGCTGAAAACGCCCACGTCGCTCATCGCAGGCGACTACGGTTTCGGCGCAGGCTCGCTCATCTACCGCGGCTCCTTCTCAGCCCTCGGCAATGAATCCTCGCTCTACCTATCGACGACCGGCGGCGGCGGGTTCGGGCACTCGGTGTGGATCAACGAGACATTCATCGGGTCGTGGACAGGGTCCACCGCCAGCAGCTACAACCAGACTCTACCCTTCCCCTCCACGCTGAACCTCTCCCGCGGGAAACCCTACGTCATCACGGTGCTGATAGACCACATGGGGCAAGAGACGAACTGGTGGCCGGGCCACGACCTGATGAAGACGCCGCGGGGCATCATCGACTTCGCGCTCGCGGGCCACGAGAAGAGCGACGTCACATGGAAGCTCACCGGGAACCTCGGGGGCGAGGAATACCGCGATACAACCCGCGGACCCCTGAACGAAGGCGCTACGTGGGCGGAGAGACAAGGGTATCACCTCCCGGCGCCGCCGAGCCAGGACTGGGAGGCGGCTTCGCCTATAGAAGATGGCATCGACGCTGCTGGTGTCGCGTTCTATGCCGCGAGCTTCGACCTCGATATCCCCGCTGGCTATGATGTGCCGCTTAGTTTTGTGTTTCACAATAGCACCGCGGCTGCTGCGGCGAATTATAGGGTTCAGCTCTTCATCAACGGGTGGCAGTTTGGAGAATACAGTAAGTGAAGTGTGCTCACGTCGGCGAGACATCCCTATTTCTATTTTCTTCTTTTCCTAGACTGACATTTATCCCAGTCAATAATCTGGGACCGCAAACTAGCTTTCCCGTGCCCGAAGGTGTGCTAGATTATTCCGGCAAGAATTACCTGGGCTTGACGCTATGGGCTCAGGATGCTGCTGGTGCGAAGCTCGATGGGCTAAGTCTGGTTGCGAACGCCGTGATACAGTCGGGCATGAGGAAACCCAGTCTGACCTGGAGTGACAGGTGGGTTAAGCGGGAGGGTGCTTATTAGTCTTGTCGTTAGCGTGTCAATATAGCCTATAATGACTCCCTTGAGCATGGAATGTTATGCATTTCCAACATTGCCTTCAGAAACCTGATAGAGCTTCGGTAGGCACTGAACAGGCTGTGTGCTATACTACACGACCAGGTCATAATAAACATCCATTAAGTAAATCAGGAACCAATTCTTTTGAACTACACATACAAGCTCCGTATGCGAACTCAATCATCGTCGTCATCGCTCCCACTAGACCAGCCCTCCTTATATCCCTCAGCAATTTCCGCGAGTTCATTCCCGATTGTTTCCCGGTCCTCGAGACCGATGGATCGGATGACGGCTGTCCGAAGTGACCTTACCTTGTCCATGACGGATGTATCTGTAGTCAGTGACGTGCGCATAGCCATGTGCTCTTTGATTGCGCTGCTATTATTGTTTCTGAATATCGTCGGATAGCTATCGAGAACTGGAAAGGAGAGCTCAGAGCGGTAACTGTGAGACGATTAATAAGTGCTATGTATTTAAGGTTTACTTTCGCTTTGGAACTCACTTATGAACTTTCGGTCGGCGTCTCCTGCCAAAGCGACCTGTGACGATACCATCGTTATCGTCCTCTGTTGACCCCTCAATCTCCGGTCCCCTGTAGGTCTGTATTTGACTGAATACGTGTCGCTTCTTTGGTCTCCTCGTTCCTGGGTCTAACTTTAGATCTTGTGGACATGATAGATCCACCTTTAAGGACGCTGTGCCCTTTTGTGAACCGGATTCGGATTCGTCATCAATGGCATCTTGGTAAAAACTAGAGATGGTATCACCACGTGAAGTTGCTCCGTTTTGCGTTTGGCTATGGAGGCTGATGGGGCTCATTTCTATGTTTGCAATCGTCTGTCTCCCAAAGACGTTGAGGATATCCGTCATGTGACCCAAGTTGCTTGAGTATATGTGATCAGACGTTTTGAGACGAGTGTAGAGGGTTGTGCTCTCGATCGTAGCTGCGAAGAGGGCTGACACGTGCCACGGAGATGATGCATCTAGTTGGATATTGGACGGAAGTGGCTGCTCGGGCATAGCAAGAGGTACGACTAGAGAAGCTTGCGAGCTTAGTTCAGCCAACGCGCGCGCCTTGTTAACCAACTTTAGTAGCCTTTTCTCCTATTGCTTGTCAGTCCTGATGAAAATTACACGGGTATGTGAAGTGTAAGTTACCCTAGGAAGACCCCTGACGGGCTCCTGTGCTCCGAAAACCCACACGGGAGTCTTACCATATTCGTCTCGTATCCGTTCAACATACTTAGCTGCAAAACTACTCCACGCATCGTCGAGCCCGGTCATGATCTGAAGACCCTGCATGTGATCCGCTTCTTCAACAAAGGGACGTAGGTCTCGATCGAGAAGATCGTGCTCCTTATCCAAGTTGGCAAACAACTCCTCGCCCATATTCCACTTCTCAAAGGGCATGAGTGTCGAATTCAGCTCATACTCGTTCAGCTGGACAATCGATTTGGGGTGATAGAAGACCCTGTTGAAGTCAGACCAGTACCTCACCGTGCTCGTGGTGAGTTCAGGAGGCGCCTGTCCCGAGTCTAGGCTTTCCTGGTATGCGCTGGCCCCTATCGGTTGCTGTTTGTGCACGACTGCTTGTCCCGGCCTAGAGTCAATGAGAACACGTCTATTGAATGCGGACAAACTGGTAGCCACTCACCACAAGCTACTCGCCTCTGCATCTTCGCTCAAATCATAAAGAGCGTTGAGTCTCTTTAACGTGCCGAACCCACCCTTCAGGTCATAGATGACGGTCCTCGGCATGAAAGTCTCGGTGCCGTCCGCGCCGAGGCCTGGCCTGAAATGAACATCATGATCGACTGGC
This sequence comes from Xylaria sp. FL1042, assembly GCA_022495085.1. NCBI lineage: Eukaryota > Fungi > Ascomycota > Sordariomycetes > Xylariales > Xylariaceae > Xylaria > Xylaria sp. FL1042. The sequence continues at coordinate 216,314 of MU380135.1, forward strand.
GACTCTTCGTTTGGACCATAAGTGAAATATGACTCCTATACAATCGGGATTAGTCAAAATCGACCACTCACGTTTCGATGACCTCACCTGAGTATTCCAGAAATGTGTTGCTATATAGTTGCTCTGCTGCCCGAGCTGCAGCGTGATGATCTCACGCATAGTCGAGTATACTATACACACAAGTTACATAAAAAGGTAATGCGACTTATTTATCCCATTTATTATTTTCTGTATGAAAGTCGCATACAGCATACTTACAGTACCTAGTACCCAATAATAGTAGTAGGCACCTAGATTCATAGTACATTAAAATGAAAACGGGCCGCTGTCAGCCGAGAACAGCTGGCGTCACGGTTGTTCTAGATACTAAGTACTTAATTAAGTACATAATACCTCCTGAACAGACCCTGGACAAAGTGCCTAACCTCGCTGGGTACTTTAGGTATCCTCAGCGAGATTATCATGACAGCCAAGGCGGTAGCCAAGGCGATAGAACCCCTGTTTCACATGCAAGACATGTACCATCACTCAATCTTGTGCCAACATACTACATATTTAGCGAATAATTCGAGTGCCTTTTTTCTTCTTCGACCATAAACACGTGCATACGCCGAGCCCCGATACGGAAACGCGAACCAAACAATGTCGCTGGCGCAAGAATGGGAATCCCTTAAGACGCTTCCCAAGAAGGACGTCAAGCCAGTGCCAGAGATCGGGGCCAAGGCTCCCACGCATCCGAATCTCGTGCTGCCCACCGACAAGCCGACTATCATTACCTTTCTGCGCCATTGTGGCTGTCCATGTACGTTCGTTCAGAGGAAAAGAAGAAAAAGGGGGAAACCAGAGAACCAAGAAGGAGAAGGATCGCCTACGCATCGCTTTCCGTGACCATACCTACCTGGCATATGCATCCCAAGCGGCTAGCAAGCATCTATGCTAACATATTGCTTTTTTTTTTCTACCCCTTTAGTCGCCGAAAAGACCTTCAAGGCCCTCACGAAGCTCTCGACCGACTACAAAGACATAAACTTCGTAGCCGTCTCGCACTCGTCCTCCGAGGCCACCGAGCGCTGGGTCGTCAACGTCGGCGGCAACTGGGACGTGAGCGTCGTCATCGACGAGGAGCGCGACCTCTACGCCCTCTTCGGCCTCGGCATGTCGACCACCTGGCACCTCGTCTCCCCCGTCTCCCTCTACAAGACCCTGCAGCTCGGCAAGAAGGAGAACATCTGGAACCGCCCCACCGAGAGCGGCTCGCGCTGGCAGATGGCCGGCACCTACTCCATCGACGAGAACGGCTTCGTCAGGTGGCGCCACATCGCCGCGCGCTCCGACGACCTCCCCGACTGGGATGCCGCCGTCCAGAGCGTCGGTGTCACCCCCAAGCCTAAGCCGCCACCGCCGGTTCAAACATACGGGTTTCTGTGATGATGAAAAAAGAAATTGAAGAAGAGAGAAACCATCAAACCAGACAGAACGAGGAGAGAAATGGAATTTCAAGTAGAGCGGTAATTGTGTTGTGACCTGCCTTGATTGAACACGCAACTGGGCTGCATAGCGCTTGCTAGGAATCTCTAGCTGTAACAAAACATGCATATCATTTGTTAACGATCTCTTAGAACGGCCGGGTATCGGCTGGATAAAGGGGCCAACGCGGTGCTAGGAATGTGATGACGACCATATCTACGAATAATGAAGTATACGCCTAGTATTAAGAACACATATAGCATGAGAAGTCGCCGAATATGACTGCATTGCTGCTTTTCTTGGGCATGACTGGAACAGCTTGACGATTATATTCAGAGCAGATGTTATGATGGCCTTCAGGCAGCTAGCGGCTTGTAAATGGGACTAGACTACGCATTCTAGATTGACTGCAGGTGGCAGTTTCGACAAGATACGCTGAGATAGGTAATTTCTTAGAACATATTATTTATTTGAAGTTTTTTTTTAACTCAAGTCTTCCTCATCTGAGCGTCGAAGACTTCGTGTGACCCCAGCCAGGCCTTCACCGCTATAAATATCTGTGCGACAAATAGAATAAAACAATTATATACAAGTATGCACGGGTTCGTTGTGCTGGATCATTTCCCTCTGTTGCGTATGCTCCATCAGTTCATTTCTCTTCCCCGAAAGGGATAAATGGCCCCGCTATTAGGGCGAAAATCGCAAATCTATCGAGTGTTTGGTGTCATGGTATCCCTCGAAAAGAAAATGAAGAACATTATTTCCACATGCTAAACCGCCGCGTTCCCGCTACAAAACAAGCGGGAAGGGCTTTTTGGTTCGCAATATGACATGCTAATATCAAAGTTCCGAATTTAGCAAACTGTAAAAGAAAAATCAAACAGAGAAAACACGACAACGCATTTTCCTGCTATAAATAAGAGAAATAACAAGATATCCTCATATCGCACCGCTCGGTGTGCTCATAGTCATCGGCATGCTCAGAGTTTGGAGAGGATTGAAAGAAGTGGTATGTGTCATCCCTCCGTTCGATAACCCGTTATTATTCGGGCTCAGTGAGTTGAGGGAAGCCGGCATATATCCACTTTCGGATTGAGGGGACGCGTCTTCAAGGGATCCAATATGGTCTTCACTAGAGAACTCGTCTTCCTCTTCACCAGACAGTTGTAGGCCGGTCTCGGCGCCTTCGCCACGATCATGCGTACGTCTATGCCTGTTAGAGATAAAGTGTTAGCTTCGATAGTACTCCCTTAGACTTTCCGGTCCTGATGATGAGTTGATGTAGGTGCTGCTGTGTTGTGACTTGGGTTCGCACAAGGTAAAAGTTTCGATCGGAGTGCACGCAGCACTGACATCATTGCTCATCACAGGATCTTCAAGTCGACAAAGGAAATATACAGGGAAAGTCAGAAGTCATACTGTGCTAGGTTGTCGGATCTGGAGAATGCCTTATTACAGTGGGGGCAGATATAGGGTCTTTCTTGGGTGTGTGTCCTCACATGTCTAGAAATTGAGTCAGATACACAATGGCGCGCACACAGACAAGAGAAACCAATCCAATCTTACCGCTTCAGGTGTTCAAGACGCTTGAATAGACGGCCGCATGTTGGGATGGGGCACGAATGAGACTTCTGAGGGTAAGGATTACCGAGCTCCGAAACAGTGGCAGACCGAGCCCTGCGGACAACATTGGGACCGGCCTGCATTGTTCGTTGCTCGCTCATACACCCATCAGCACCAAAGTCATCGTTAGCTAGTCCAACAAAATCTTGCCGTTGAAGAGACAATGGGTTTAGAGCCGGGCTACCATCAACAGCTGATAGAGGAGTGCCGTGCCTTGACATTTCAAGCATCTCCCTGTTCTGGTGGCTAGCAATCGAGATGGCGGGATTGCCGTAGGAGAGACTGGGAGGGGAATTGGTTGGCATCTCGTCACCCTCAGCTAGAGGACCAACGGATGCTGAGACGGATCTCCTCAGGTCAGAGGGCCGGTGAGCTGCAGCTTGGGCCTGCGTAGTCACAGCAGCAATGGCCGACATAGTTGGTGGGATTGACGAACGCCGCCTTCTCTGTTTGTATGTCGGTGATCCTTCAATCATAGAGTAGGCGCTGGTGGTGCCATAACCACGAGAAAATTGTGCTCCTGCCAGATTGGGTGGTGGCAACTGAATCATTCCATTTAAACCGTTACCAAGGGCAGTTTCTGGAATGACACTGTATAATCCAGTCTCTTCGTTTGCGATGTACGCCGGCTCGGCAACCATACCTAGTGCTTGTTGTGGCGGAGTAATAGGCTCATATGAGATGCCGCGATTGCTATAGTCCTCGAAATGAGAAGAAACGAACGAAGGAGCAGGCGAATATTCTAGACCATAGGCAGGCATGGAGGCGTGACGTTGGTGGCTTTGTGTTACAGGTACGCCGTTCTGATTATACTGAACACGTGCATAGTCGGGTTCTCTCTTAATCGCCTGTTGAACTTGTTGTGGGATTGCCTGAACCATGGCTGGTGCCATCGCCGCCATTGTGTTGTAGGAGACCATGGCGTCCATCCCCTCGGCTAAAGGGGCCAATGACTGGGGAAGCATCTGAGGAGGCGGCATCGATTCCATGGCCCTCATCACTGGGGACGGGGCTTGAGATTGGGAAGAAAAAGAAACCTGCTGGGCATTGAAGGACGAGGAGTTGGCTTGTTGTGCCTTCGTTAGCTGTTCGTAAAGCGACTGTGATGAATCATATTGAAAGGACAAGGCTGGTTCGCTCTGTGCCATAGTAGTTGCTTCCTGGCCCATCTTCTCTCTCTTCAAATCTCGTTCCAGGGCGTCGAGGAAGAGACGGTCATGGGGCACACTGTACCAATAGAAGACCTTCTGCTTCTTCTGTGTCCGAATACAGTTGTTCTTGTACAGGAAATCAAGAAAGGGACTTTTCGGCTCCTCGAGGGAGGCATCGGTTCCAGATTTCAGATTTCGCAGATCGGAGAAGATGCCTTCTTCAAACTTCTTGGAGTTCCTTACAGGACGGCCAAAGGCTTGGAACCTGAAGGAGAGACATCTTACAATATCAGTGCCGGAGATATGGAACAGGTTATTCCATAATACACAGGAGACGTATTCCCCGGTCGGTAGAAGAAACCTCCGGATATACTGATCAGGTTGCCAGTCCACCGGAGCTGATATGAGAAAGTATTTTACTGATAGAAAATTAGCCAACATAAATTAAATATGCACCCGCTATACTCGGCCGAGGCAACTCACAGTTGTCAACTTGCTGCAGAGCTACTTGCGCATCATGAGGTAAAGCTTGCTGAGCCTCCGTGCTAAGCATGAAAGTTTCGGGTTTTTGGGGAGCTGTTGCTGCCATGGCTGCAGATTGCGAGTACATTATGTACTTCGCAGCTGCATCCAAATCGCCGATAAAAGTGTCTTCACGCCTTATCCTACACGTTCTCTGAAGTTGATGCGAGTCACCAGGTGAAGGTGCACAATCGCTATAATCGCCCAGTAATACAGCGGGAAAGGTGTAGAACAGTCCTATGGCTCTTCCGGTCTGTACGACACTCTAGAGTCTTAGCGGATCCAAGGCGCTGCCTTTTCGTCTCTAGATGATATTGTAATAGGAGAGGAAGTAGCGAATTTGGTAGGACAATGCTCAAGGGAACGTTGTCCAGGTGAAATCGAGTCCAGCCCGTAAATTTTGGTTTTAATGATTTTGATTGAATACGCCCCGATTTGCTTCAAGCAGATGCGATGGCGTCAACGGCAGTGCTGACCTTCAAGGTAGAAACACAAGGGTAAACTTGATAAGAGATCGTTGAATTCCGGGCAGTGTTGGTTGCTGGCTGTGAGTGGCGGAAATGTTCTTTCGAAATCCTGCCCAGCGTAATAGAGCGCAATCTTTAGCAAGTCCGTGTTTAACTCAAGACCCGCTCGTCCATCAAGTTAACCGTTGCACTGTCGCGTTGACCGAACCAGGCCGGTGGGTCGAAAGCTAATATTAGGCTTACGAGCTGAAATGACAAACCAGCGATAATCGCGTTGTTGTCGTAACAGACAGAATAAGCAGAAGCCAACGAGATTTTCCAGGGATCGGATCAAGCGACTCGCAGAGGATGTCGTAAGGTTCAGCCTATGACAATGTTTGCCTAATAAACCACGGTTGTGCCGGACAGTCGGGCGTTGGTGTTGATATCGCTGTGAGGAGGACGTCTCCAGTGCGCCGGTAATCCCGTCAACAAATTAGAAAAGAAAACAAATAGAGCGAGAGAGATAGTGAGTGAGTTAGTGAGTGAGTGAGGTTGGCGGCCCGCGACACACCGGGAGGAGTTGGAGGGTGGGAGAAGGGAGAGGGTGAAAGAAAGAAAAAAGAGAGGGGTTTCTGAACAGAACTGATCTTGCGAAGAAGAATCAGGGGAGCAAGTTCAACAAAAGGAACGGGCGGAAATGGAGGGCAGCGGTGCTCGGGGGTCTTAATGATTTTCCATGGACTAGGTAGGCAGGGCGACTGGGTACTGACTGGGGGTGGGAGCGAGTGTGATGGGAGGGCAAAAGGATGGAGGATTTGTCGGCTGGGTCTGTCTTGCTCGCTCGCCAGGGTAACAGCAGGTGCGAGCAGGTACATCCACCACAGCGACGAGCGCTACCTAGCCACTACCTACTAAGTATCCACTCCGGGTCCAGCACAGGATGGGGCGCTGTGTACCTTGGTACGGAGAGACAGGGCAGAACGTGGAAAGGCCAGCGCGGAAAGCAGCACGCTAGAGGCGACAGGGGTAGGCTTGGGTGGATTTGAGTGGGCTAAATTTGCACTCAGCGGTCGGTTCTGGGGTGGGCACGATCTCACTGCGCTACTGTACACTACTACTTAAGTATGCACACACACAAGAAGAGAGAAACAGTGAGAAATTTTAATTGAACAGGGGAGGCACAATACCTTGGTAGAGAAAGAGAGAGCGGGTCAGTCCAATGTATACATATTAATAATTAGGGTGGAGGCGATACCTCCCTCATCTCTGCTCTCATTCACTAAGACATCCAATCTGCGACCTATCCTATTTAGGAACCATACTAGACAGCACAAATGCCGTAAGTGAGCCCGGTAGCTATTGTGCTTGCCCTCCTTCACGCCCAACCAAAAAGGCCAGCAAGTAAGGTAGGAACAAAAATGGGAAATTACAAGATCAAAACTTGTATTGTTTTTTTTCTAGTGTACTTTACGCCACAGAAAATATCCACTCATTAGTCATTAAATGCTATCGCTATTTTCTTTAAACAGCATAGCGCTCTGTACGTAGCATGCATACCTACCTACACTACCAAGTATCTACTACGTAGGTAGTGTACACTTGGTAAGCTATCTACGGTAGCATAAAGGCTGCCAGATTCAAGCTACTCTGTCACATCTACCACAGCTTGGCCATTTCGGTCCAGAACATAATCCTCTTAGCTTGGAAATAATTTGGTATAAATTCTAGAAAGAGGGTATAGATAACCAAGGGAGTTTATATTCACACACGTCTTGAGAGAATTTGGTAGAACAAACAATATTCTAGAACTGAGGCCATGTGCAATGTCAGCTTTGCAGCCTAGATTGAACATCGTATGATACATACATATAGCTGTACATCTACATCTACACTGCATCTACATTCATCTCGAATGTGGTAAATAGGGTTAAGCGTGCCTGCAGAGAACGAAGACGAAGGCTGGAAAAGAAACAATGGTCAAAAGAGTCAACTGTAACGTACGTATAGATGGGATTGACCTGGTTTATGGTTATGGTTATGGGTATACTACCGGATGTGATATTCCTTCAGTGGCATCTCTTACCTAACCTCGGTATACACTTCCCGCAGTACCGAGAAGATAATACTATAGACTGCCAGCAGGTGGTTCAATGCCATAGGCCAATGGACCTAACTTCAGTAGAGAGTGATTGATGCATTTGGTCAATCTCGGGGGTCTTGGTTCAAGTAGCGGGTACTAGCATTGCTGTGCATCTGCTCATCCCATCATCTTCTGCAGGACTTGGTATCCCGAACTCTCCCCATGGAATAGGATCGCATAACAGATACACCATGCATGGCGATGCTGATTGCCTCCTTTTATTCATGGTGAAGATTTACTATGTATGTTCGCACCCAAACATATTTCGTTTGTCAGAACCAGCGCATATCCCTTATACACTAGTATCTGGGCATATTTCTACTAGCGTAATTTCTGCTAATTAGCTGCAATGTTCTGAATATTGGCACCGGATTCCGGGACTTCACGACACTTCTGTGTAGTGTACTGTACCCCTTTAAAGGCCATAAGCGAAGACAAGGATCTCAGTTAAGAAGAATTGGTTGAGTGCAACGCTCGGAAATCAAATCGCAAGGGTCAGTTGTACAGTATACTACTGTGCACACTACACTGCAGATTCCACTACAACTACTACACTACATTGTATGTAGGCATTGCACGTACGTACTTAGTAGTATATAGTAGGACGGTACCCTTATCCTTGTCGCTTTTGTGCGCTACCCACTCTTAATGCATTTGGTATTATAGCTACTATGAAAGCAAACTGGAATCCTAGTGGCTCTAGGAGTGCGATAGCGAGGTATTGTAGCTTGACGGTAGTTGAACTTGATCGGTTAGCCAGGAGGAAGAAGTTAGGTTAACGATCAGATATTTGGCTCTCAAGCTGGCCTAGATATCGGCCTAGTCTCTCATTTTTCTTGTCTCCTGATTGGGAAGTAGGCATCTTAGACATAAACAAAGAGAAAGCAGCGCGGCTACAATAGTGTAAGACAGTTTTGTCTGTGTGTCTCTCTATGAGATGGTTCGCAGGTTTTTTTCAGTTGGCTAAGACATGTAGCCATATAAAATTCAATCTTCCTTGTTCAGAATCCTTTGCTAGATGTCACAGAGAAACGAACATTGGCAGACAATCCTGAGATGCTCTGCAATTTGCTATTTTTAGGTACTGGGCAATAAGGGAACATTACAGCTTCTGGGGAGATACTGCGTAAGTCTGACATGCAAGCAGAATGCGAGCTTCCCTAATGTGATATCCAAAAGTCAGGTTTGTTGCCTAATTGGGCATGTCTTTCTTTCTTCACTCACGAGAAACGTGTCGAACCTGCATACGTTACTTGGTACAGGATAGAGCTTCCAACTGCTGCTTGGTAAATCAGAGAATAGTCTAGATTACGTAGTATGTGATACCACTGCTGTCGACCAGTCACGTCTAAAGATGGCCGTTGCATTTTCCAGCCATGGAGGCACTCTTCTGCTGAGGATTGGGTAAACGCGCTCGTCTGCAGTGTTGTGGCCAGGCAGGGCTTGCAGCCATGCCCAGTAGGAATCCAGGTCATACTGTACAAATTCATCGCTGAACAAGCAGCGCCTCTCGCGGGGCCAATGAACACGCGAGTACGGTCTTGCGGCCCCCTGTTAGACTCAGAATTGTGAAACACGGCTGGTGCAGTGCTTCAGAAATAGTTGGCGCGAGATATCGGGCGCTAGGCCTTTGGACCTGTCGAACCCCTGTCCAGATCGCCCCCCCCTCGACCACCCCTCCGCTCTCCAACCCCTCCATTCACCCTCCATCCTCCCACCTACCTACGCTCAATCCGCCAACCTCTATCCTCCTCCATCGTAGCTCATCAGTAGGTATGTAAGTAAGTCCTTAGCTTAAGTATGTATGCAACCATGCAACGCACGACCGGACAATCGACCGGTTAACACGGGCCTCAGCCTGTAGAATGACGAATCAGACATCCCTACTTACGCAAAATCGGCTCCGCTTACCGTCAACTTATCGCCAGCCAACCATTTTTCCCGCTCCGACCCAACTGCATAACAACGCTCGAGGGTGGGTATTGGTGACCATATTCGCCTAGAAATCCGTGCAGTAATAGGTAAGCCAGTCAAAAGAGATGTCACTTCTTTCTAACCGAATGTATAGGTTGACGGTCATCCACAAGTAGACCAGTAACTAAACCAGCGGATTGAAAGAGACCGAGGAGATGATGCCCTCAAATTAAGCATATGGCGGCCTGCACTTATCGTTTAGTGCCCCCATTCTTGGCCTTGCTCTCTCGTGTTGACTAATATGACCACCTGTGTTGATGCTCTCTCAAGTATGTATGTTGTTATAGTAAGCTAGCTTTCAACGCCTCTCTTCCGACAGCCACCCGTCTTGCACGCGCCACGGCTCGTTTACCCATATGCAAATACGATGAACTGTGAAATCGTAATTAAGGTCGAAATGGCAAGCTCGCTCAGCGTCGAGAGATTATTGAAGCCTCTCAATGAGACCCTACAATAATCCTTCTTCCTACTACCGCTTTCCAGCTGTGGGGGTTTCCAACCCATCACCCAAAAGGGCAGGCCATCAACGTTTGATCATCAATGGGTGCATAAAGTCAAACCTGGTGCACAACAGCTCCCCCAAATCGAGTAGTCAAGATTCGACGCAAGAAAAGAGAAGCTACCTCAGTATGCAATGCGGTTATCATCCTTATCGTCATCATGCGTCCCATCATTTATCAGTAGATATGTAAACAATAGCTGTTCGAATTGGTCTGGACCTTACACTGCCTACAGGTGAACTATATCTTTTCCTTGTCACGCACCCACAAGGTAGGGGCACGTCAACGTTAAGGAAGGCGGCGCGATACGAGAAGAGGGGAGAGTACGCGGGCTTGACTGCTTGTAACATCTCAATTTCTGTACTACGGTGACATTCGTCGCAGGCGGCAAAGATTTCGAGGCCTTTGCTACTCACCGCAACGCAAGACTAGGGTAACAATCTGTTGAGCTTGGCATGCCAACATTCCGAGCACTAGCGGTTGAAACAAGAAACGATGACGGTGGAAATAGCTCTAGCAAGATCACGACTTTGAAACCTGACGATTGTTCCTGTAAGGATGAAGATCAGCACGAACAAACATTCCTTCAAGCCCGAAAAGAGCTCCCAGCTGCCGTGTTTCATCCTACCTTATCTTCGGTCTAGTTACACTTAGTATGTCATACTTGCAAAGTTGATAGATGCGAATCTCCGGTATAAGGTCGGCGGCACGAGTCGTGAGCTTCTGTTGGATACCACGCTGACAGCATCATTAGTCCAATATACCTACCTGCCCACTTTGGATATTAGCACTTCGAAATGGTGCATACATAACATACGTAACTGTAGTACACAGGGTCCAGAATAAAGCAAGCAAGCAAGCCACATATGTAAGCTTGACGGAAGACAGCGCCTAGCCTCGAGGGGTATTTGCACTTGAAGACCATAGTGCCACATGGACCAATGGCAGGTGTGAAGAGTTGTACGATACCGGTGCGTATCGCCCTATGGTGTCCATCGTTGTAGGCTGAAGCATTCGAGAAGTTGATTGGCCCGCTCGAATCTCAGTCGACCAATAATGTGTCACTGGCCGCGGCCACGAACAGAAATAGCATCTTCTTCACATCGAAGCAGCCACAAGGTCCACAGTCACTATCCAGATGACCTATTTTCCCACCGCAAATTTGCAACCTGGCGGTTCCGACCTTGCCTACATGCCACCTAACCTTTTCGCGGCTCCTGTTCTGCTATTTTTGGGTTTGAAGACATTTCTTACCGCGGACGAGTTGCAGCTGGATCCAGAGAGATTCGAGTGATTGGACTACGTAAACCAGTGTGCATGTCCCGTCACTCAACCCAGCGGGTTGGTACCTAACAGACTTTAAAGCACTCCAAGCAGATCTATACAGCCAGATTAGTAGTCTAATCGAGATAGATCTAAGCTTGTATCAAAGTTGAGAAGCTTGGCCAGCGCTTCTGGTCAAAGCTCCAAGGTAGATCTACTTTTAGGGGCCTTATATGGGCGATCAGTAGGTCCATTGACGGCTGACTTGGCCAGGGAGGCTCTCAACTACCTATAAGAATGCGTCTTTATAAGAGTGGTATGACTGCACATACTTCGGTTTCAATCAGACCTGTTTGAGAACTATGCTATCAGATTACCTAGTTAGTATAATTCTTACGACTAAAACCCAAAGGGAAAAACTTATATGTACTGTTATGATAAGATTTCAATTTATCATGATAGAAAAAGAAAGATAAACTTAGATAAGGAAGCCTTACTCCCGTCTTATCCTTAGGCCAAAGGGTCTTGTTATTGCCCCAGTATTGAGTACAACGCATAACATTACTCTAAACTTTTAACAATTACGCATAGCTTAAGCTAAAAGCTCCGGTGTCGCGTCGGGGGAGTACTTATGTAGATCAGCACCTAAGTACCCCCCATTACGTATTGTTAGTTTGTAGCTATGCTGAGGGTACAGATAGGCAGATACAGCTGTTAATAGGGTGGTCCTTTCAGTACTACGCACTACCTACCTAAGATTTACAGAACAAGACGGGAGTCTATCCGGTGTGCTGGGTAAGGTGTCGCGTCTTCTTTCTCTTTCAATGTTTTACCTATTCCTTTATTCTTGTTTCTATTTTTTATCTTGTCCTCTTAGCGAGTATTGAATTATTTACACGTCATCGTCAACAATTCCCTTGGATCAAAGCATCATTTGATTAGATGATGATCCTAGACCCTACTCCTCTCGCTGTTTTTTTCTTCGGCCACACGCCTCAGTTTCAAGATCATGAAAAACGCAGCCCTCGTTTCCCCACGAGACCCCATGCAAGGCCGCATGCTTTGAAACACCAGAGAGATGAAGTAGGTTGAAACATCCAAGCAGCCTCGTGAACTCGACTAAACTACTTAGTTTCGGTCCTGATCGACCCTGACGACCAGTGAAGAAGTGTGACCCGGCAGGGAATACCTGCAGCATACACCGTACTCAGTAGTACATCGCACTAGGGTGCCGACCTACTTAGTATAAGTACCCTTTCGGCCACATTATGGCTTCGGACGGGCACAAGTGTGATTGGTGCGTGCCTGAATCATGCATGCTTAGTACGATGACATCGGCTTGCGCGTAACGAAGGTTGCGGCTCAACCTCGTGGGATACGAAAGCAATGATGTTGTGTTCTGAGGCACTTGGTCGACTCCTTCTTCCTCCTCCTCTCGATACTATCGGGACCAATGAGAGGATCACCTGCCGAAGCCCATACATTCACTCAAAAGATGCTGGATTAATACGAACTATCACTACTCGGGTCTCGCGGAGCCATAGCATATCTAGTATACACTATACTATACAAAGGATGGATCAATTGGCTCGAGGCGCAGCAGCTGCAAAGGGTGCTGCAGATACTGGGGATGGGAGTTGGTCTCGGACCAACAACCCCAAAATGGCGTCGCACGGAACTTTTGAAACAGACGTCCACAGCGTTGAGCTGGTACCTACAGCGGTATGTACCGAGGGAATGTGGAGGATCGATCATCCCGGCGCCTGATATGGTTAGCCAGGAACATGAAACAAGCACTACTCCGTCTCATATTCTTCCAGAAAGAGACAGGTAAGTGTAGGCAAACTTGCGCCAACCTCGTGTGGACCTGGTCCACGATTCTTCATTGCGATGGCATCACATCAATTTCTTGGGATACACAACGGTGCTCGCTTTTGCGCCATACCTATGCATGGTCGGTCTGCCTCTACAGGTCGCATTACCAAAGGTCAGAATACCCAAAATCACCACAGAGACGAGTGGAGTTCAGTGATAAAGGGTCCATCCATCTCTGAGGGCACATACACTGCGATTGGATAGATGTTTATCCTAGGCGCGTGGCCGGGCTGCCGGCCCGCCTCAGCAACAAAAGTTCAACAGTTTGGACTTGATTGCCTTGCGGCCTTCGGTCAGTTCGGCGGGCCATCTAAGTCATTTCTTCAATAGTACACCACGTCTCTCCAGCTGTATCGTAGGCGTCATGGGTAGCAGGTAAGAGAGTCTAGAATCTCTCAGGGCTACTGAGATCCAGCACCTTGAAAAATATGTGTCAGCATATAATCGCACCATCGAGTTAAGCTGCTCGTCATTCTCCAGAGCTATCTACTAAGTAAGTAGTTACCCCACAGGCGCCATCCAGATCGCTTGCTAGTCGTAGTCGATACCAGGAACGGTCATCCACCACAACCCATTCTGCCTAAAAAGTAGTGGTCCTCGGGCCAAAATGTCAGGAAAAGATTAGCTACAGAGAAGCTAGCATAATGGCACACATACATTAGCTCGGATCGTCACTTCTTAGACCATCTCTGCAGTGTGCGTGATGTCCACTGGCGCGCGCTCTATCATGCATACTTAGTACATCTCCAAGACCTACTAGTATTTCCACTAGACACCGTTGTGATTTCGTTTCATCTTTCGGCAATACTTCCCTTGGGAGTCGTCTAGTCTAATTTAGGCATAACCGTTTGATATCCTCTGGAGGCTCCCAATCGGCATCGTGGGAATATTATTTAGAGCTTCTACTTATATAGTAGCTCCAATGTCCCTGAGCAGTGCCTGAGCATGACAGCCCCACCGCAATGCAACGTTGTTGAGGAACCATACCGGCTTGGTATGGAAGCGGTAGTGGATGTGGTATGCGGACTACTGTGCGCACCATCGTTGCTTTGACTTGCCTCTCTTCCTCGGGGGGAGCATCTGAAACATTGACACCCAAGTCACCACCGTTTCAGTATTTGGCGTATCCTGCGTAGGCGACAGTGTCGCTGACTTGGGATCTCGGATCTGTCCCACGGGCCGCCGCCGACTACATGGCACGAACCCTCTCTCGGTACGTTGCACGATGATCCGCCCCTATGGTTGAGGCAACCAGCTAGCTGTACACACATATTCCCAAGATTGTTTCGTCCCTCAGGATTGGGAGTCTTTGTACGCCCTAGATTACTGTACTTACGTCTTCTCCTTCATGCTCAACCCCCCCAACCCTCCCTCACAATCAGCAATAGTGAGGCGTCATAATGAGGAATAGCGAAGCGAATCCTGCCTACCCCCTTATCGAGCTATCTTTCATCAGGAATAATCCCGTACGAGAATTGATGCCGCTTGTCCGCCGGTGTCGGGGAAAACAAACCGGTCCCACTGGTAGGGACAGAGATCGACCTCTGAAACTCACGTATACAGGGTGTTGCTGGCCTAGGGTAGTGTAGGTATTTGACATAAACAGACAATTGACGGGTTCTTCCTTGAAGTGCTCCGCGCTTGGCGAGTATGTGCGGCATAAAATATCGGGATTCCAGAAGCTGACAATAAGGGATGAGGTGGGAATTATGGGGGACCAATCTAGGTTTAGGGTACCACGCTTTTCTTCCTCTGCTGTCCGTGCCCAGCATGTCGTCGATCGTTAGTACCCATCATCTCTATATTAGTATTTCTTGTCTACCGCAGTGCGATCTATGTGGCGTGACTTACATACCCGCACCCTTTGGCGAGAGTCTATGCTTAGCTTGGCCGGCACATGCTGTACACCATCTAAACACTACCGACTTGAGAACGTAGCTCTTAGCATAGGAATTTACTCTAGGGTTCCCAGTTATGAGTCTCCAGCATACTATTAACGCTTCGACGATCAGAGTACCCTACATCGGGTCTAGACTCTCGCTTTCGCGTTTCGCTAGGTAGTACGTTACCTAACTGTCGCCACGGCGGCGGAACAAGAATTAAAAACCCCCCAAAAAATACCACTATGAATCCTTGAAGTAAGCGGGGTTTTCTCGCGATCGATCGTTATGTCTTTCGCACTATGCTAGAGAACGTCGTTCTCCGAACCTACATACTCACTCCTATGGTTGATGGGCATATGATACACACTACCGAGCAGGGGTGGCCGGCCAAGTGACTTCGATTCTCCTTGAGACATACATACATGTAGTAGACGCCACGCATGCTCTTTCGCTTTCCGGGGAGCCTTAAGGCTGAGGCGATAAGGCTGGCGTATATGTATGTGTTGCCTATTCTTAGATAGAGGATCTGCGAAGTATTTATATCTTGATAGTTTGATTCGGGTTAGTGTGCCGCCATGAACTATTTACGACAAGAGATCCACCCCTTTTGTCGTGGAGAGACCGGAGGCCAAATACCAAGTTTATCATGTACAATATAGGCAATATACAAGCGATTTCCAAGATTATGTTTTCTCTAGAAATTAGGTCGTTTTATACCGTAGCAGGGACAATGTTCTTGCCATTATACAGCGTAATAGGGTACACCAAATGATACAAATGTGCCCCGGTGAAAAGAAGAGTGATAGACTATACTCAGGTATGGTTATTGCTGATGTTATTTTTAAGGTTAGAATGATAGAGGTAGAGATGTCCTTTCTTTCTAGACAATGTAGTATGCATGTTGTGTATATGCTGCGGTCATCTCAGATGGGAAAGGGGACAGTTATAGACATCACCATGTAATAATGCTAGTTTCGTATCCCGAACATATATATACAGCTAATTCTCGGGGATCTAATTCACATGTCAACGTTAACTTCTTTCTACGAGTGAATATCTAGCGATATCCTGGGTTATTAACTATTTTCGTTAGGCTACTCGAGTTAGGAACAGCTGCCCAGAAATTGGCACTGATAGTAAGGAAGTGACGAGGTTCGTGTTACTTATGACAATATCTTCTTTGGTTTATATAGAGAGAGAGCGAGAGAGTGTGTGGTAATACTCCTAGTTGGATCAATCCAAAAATATCTGGGCGTGACGGCGTCTTGTATGTTAATGGGCTTATGTCTCAGAGGTGAAAAAGATAAACTTTCTTCAGCATGCAAAATCTATCCTGAATATCCACTGCACATTTACTTTAACTATAGTTTGATTTTGATTCTTACCGTTTATAGGCTTTTGTCTTGTATAAACCATTTATCGAAATTCTCATGTCGTCTTCGCACTTTATGATAGTGCCTATAACGGAAAGGAGAGATGGGTTCTGGGGAACGATAGATGTGCATGCCTCTGCGTTGTCTCTATTGCCTTGCTATACGGGCAAGGGGATTTCATCCAATACACGTGGACATGCTTGGAGCTAGTTGATCTATAAGAGCAGGTCCTCTCCCAAGGCCAGAAGAGAAGACGAAGATAGAGAATATGTACTTCTTTTGCACATTCACTAGTTCGACGTGATTATAAGCCCCTTTTCTACTAATCACCAGCTAACTACACTACACGGTGTAATAGTATACCAGAATCCACAATGCTCCTAGTGTTAACTTAACACTCCCATCAGTTGGAAGTGGAAGGGTCAATGTCCAATCCTGCTCCATTCCCTTATTCACATTCTTCGCCACGAGAATCTTGTAGTCGTCGGTGGAACTGTCATCACCGAAACCCTGGGTCTGCTGATCCCAGGTTACCGCGGGATACTCGGTAATCGTCATCTGCTTGAATTGTACAGCATCAGCCGGCGCCGGAACGATGACGACGGAGATGCTATCCACCGTGATCGCGAGTTGCTGCGTCCAGAAGGGCAGCATACCTGCCATTCCTGGCATATGCAACCGGCCAGTGCGACCGTTCTGGAGATCAGAGCGAAAGGTGTACCATGACGATGCGTAATCATTGGGCACATTTACCAATATGGACAATATGGCTGAAGCAGGTGGTGATGGCTTTTTAATTTTCTCTTGCACGGAATCGCTTGCTGCCCTCCCGAAATTGAAACCCCCGTCCATCGCGGTGTACCGCAATTGCAACACCACATCGCTGATGGTTCGGTAGTCGAACTGCCGGAACGTGGGTGGCAATTCGAGCTTCCAGGTAGAGATGACGCCAGCGCCCTCGAACGGGGAGTAGCGGTCGCGCGCAAAGTCGAAGGAAAACGAGCCGGTGCCCGTTGCAGCGCTGTTGGCGGTGGGTGAACCGATGGCAATGGCATTTATGGGTATGTTATCAGTGCGAAAGCGAGGGTCGTTCATTGACTCCTCGAGATACGACGCGCCCGAGCTGGCTTCGGTACTGACGCGATACTTGTGCTGGCATAGACGCAGTGTGCAGTTGAGGCTCGTATACGGTCCGACGATACATGGAATAATCAAAGATGCCGACAAGATTCGTCGGCAATAGTGACCAGGGAAATCTATATCAAACAAGAACTAGGTTTCATCGTTAATACGGGTACGGTAACTTGATTATTCGAACGCCGAGACGAGATTCAACGCCTAAAGTAAGGGAACGGAAAGAGAACAGAAGAGACTCAAGGAGACATACCTCTGGCAACGAGAACTCCGTTTTTCCAGTTTCTCGGAGCGTCATGAGTGCCCACGGGTCTACCTGTCGCAAGGAAATATTCTTGACGAGCTCGAAGTCGTGGCCCCTCTTATTGTGGTAGGCCATCTCCATCCTCTTGAGATCAAGCCACATGTTTTCGGCGGACAGCATCCCATGGCGTGCACTATCCCAATAGCCACCGCCTGCCTCCTGTAAGAAACGTTCATGTTCCGTAGGACGCTCAAAGAAGTAAGCTCTCTGTGCTTGCCTTGCCAGCTCGCTGCAAAGCGAGTAGGCCCGTTGGAAGATCATGCCGTATTGCTTGTCCATCCACTCGTAGAGCTGGACGCTTGTGTACTTAGAACGCAGCCACTCATCCATCTCGGATGCATTATCAAGCTGTTGCTGCTGTGCCTGAATATCCTTGTCGCAGACTGCCACCCGTGCCCTCGCGGTTGCGAGCATGCGGTCGGTGATCTTGATTTCACGACCCGCCTGGTTCGCCATTTCTCGGCGCTCTTGGAGCTGATGCTCGAGACGGGCAGACATGCTAGCCATCTGGCTCTTCCCCGAAAAGGACTGGCTTTCTTTTGCTGAATCGTGCGCGCCTATGCGCAGAATGCGGGCGAGAATGGATAATCCAGCCTCAAGACTGACGCCTATTCCCCAAGGCTGCAAGTTCACGTACAGGGATGGAACTGCGTCGAACTCACTAGCTTGGTGTTCCTTCTGGTTACTGTCTTCGTTCCAATCTAAGGACTTCTGAGTAAATTCCATCTCGTTTTGTTCGTTTCGGCTCATGCGCAGTTCATCCATGGTTGGCTTGCTAATAGTCTGCTGGATACCCTGCCATTCGGAGGTGCTGCTGAGGCTCGGGACATTGTCACCTGTAAGGGATAGCCAGAATTTAAGTCGAGACACATGAGCACGGCGTGTCTCTTCTAAGGCCTCAACTGCTGCTAGTTCCTCAATTCTCTGCGCTCGCTTCATGTCCATAATAAGTGTGTGTACACTAGTATTGTGTCTCGCGTTCAGAGCTCCCAAAGCCTCGGAATCCTTCTTTTCCTTCACAGCGAAGGCTCGTGCGTCGATTTCTTTTAATTCCCGGCAAAGCTCCAGCGCTCGTTCGAGAAGATAGACGAAGCGATATCTCGGCATCGGACTGGCCAAGTCGCTTACCACTGCCGATGGCCCAATGCCAGCCGCGGCCGCGCGCACTAGCGCACCGGGGTCGATAGGAGGTTCGAATAGAGGCAGACTTTGCTTGTGGCCGTCGATATCCAGAGAGTTACGGCACTTATAGAGCCTATCTTCCAGGAGCACCCTCAAACTAGCAACTTGCGGGTTTGCCGGAATGCAAAAGTAATTGGTCTGTATGAACGGCACTGGCTCACTCGATCCCACATAGTCCGCACGGAATGGGAACTCCAGTTCCATATGCACAAGTGCGTTGGAAAAACTATCGAGACCGACTTTGGTGACTAGATTGTTATAGGACCATACGCTTTTCTTTCCTAACTGCGGGACCTGGAGGGACGGTGGTCCGAAGAGATGCGAAGCTTCGACATATCTCTGAATGGCCAATGGTATGGTTTCTAGTGTGTTTTGCTGGAATAGCTGGTCTCCAAGTGCGATGAGTGTCTCGATGTATTTGAACACGATCCGTTTCATGTATGCCACGGGTCGTCCACGAGCTGCGGCATGTACGCTTGCCTTGTTGAGGTTATATTCATACAGATCAATTTTTCCTTCCTCTCCGGATTTCTGATCTGTAGGATTCCATGTTTGAACCGCGGGATCCTGGAAAGGGATAAATTTCCAGCACTTGGTGACGTCCGAGTCTGCTCCTACTGCGGCCGGGTCGAAGAGCAAGCGAGCCACGACCAGCGCAAGCTCGTATTGGTGCGTAGAGATGAATCTCTCCATGAGAAGGCTGATGGTATGTACGGCAGTCTCCCAGGTGTAAAGGGAGTAGGGATTTGCTAGCTCGTGTGGTATCTTTCGCTTGCGCTGCCCGAAGCCATCATCACGCAACTCTGAGGGCAGTTGCGAAAGAATCGTGTAGATTTTGTCCTTGCCTCCATCGGCGGCATGTACTAGTAGTGGTGAGACAGTGTTGTAGAAGCAGCTTGTCTCGTAGTCGGAGGTTGTGTATCTGGCGTCTGAAGGAGGGTAGCCGATGACACATTGGATTCTGTTTGCCGAAGACACATCTACCACCAAGCCGGTTGGGGTGCCTACTCCAATCGTGTTGAAAGACATCGTGAATGAATAGACCTTAGGTTCGGTGGGTGATTTAAGGCGAGCTATAAGGGGAGACATTCCCGAAAGTTGATTTTTGGGAACTGGTTCCTTGCCCCCCTTTTCCACCCACCAAGCCATCTTCATGAAATTCGTAGGGACGGTTTCAGGCCATTTCCAACTGTTTCTGACCTTGCTTAGATCCAGTAAGACGAGGCCCTCGCCTCTCCATTCAAAGGTCCCTAACTTGTATGCGTAAAACCTGTGGTAGTACTCGTTCAAGACAGGTGCGCCGGGGTTTACTGGACCAATCCAGCGTTCCATGTCGATCACGAGTGCGTCCTCGGCTACATCAGTCGTCGACTGTTGAATACGTCGTTGTGACACCCAAAACTTGAAAGTCTCAATGCCCGGGAGTCGTGCGACCAAATCCTTCGCCACAGATTCTTCCTCATCATCTGCCTCACTATCTTTGTTCCAATCATACCACTGAGCTTTGTAGTCGTTCACGTCTCCATATATGGGAAGCATGTCAGCACAGATTTGTTTCGGTGTCCACTTTCCTTTACGATACTCGGTCCAGCCCATGCGCATCTGCCATTGCTTTCGTTTCGTAGATTCGGATGTCTTCTTATCGGCAAGGTCTCTAGGTGACTGGTCCTTCACTTCCTCATCCAATAAATCGGTGAGTGTAAAGTGCGGGAGAAACAGAAACAGACGGCCACCCAAAATTGCTGGTACGATGTAGCAACCGGAGTTGGAGCACTTGTTGAACACGTCCCCCGTGAGCTCATGAGACTGTATATCAACCGACATCTTTTCCCACGGCTTCCAGAAGGCAGTCTGGTTATCTTTCTCTCCCACGAGATCGAGTGTGCGGTAATAATATTGCCATGGCCCCATTCGCGTCCGTGCGAAGAAGTGCAGCCTTGATCTCTTACCACTTGGGTCATACCGGTCCCACAAGTAGGCTTGGATCTCGAGATTCCCTACCCCATGCATCGAATAGACGTAGTCACTGACTGCTCGACTGACAGAGTCTTCGGTCGGCTTACCTTGCGAGATTGCCGCCTCGAGGGTCCGGAACTGCTCACTCTTGTCATCCCGGAGAGTCGGGTCGATCCACGATTCGGGATAGAGGAATGCCTTTCTATTTGCTTCCCACAAGCGATATCTCACTAGATACTCAAAGTCGTCCCGGCTGATGGCGCTGTTGGATATTCCGAACCGTTGCTCTAAGCCTAGAATGCATCTCTGCATGAACGTCTGGACCGTTGAGATGGCTTGTTTGATTCTTGATGTGCGCAACGACGGTCCAGTCTGGACATCAATCAATAAGTACCCACAGAGCTCATCAGGATCATGTATCCCACGGCCTCGAATGACAGGTTGTTGTAGGAGGTATTGTACGAGCGCGGTTCGCCGGCTCGTTCTCAATTTGTTATCAGCTGTAGCAAAGGCTTGTCTCAAATCTTTTCGACGAGAAGATAGAGCAAGCCGAAGCTGTGCCGCATCTTGGTAACTCTGGTCGTTGGTCTTGCCAAACATGCTGGTGGTGGCGGTGCCATCCGTAGACTGCTTCAAGTTATCCAGTCGTTCTATAATCTCCTGAGGCGGAATAAAGCCCTCGGGGAAGCTCGCCTGTCGGCGACCAACGCGACCGCGGCAGCGCCCCGTCCCGTTCGACCCTGGGCAATAATAACCGCAACGACACGTATTGCAAGTGCAGTAGTAGGCTGGAGAAGACGGCGCTGAGTGCCGGCTTGAGTTCTTGGAGCTTTTCTTAGAGCTTTTCTTAGAGCTCTTCTTCGAACTTTTCTTCGAACTTTTCTTCGAGCTTTTTTTTGAGCTTTCCTTGCTAGATGGATCTTCACTTGTAACAGTAGGCTTTCCAGGCAAAGCTGGCTGAGCAAGAGAGAAGAGTAGTTCCGGAGATACCCCATGAAGCTCTCGCCTCGAGATGAATTCCATGACATCTCGTAGCTCACAGAGCGAGGGAATGTTTTTGAATATGTCAACTAATTGACTTTCATTTAGGGACGGATATTTGGCTGCTAGGACAGCCTCAATTTTCTCCCTGGGCCACTGTGTAACTAATTCAAGCTGATTGTAAAAATTGAGAGAAGAATCCCAGCTATTGAGAGACTTATACAGGTTCATCAATGGGAAAATGGAATTTTTCCCTTTTGGCTTGGGAAGCGTATCCCGCAGGTCTGCGTACGCGCGGAGGTAATTGATATTGGCAAAGCTGAGAGCGCCAAAGTCGAATCCAGCGAGGCCCTGGAAATACTGAACCTCTTCCCGGTGGAGCTTACATAAAGACACGGGAATTGCAGCTCTAGTGAGCTTTACCAAAATATCCGAAACCAGCTTAACCGAGTGCTGATCAGTCAACATGGATGAGAGAGGGACGACGGACGGCCCTTGGCCAGCCTTATATGACCAGCCCGCGATCGAGCAACCGGAAAACTGCAAAGAATACCACACATTACCTGCTAGCCTTTCTGTCCCGTTGGATACCCATATATCGCCAGTTGTCTTGGTAAACTCAACTTTCAATCCGTTGAGAACCATATTGGGCGCCGAGCTTGAAGTAGCAGTGAAGGTGTATGAATCAGTGCCTAGTGGGGAGAAATAGCCATCGAAAGAATCCTTGTCTGGGTCCGGAGAAGTCAAGCGACAGAGCGCCCGCATCGCCGTCAGTGGACCCTTGTTGTCGTCTGGAATACGGATGACGTCGGAGAGAAGGGTCTCTAGGACTACAACGTCGAGAGCTGGGACCACCGAGCCCATAATTTTCAGCACGGCTTTCTGGCAGATCTTCTCTTTCATGGCTTGAGTTGCATCCTCCAAAAAGGCGGCTCTTCTCCTGAGCGTCTGCTTCTCCAGATGTTCGGCACGTTCGGTCCAAGACTTCCCAGTCTCGACACTGGTATCACAAAATAGCTTCCTGTGTTTTTCTGAAATAACAGGGGACAAGAAGCGGTTGTACAAAGATATTGACCGGCCCTGAAGATTACGGATTGAAGACTTCCACCTTTCATCAGATCCGATGAGATTTATTAACTCATCTCTCTACATGTTTTCGTTAGTCGTCTCCGAATTGAAACTAGGGGGAGTATAATTCTTAGTGAACAAGCATACCTCATCCTTCATGAGAAAGCCAGTTAAACCCAAGGACCACATTCCAGTGTTATGGTCCTTCGCCATCTGGACCTTGTTACGTAGTCTGTGGGGTATTTTGGCGTAGGAACGCAGGGGAACATCGCTTGTCGTCTTATGTGTCCCTATCGGTAGTGTCAAATAGGATGTCAGTATTTCTTATCACACTTGGTCATCTACATGACATGTCACACACATACCTTCGACGAATCTCTCCACTTCATTCCCGATGTCTTCTCCGAAAAGAGAGGAGGAAACCGCTGCTACCCGTTCTTGAGTGTATCGCTGAGCGTCAGTAGACTTGTCCGAGTTTGATTGTATGCTACTATCCGACGCCGCGCTCATATTCCCCCTGACGATATCTAAGGCAACCGAAATGGCAGTGTCAACAACGAATCCTGACGGCACACCAGTGGCGTCCATTACATTTCCAACAACGAAAAGTTGGGTATCTAGGGTCCAGCCAAGTTTCTTCAACTGCTGAAACTGCTCCAAGACCGATCGGGTATATCGAGGAGTTAGGAAGATGTTAGATCCCGGAGGAAGTAAAGATAAGACCTTAGGGTATTGCTCCGGTGAAATCCCAAGCATTCGAGAGAAAAGACCGATTCTATATATGTATGAGATGCTCTGGAGCGTTAAGCTATCGCCGATCCATTTCGCGCTAGATACGATTGTACTCAACTCTATGTCACTGAGGAGTAACGTAGACAGAATCGTCTGTCGATGATCTGAAATTTTCAGGTTACTAGAAGATAGGTAATTTCCATTGGCGTCGGCGGCAAAGACGGGATCTTCGCGAGTAACCTGGCGCTGTAGGAAAAGCCGTGCGTATATGGATTTCGCAGAAGTGGTACTCATGTCACCCCACAACGGCAAGATATCCCCTACGGGAAGACTCGCCATTATTGAAATGCGCTTGATCTCCGCTAGGCCGTCAATGATTATCGGATCTACGCCAGTGGTCCTTTTATCCGCGAGCATCACCACGGCAGCATCTAGGTCTTCTAAGGACCATCCAACCTTCCGCCAGAGGCGCAAGAAAGCCTGCAGGTCATCGCAGTCATCCGCCCAGAGAGTGGTACTTGATTGCGTATTTGGTGGATAATAGCGAAGGCGCATGTCTGCTACTAGTCCTGAAAACTCTTGCTTACCACTCGAGGTCGACGATATTACAAGCCGACGACCTAGGTATCCGGTCTTCAACACTCTCAGTGTATCTTCGAATGAGAGACCCGAGCGGGAGAGGAATTGGTCTCGAACACAAGTTAATCCAGTGTCGCCGAGCATCACATCATCAGCTGTGTAGCCCCAGTATGCACCAGCCGTCACAACGCCGATAGAAGACTGGTAGCTCTCCACACTGCTATTTGGCTGAACACCATTGACCGCGTCGAGGTACTCGTGGTACTGGAATGCTTCATGAGTGATTGCTACGTAATCCTCGCCAACAAGGCCAAGGTACTCGGCGGAAATAGCACGGTCGAGAACCGTCTGGGACATGGCGTGAATGGAGGTATTGCTGATCATTGTGCTAGGCACTAGACGGTATGGTGCTCGAAACACGGTGAGAAGCTCATTTCTTGATGATCCCAATCCTTCGAGGTATGCCCTTACACTCTCGATAGCATCATTATACGGAAATGAGGTCAGAGGGAATATAAGTGGCTGGATGAGCTTGCGGTACACATCGAAGTTGGTGTTCTCAACCGGAGTTGAGAGGCTATCATTAGGATAATCATCATATTCTTCGTCTGCATCGTCATCTGCGTTGTAGGTATCCTTCACCGTGCCTGAGCCATTAGCAGCCACTGACTCCAAGGCTTCGTTGGCGAGATCGATGTATGGAACAAGAACCTTCGTGTTGGCGCATGAAAGTTTCAGGTCACCCAGATCCGGGCGGCGCTTGAACAGTTCCTCGAGCAAAGTTGGCGAAGATTTACTCGGGTCAGCCGCTTTCATGCCGAGTTGATGCAATAGATCGACAAAATAGGCGGAGGGACTGGTGACGGAGGAGCATTCCGGGCAATCGACTATCTGATCGAGATCTTGAAAGAGGTTTGACAAATTGGCGTATCTTTTTGATGATTTAATAAGGGCGCCTTGCTTCTGGGACAGGAAGGCACCTGTGAGTGACACTTCATGCTTCTCTCTCAACCTCTCAATCCAAACCCCCTGATTGCGAATGCAAATGGCCATCGCGCGGGTCCAGATACCATCGGTGACTGCAGTATTGATCCCAGAATCTCTCAGTGTTTTCAGAAATTTACTCTTCGGATCTTTGCATATGGAGTATGCAGAGAAGTACTTGTGTGATACGAGGACTGCGATGTGTTCCGGGTCTTCAACAAGAAAATGGAGTCGGACTATGGTAGAAACCATTTCCCTCACCTCCAACCGCAAAGTAGATGGGACCGACTGGAAGACATTGTTGTCATCTAGGAGCACGTTCAAAGATTGCTGACGTATATTGAATCCTGTTTGTACGGCATGGTCTAGAATGATGAGAACATGCTTTTTCAATCCGGGGGCGAGAGAAATGACGCCGCTCTCAATGAAGCCGCACACTAGCGCAGTGGGTTCTGACCCGAACAGGCATCGCCGTAGTTCATCAAGAGCTTCCGCGTCTTCACTGACCGAAATATTTGGCCTAGTAAGACCAAAGCGGTGAATGTAGCGGGCAACATGTCTCACTGTGGTTGGAGATACATCCTTGTTCGTTACAATACGGCGCACGATGTTTACATTCCCCTGAGTATAGTTGTAAAGACGTTCTAGGAGAGCTAGACGTTCTTGGAGTCTTTCATCTTCCAACCAGGTCGTACATTCCAGGGTGTCACTCAAACTCCGAGTCTCTCTGATCTTCGTCGAGACGACTGCAAGAGAGTCGAAGGAAGCGTGCGCACTGCCAAAGCCTAAGAGGTCCTCGATGGTAGCAACATCAGCGTCGCTAAGCTCTGGGGTAATGGAACCCTGAAATGAAAGATTCTATGTTCCTCTCGGTTAGCTCCTATAGTTGGTTACCTTTGTACGGAGGGGAACTAACATAAGAGGAGCCCATATCTTCATTCTTGGGCCGTTAAGTCACATATGTTTTTTTACCAAAGGCATAGAGCAATTCAGTTTCTGAATAGACATAGAAACACAGAATTCCGTTGCAGTAGACAGTGCTTTATGCTATAGTATGTGATCAAAGTATCACTGTATTATTACCCCTAGGACCAAGAGTATGAATGTATATAGTCAAGAACTAGGATACGAAGAGATTGAGGCTCTTAATGTGTTAATGAGAATACATGCATACCATCATGTTTGAATTAGGAAACCCCGATTCAAGGCTTTACGATATTAGAGGCTTACAGAATTCTTTATTAGGCTCGTGGTGGGAGAAACCGGAACGAGAGTATTCGCATGGCATCAGACATGTGGCATTCTGTGTCGAGGCCCCCCGCGAGAAGCGTACTGACTCGACGATGAGGCTCTGCGACGACACAAATTCGGTCTCACTCTACCGACACACCCAAAAGTTACACCCCGCGTTTCCCCTCCTTCTGCCTGATGTTGTTGATCTCGACCACGAAGCTCTTTGACGAAGCAGTTGGAACTTCCAATGCTCGATTGACACGTCTTTCTTATTACAAATTGCTCATGCAGCTCGGCCAATACCTACATGTGTGGATGTTATCAACCTGCTGCTATTCGCCTTATCCTGGCGGCGTTTCCTTTCAATACCCCAGATTTCTACTTAAGGTTCTTTGCTTGCCCGTTTTTGGTTCTCTTACCCTTTTCTCTTCGAACCCGCTCGGAAGTTGACAGTTTTGATTGGCTCGTATCCAGGACTCATAATTGGTGAGAACCCCGGTTTTTGCACTTCTGCGATGTAATGTAGGTTCAGCGCTGACAAGTTGCATCAATATTGCCTTTTCAGCTGGTTTTCGGTGCCACACTTGGCCCCCTCAGGATACCAAGCTAGAGTCAATATCACCTTTCACTAGTTGAGCATGGTGGATTTCCTTGACAACGTGCTACCGGACGAGTGCGTTTGCGCTATCTGGGCACTCTTGCAACCCCAAGATTTGCGAGCCGTTATGCGCGTCTCCTCGGCTTGGGCAGCATCAGCAGCCCCCATCTTATATCGCAATATCGACATTGGCACAGTCAAGAGCCTTCAACGTCTGCTTTGCACCGTGCAGCATCGGCCGGGCTGGGCGGCTTCTACCCGCCGGCTCTGTCTACGCCAAACTAGCATTGATCTCGATGCAGAAAATAACACACAATCACTCGCAGGCCCTGCTGCAAGCCTTTTGCAGCGTTTGCCTGCTCTACAGGAGCTCCGCATAGAGGGAAGCTGGTCTGGAGACTTAGTCCACCTCCTGGGACACTCGCCAGCTCTCACATCGTTTTGTTACGATCGTTGGTGCGATGTGACTGGTAAGCATCAATGCGCAAGGAAAATCATTAGTTATCAAGTCCGAGCTAACCGCCGTTATTTAGGCAATCCCTCTTTACAAGATTGTGACGAGCTGGGACGTGGCTTGCATTACCTCCACCGCACGTTAGAGCATCTCGATCTGCGCGTCCGGCTCTACTCAACCTGTGCAGAGGAAGTTGATTCTTTAGAGATCATTCCGGTGAGGGGCCATCTGCATTCATTACCTCGCTTTAGTAATCTTAGGACTCTTCGTGTTCCTATTGCCATGCTGCTTGGATGGACACCGCAAGAAGCACCCGAAATCGAACAACTTCTACCTCGATCATTACGGAATCTGAGTCTATCTGAAGACCTGGCCATGCAGTGCACGTATCAGTGGCCCGAGGAAGTTCTTGTAGATAAACTAGAAACCTTCTTCGCCGCTATGGCCCGCAAGGAGCACACATTAGAATTAGTCAAGATTTATCCAGAAAAAGCATGGGGTGGTTGGGAAGATGCGACAAAAGAGAGGGTACAAGAGATGGCAACCAGGGCAGGGGTGAGATGTATCGTTGCATAAATGAGGCATCGTCAGGCGAATCATAATATAGATACATTCGTACTGTGTGTATCATATTCTACTTAGAATCAACTTAAGTTAGGATCGCGTTCATGCTGAAAACATGCAGGCTCGCTTACGACACACATGTGTCCGTCTGCATCCCGTGCAGTATCTTCACAAGCACTAACCCCATCAAGAAGACAACATGAAGTGTTGTTGGATGCTTTGCTTTAGGCATGCGGCTCTTTGGTGAACCGCTTTCTAAGATATGCCATTATACAGAAACCCTCCTCTCAAGACCCCAGGGGTAACGTGACTACCACCATGGTGATCAATAGGGATGAAATTCAACTTCTGCGTCATGGCTAAATCTAGGCTGTTTAATACTCTATGGCATCACAGCTAAGTGGAAATCAAATCACGGTATGTTAAATCGTTTCTTCAGTTACTATGAAATAAGAAAGATGAGTGCATGGGCAACTAGTATAATAGTTTTCTACTTAACTAACAAGCGTCTATAGTAGTTTTATACTACTGTCAACTATACTTGAGTTTAAAGTCAACGCAATCCTCATTCACTATTGTGCTTTTATACTCGTGAAGTTACTCGTGATGTCGCTTTCACGCGACTCTCAAACCCGACCGCTACCCGCGGGACAGTCAACTATTGGTGCAGCACTAAGCTCTTCAAAGTCCGAAGCAAAATTCTCGGTATCTCCTCAACGGGTGAATAACAAGCAGGCAATTAAAGATTCTTCTTCTCCATTTCGAGTGGATGCGGCAACAGGCGCTGTCACTCTCACCGTTCCGACTGTGAACCCGGCCGGACGAGACAGTGGGAGAGACTTGACTCCAAACCCAGAGTTGATATATAATTCTCTCGCTGGAAATGGCCCTTTCGGTATAGGCTGGACCTTGGCACTACCTGGTATATCTCGAAAAACAAGCCAACATGTGCCCACATATACTGATCAGGATGTTTTCGTCCTTGCTGGCGGTGAAGATCTTGTCCCAACCCCAGCAAACAGCAAGCCGCTCACAAGAAATGGATATGAAGTTCAACAGTATCAATCCCGACGACAACTCAACTCCAATAATATAAGGATAGAGCGTTGGACGAGCTGCACTGATGATACCGACCAGTTCTGGCGCACCCTTTCTGACACTGGGCTGGTTACGCTTTATGGCCGAGTTAGTGCTTCTCGTGTGTATGATCCCCATTCGGGACAAAGTAAACCGCGCATCTTCTCGTGGCTACCTTCTGCCACATATGATATGAAGGGCAATAGCGCGATTTACTGTTATAAGGAAGAAGACTCTGCTAATGTTGATACTGCTCTCGCTAATGAGCAGCATCGAACCGCACAGAGTCGAGCAGCTCAAAGGTATCTCAAGCGGATCCTGTACTGTAATCAGAGCCCGTTTCGAAATTATGACACATGGCTCATGGAGAAATGGGAGCAGAATGAGAACGACTACCTTTTTGAGGTACTTCTCGATTATGGGGAGCACGCGGCACTGCATCCTTCTGTGCAAGAGGTTTCGTCTTGGCCGACAAGGGCCGATGTGCTCTCGACGTATCACGCCGGCTTCGAGATTCGTACCTATAGATTATGCCGCCGTGTACTCTTATTCCACCACTTCCCCGATAGCATTACTAAGGCAGCTAGTCTCATATCTTCTACTGACTTACAATACCGCCAATCACCCTCTGGGTCAACACTGGTCTCGGTCACACAGAATGGACATCGAATCCTTTCAGGGAATGAAGGCATTCATTCGGAGTCACTCCCGCCTCTCAAACTAGAATACAGCGCAGCCAGATTGATACCAGGCGTGCCTCTTTCTGATGATGACCTTCTTCTACCTATCACTGTAGACACATCTCACTTAACGGCAATTCCGAAAGGTGAAGATACCCATACACAATGGGTAGATCTAAACGGAGAGGGCTCACCAGGGATCCTGACCCGACACTCGGGTGGTGAATGGGTTTACATTCGCAACGAGAGTCAAGGAAATGTTACGTCCTGTCGCCCTACATTCGGATCACCTAAAGTGCTTCAAGGCATCCCAAACCTTCTCGATGACGGAGAATCCGGGTTTTTCACACACTTAGCCGCCGACGGAACTCTTCAGTTCGTTCAAATGAATCCTGAACGTGGTATTCACGGTTACTACCCACGAATCTCGTCGACTGAAAATTGGGGAAATTTTGTACCCTTTGCTCAAATTCCTGCGACAGACTTATCGCAGACCGCTGTACACGTAAGTCGATGGGAGGGCAGATATGGATTTCTTTCACTTTTTAAATGTGGTGACAATTGATTTTGGTTGCCATTATTATCTCTACTTCGTTCTTAAGTCTCCGCCTCATTCGTCAATGCAGAGATTGTCCCAAAAACGGGTTGAATCCTATCTAATTCGTTATAAAAATACTCTTTTATTTCTTAATAATTATCCTCAAATGTTCACGTGATATAGTTGCTGAATGAACTTGAAAGCTTGCTGATTTGCAATGTTGAAGTGGATAGATTTGGTAGGAAATGGAAGACAAGACGCTGTCGAGTTCCTCGTTGACGACCAGAATCGCTTAAGATGGTATCCCTCACTAGGCTTCGAGGGGTTCGCTTCTGCACGATTCAATGAAGGGCCCAACGTGCCAGAGCCTCAGTCCAGCGCCTTTTCTGTGTTCCTAGTAGATATGACGGGTGACGGGTTGACGGATGTCGTTCACGTTAGCAACTCAGCCGTCTCCTACTGGCCCAACTTGGGTTACGGCCACTTTGGTGCGCGAACACATATGGACAACTCACCGATAATGGACGTCAATGATCGTTTCACTGCACAACGAGTCCTTCTAGCAGATGTTGACGGGTCTGGGTCCGCCGACATGATTTACTTGACTCCCGGTGGTGGCGCCAACATCTACCTTAATCAGTCTGGGAACAGCTGGGCCGATCCGGTCTTCCTAGCGGCGGTGCCCGAGTTGAGTGGCCTAAGCTCAATAGATATTGTCGACCTGCTCGGTCAGGGGGTACCTTGTCTCTGCTGGACGTTTCCAAATCCCAACGGGTCTGGACCCCCTGTTCTTCAATATGTTGAAATAATGGGCCAGACCACGCCTAATCAGCTTACGAACTACTGCGAAGGGTATACCTTAGAGACTTCCATTGTGTACAGCCCGTCAACAAAATTCTACCTTGCTGACGAGAAGGCCGGTCGCCCGTGGACGACAAGTCTTCCATTCCCAGTACAGTGTGTTCATACGATCAACAATACGGATCACGTAGCGAAAACGAGGTCTACTTCAAAATATGCATATCATGATGGTTTCTATGACAGCGTCGAGCGTGAATTTCGAGGCTTCGGCCATGTCGACTGCTGGGAGACTGAGGATCTTGCTGTAGCCCCTAGTCTACTAAAACTTCAGACACCTCCTCGACATTCTCGTACCTGGTACTATACGGGCTCCCCTCTCTGTGAAACTTCGTATGAAAAGTGGACAGGCAATGAAGTTATCCAACTTGGCAGTTCTCAGGTGCCTATTATTCCCGAAGATTCAATTGAGTTTAGGGAGGCCAGGCGGGCTATGAAAGGACTCATGCTACGTACCGAGGTTTTCGGCGAAGATTCTTCGAAAGTGCTCGAGATCACACAGAAAAACTATACAGTACTTATGGAACAAGGAATTGTCGCTCCTGGGTAGGTCGCGCCTCCCTGACTGAGAAAGGGCTTCCACGATACCTTGATCAAATGCTGATTCAACAAATCCCAGTGAAAATGAACCTCTCGTAGAACCACCCCATGGATGTTTTCGTGTCTTGGAGAGAGAAGTTCTTCGCAAGATTTATGAGCGAGACCCTGTTGAGGAATGTGCTCGCATCCAGCACCAACTCAACCTTGCGGCAAATCAAAATGGTCAACCGACTAAAACAGCGATTATTCACTACGGCCGTCGAAATGTGCCAAGTGGTTTCGACAAGCGGACGAAGTTTCTACAAGAACAGACAATGATTACTTACACAGAGCACGACTACACAAATCCCTTGGACCAGCCAGATGCCCTTTTTAGTCCGCAGACACAAGAGATACGATCGTATAGAATACGAGGCGTTGAACTCCCACCTGAATCATTGCTATTTTCATATGACAAGCTCAGTGCCAGAGACTCAGCCTTCTTCCGTGAACTCCCGGTTCTTGCCTTTGAGCAAGACCCTGGTCCACTATTATCGAGTCCCAAATGCAAGATTTTGACCTCACAAGTGAGGAGTTACTATCGGTCTAGTGATATGAAAACCAGGCTCGAACTTGGGAAGATCGAACCGTTTTCCGTATTAGACCAGATGTATACTCTAGCATTGACAGCAGGGTGTCTCAACCAAATCTTAGTTGACGAAAATCAGTCACCTCTTTTGTCCGAGTTTTCGGCCGCAGATGGCGGTTATGTTGACCTCGATAACAACGGGAACTGGTGGATTCCAAGCTCCAGAGCCCGATACTGCGACCCAAAGAAGCCCTGGGACTCTCTTAACGAATTGAATTCCGCTCGGTCTCATTTCTACATTCCCGAGTACACTGTTAACACCCGGGGTGCAGTCGACTACCAGCAGCTCGACTCCTTTAGTCTCTTGAGAACCAAAACAGTCAATAGCGTCGGCAATGAAAGTAGATATGAATACGACTATCCATTCAGAGAGCCAATGAAGGTAACCGATGCTAATGACAACATAACTGAGTTTGCCTACGACTGCTTCGGTACTCTAGTTGGTACTGCCGTGAAAGGAAAGAAGACAGAATCGTTAGGAGATTCTTTGGATGGATTTGTGACTATCCTTAGCCAGAACCAGTTGGCTACTTTCATGAACAACCCATTAGAGACAGCTCCGGGATTACTTGGCTCAGCCGGATCTCGGTACATTTATTCGCGTTTTGGAACCTCTACCGACCCTGTATTCGAAGCCGAGATCAAAAGATCCACGCACTCGTCTTCTGCACCAGTACTTGGCGATTTCTCAGTCACAATCGCGTATTTCGATGGCAGAGGCAATGTAACGCAGCAAGCTGTTCTACACAGCACCTCGCCGAAACTCCAGTGGCGACTCGATGGGTGGCAGATCAATAGCAGTAATAATAACGAGGTTGTTTTGAGATTTCATCCGTATCTAAGTGATAATCACCAATACCGTGGACGGACAGACCAGGATCACGAACTACCACCAGCGGTGCATTCAATATACGATCCATTAGATCGCCTTGTTGCCACTCTCCAACCCGATCACACCTGGCATACTACGACGATAAGCGCGTGGGAGATAGTTCACAAGAATGCAGGTGATAACCTTTTAGTCGAGGACATCACGAATGACAGTGCTGTCGGCTCCTACATCGCTGCCGCACTCAGTCCTGAGAGTTATCTGCCGACTTGGTATTCGAAACATATGAGCGATACAGCATCTAAAAATGACAAGGCTGCGGCACAGAAATCTAGGATATATAATGAAACTCCAGACGTCCTGTATCTAGACTCTGAAGGGCACGAGATACTCTCTATTACTAGTGACAAGTCACCCGTTCGTCAGACCTCTCGAGCCGAGCCAGATGCAGCTGGAAATGTCTCTGTTGTTTTCGACACGCTGGATCGGCTTGTAAGCAAGAGTCGGTTCGATTTATGTCAACGTCGAATATTCCAGGAAACAATGGACGGTAGGGTAGATCTAGCTTTACTTGACGCAACCGGGTCAGAGTGGTTGCGATGGAAACGTGGAGAAGAGGGCAGTCGTTTACGTGTGAAGCATGATGATGCTGGTCGGCCTCTATGTGTGTGGCTCCTCCAAAATGAGCATCCTCTCAAAGAAAAGCTCATTATAAACCACGAATACGGAGAAGGTCAGCCAAACGACAAGGCGCACAATCTCCGTGGGCAGCTGTACAAAACACTGGATCAGTCAGGACTATCTATATACGCTGCATACGACTTCAAAAGAAATCTGGTGCAATATCATACCACGTTTGCCACGGATTACAAGTCCGTTCTGGATTGGTCTGTGGCTGGGGACTCCATTAGTCAAATGTTGGAGAAAGAAAGATATACAGATCACGCAAGGTATGACGCCCAAAGCAGACCATGTGAAACGACTGCTGTTGATGGTAGTCGTATTTCTCGGATATATAACGTCAGTGGTCAGCTTGATTCTATACAAGTTTCTCGCGGAGGTGACCCTAGCTCATGGACGAAATACATTGCCAGTGTTACGTACACCGCTTCGGGGCAGCGGAGCTCCATCATATACGGAAATGGGGTTTCTACGGCTTATTCGTACGATCCCTTAACGCTGTTAGAGGTAAGACGTACTGTCTGGAAACAAGGCCGAGTAAGCAAGTCGGTGTTCAGAGATGTCCAAACCACTTACGATTGCCTCGCGAGGCGAGTGTATCAAGAGGATAGGGCCCAACAGGAGGTTTACTTTCGTAACAATGTGATCCAGCCTATCAACGACTATACGTATGATGCGCGAGGACAGTTGATCATCGCCACCGGACGTGAGAAAATCGATGCAGAAAGCAACACTATCGAACCATATGGTCCGCATTATGCTCTCCAGGGTGATATCCCGAGCGATGATCAGCTCTGTGGATACACCGATAATATCTCATATGATTCTGTAGGTAACATCACTCGAATGCAACATGTATCCAGCGATGCAAAAGTGTCAGGTTGGACCCGGAGTTACGAGTACGATGTCGGCAATCGCTTAAGCCGTACTAAGGTCGGACGCGCAGAGGATCACTACAGTTATAATTCCAGAGGCTGTATGACCTCCATGCCAGGTCTTGTGAACATGTCATGGGATCATGCAGACCGGCTCCGCTGTACCATATCCCAGAAACTTCGCTCTAAATATGAGGAAAATGCCAACACGCCGGAGACATCTTGGTATATCTATAACGCGAATGGGACCCGGGTGCGCAAGGTAACTGAGCAGGTCAAGGTGGCAGGAGACAAGCGGCCCGATAGGAGGCTACGCGAGACCCTATATTTGCGCCACTTGGCAGGTTTCGAGGTGTCTCGAGAGATCTCTGGACAAGGCCAGGTGAAAACCGAAAAGAAGACTCTGGAAGTGACCCTATCCCTTCCATCCGCGAATTCCACGCCCATCGCGCTACTAGAGGAGATATTGACTGGTCTGTCATCGCCGTCGACTTCTAGAGTGCTACTACTGGAGCGTTATCTTCTTGACCAAGGTTTGGAGGTTGACGATGATGGCAAGTTGCTATCATTAGAGGAGTACTCGCCTTACGGAGCCACGACGTTCCGAGTGACTGACAAGAAGAGGGTTCAGAAAACTCCTTCCTATCGATACTCAGGTTACCTCAGGGATACCGAGGAAACGGGGTTCTATTTCTGTCAAACGCGATATTATGCATCATGGCTAGGACGTTGGACATCGCCCGATCCTCTTGGGATTATAGATGGGCTGAATACGTATCGTTATGTCGGCAACGATCCCATTAACTTTAGGGATTCTCGTGGGACGACGGGGGAGCATAACAGCGGCGGCGACGAAGAGGATTGGGAAAAAGTGCTTTCGCCGAAAGCCTCCCGAGCTGCACGAGGCCCTGAAGAGATACCCGCCGACAGCGCGAATCTAGGGATACAGCGACGTGAGCTCCTTGGCGGCAAGGTACATCTTTGGAGCTCCGTTGTCGAGTTTTCGAGGCCGCTGACCAATGCCGAGCTAACAGCGGCAAGCCGCGTAGCATACAATCATATGAAAGAGAGTTATGGCCAGCTTCAGAGGGATCTCAAAACAAAGAAGATCACAAACCAGAAGACAAACTGGACCGAGCCATTACACCAGGAGGGGATGCCAACTGTTATGACCGCCTTTGCACCAACAGGGATCCCTAATACTGTGATTTTCTCTTCGTCTGCCAAAGCAGCCATGTCTCGCGCTATGGCGAAGGCATACTACGAAGGAAATGAATGCCATCCCAATCTACAACACTTAATCGCAGAAACTAAGCGTGCCAACCAAAAGGAGGGTAAATCAGGGTCTCATCGAGCAGGAAGCTGCGGCGAGTTCGGCGTTATTGATCTTGCATTCAGAACGGAGCCGAGGCTTTCTAGTTTAGAGGGCACTGTGGTCACATATGGCAGACCAATAGTCGGAAAACCGCTGTCGGTCATGAACCCCTGCGGCGGGGGGCGAGACGCGATGCCGCCGAAATGGGGTTGCATTCAACTCCTACGCCAGGCAGGTATCAGCCCAATTCTACGTTCCGCTTCGGAGGAGTCGCAAACTTTGCCCAGAATCACTCGTAGGATCCCAGCGAGGTACTGATTCTGATAAGCATATACCTATACTGTAGACGAGAGATTCTTGTAAGCCAGTTCCTGAATGAATGTATAAAAACACCAAGGTAGTAACTAAATGGTTAGCTTTTATATTTTTAAAGTCTTAATATTAATTGCTCACGTGTTAAACAGCTAAGGCTTCATGGTTTTGTATTATATGGTACTAAGTACGAAGTAGGTATTGATATACATTACGCTAGCTTACCCAACCCATTCGAAGTAACCTCCTTTAATATTCGCCAAAAACAATTGGCGACACTGTTATCGAATTGGATACTTGGCAAAAAGGCGCGCTCTTTCAAATCAAAATCCTATTTCCACTCACGATTGGAACCCGGCGCTCACAGCGAAACTTACGTCGTCATTAAATGTCGTCTTCGCGTCAAAGGCATTCGGCCCGCCATTGCTGGCACTGTACAAGATGCCATTGTAGTGGCGCCAGAAGCGAGCTGGATAGCTCCAGGAACGCAGGGCGTTGGTGCCCGTCGAGTCAAGCGCTTCCTGCGAGCAGAATGTGGCATCTGACGCGAATAGCGCGCTGCCGTCGTTGGCGTTGACCTGGAGCTTATTGCTGGCGTGTCGTATGAAGCTT
This sequence comes from Xylaria sp. FL1042, assembly GCA_022495085.1. NCBI lineage: Eukaryota > Fungi > Ascomycota > Sordariomycetes > Xylariales > Xylariaceae > Xylaria > Xylaria sp. FL1042. The sequence continues at coordinate 253,248 of MU380135.1, forward strand.
CCTGGGCTATCGACGGACTCGAACGACAGGCAGGCGCTGTTGCCGAGACCGACATGGACGATCCAGCTCGCCGACTTTTGCAAGGCAGCGGTGCTTGACGAGGAGACGACTTGCAGTTCCACATCCGCCCCCACGTGGGTGATATACTTGGTTGTGCAACATGGCGCCGTTGTGGCACGGAAAGAGACGGTAGAGCCAACGCTAATCGCCGGGCCACTCTGAAGGGCAGCCGCCGCGTAGTTGGCCGCTACGATGTTCGCTTGAACCGAGTTCTCAGTAGCATCAGAGGGATAACCGGTCGTCATCACGCCCTCGTAGAATGTCCCTTGCCCGGCGTTACTGTTATCGCCACCAATGCCGAGAACAATGGCGCCCTCTTTGCTCATAGGGTTATAGCCAGATGTCGGGCGGACACCGCTATAATACGTCGATAGGCTTCCGGATTTAGCGTTGCCGCCACGGATGGCCCACTGGTTACCGGAATTGCCCTTGAGGACCGCAGTCACAAATCGGTATGTGATGCTCGGGTTGTTTGGATTACTTCCCACGCCGTTATTGCCTCCGGAAGTATACAAGCCGTTCTCGAGATCGGCCAAGACCCAGGGTCCCGAACCGGCGCCGTAGCCGTGTGCGGTACGATCGCCAAAGAAGATGGCCTCCATGTGGCCGTTACCGGTATCCAGGCTGTTGGTTTCGGCGTTGCCATAATCAAAACAACACCCGTTATTGTAATGGGTGCCGTCAAGGACGGCGTACATGCCCTCTGCATTGTCGCCCGTGGCTGTTCCACGAGGAGAGTTGTTACGATAACCAGTTTTAGGTGGGATGAACACACCGTACGCCTTTTGCCCGTTGAGAGTCACTGGGGCACCTACGGCGCTTGCTAAATAGTCATAGCCACCGGCCTCGGGGCCGCTTGCAGCACCTCCAGGGGGTGCTTGGGTGAGGTGGTTGCCTTGACCGGACTGGTCGTAGATGATTGAGATCACACAAGTTGTCCCGCTACAGAAGCTGTCCTGGGTAGCGGCATTGGCAACTCCGCCGGCAGAGAGCGGTTTGATGTCGGTCGTAGCGCTATCGGAACCACGCATAACCTATGATTAGACGTCAGTCTACTTTAATACTTTGTGCCATAAAGGAGATTCGCGAAGTATCTACCTGGTAGAGAGAGCCGCTATATGAAGCATACAGAGCACGGGTTGTGCTGTGTGCCGCAACGCAGGGCGTGCCACCGGATGCGTATATATCGCAAGGACCGGTGGCAGCGACGAGAGACGCCGTGGCGGTAAGGCCTAGGCTCAACAACGAGCGTGGTGACATGATGAACTATTCTCGATAGGCGGTCGTTTTGAAGTGATACGACTGGCTAGCTGCCTTCACCTTCTAGTGATGTCCCCATCCCCTTTATATAAACGATTGGTTTACCGGCCGTGAAGAAAAACACCTTCCGCTTACAGCCCACAACCAAGATATCTCGTCTGCAGCGCCAAAATGGCGAAAGACGACCTCTCGGTATACCACCATGCCGAAAGAGTCCATTTGTGATCCAACTGTATAGGATATCGATTGGCCAACCGCGGTTCGTGGGCAAGCTTGAACAGGAACGCTACGGCACCCCATGGAAATAAGAAGTGTCGAATCACAACCAACGCTGCCCGAGAACCGATGCACCATCCCGAGCACGACATCACAGCACGCGATGTGTGTCACACGGACCAAGCTGCCAAGCCTGACTAACCCCTATTCGGAAGACGTTATGCATCGAGACCCTTTGGTTGTAGGCATCGTGTGGTTTGTCGTCTTTCACGAAGAAGCCCAACATCCGACGAAGGCTATTTCCACTCTCAACGTGTATTTGTCTGCTCGTTCATTGATAGTTTACTTGATAATGTTCTTTATTGTTCCGGCCCTTACCGGACTGCTAGCTCTAGGACTCCTCCCGACACAACATCGCCACATGCTAACTCCTAGCGTTGTGAATAGCACTAAGCGCCGTCGTTGGTGGCCAGATCCTAAGACCCGACGATGGCCCTAAGGATTTGCGGGGTGATACGGCTTCCGGCATTCTCAACGTAGTCTTTTTCTTTAGCGTGATTTCGTAAGGCAGCTATTGTAAGCCTCTACCCATGTCTGGCAAAGGGACCAGATGAAGACAGGTTTTTCTACAAAAACCCGGGCTACCTATATTATTCACTGCTAATATATGGAAGGATAGATGCCATGCTAATATGATACATGGCATATGTGTCTCCTGACGAGAATGGGCGTTTTAGATAATCATTTTCTGTCGTAAATAAGTTTCCAGGTTTTCGAAGCGCAAAACTAAAACGAACTGCAACGATGCATAAAAACCTGCTCAGGTACGTGCATAAACCACCGATCCAGTAGATAGGGGTAGGTACCTAAAGCCATCATATGAGCAACCAACCTGCCTAAATGGCAGTATCAAGTAGAACGGGGATTGTATCAAAACCATGCTTAAAGAACTGCCAACTTTTGTTAAATATACCAATCACCTCAGGAATGGGCCAGGGGCTCGACAGCAACCCCTCTACCTAGGTAGGCCCCTATATATACATACTTACTTGCGTTAGCCGTCGTGCCTATGTCCCCCGAACGCTTAGGTACATCTCCTTCACCGCAACACAGCACCACCGAGTTCCAGGGGCAATGCACCATGCCTCCTCCCTTGTTCGTGTTAGTACACAATCATACAGTGACATTTTAAGATGATTTCACTCATCGCTTTCGACCTCGACGGCACTCTAGCCGAGAGTAAGCAGCCTCTGAAGGACTCCATGGGCGAGGTTCTAGCAGACCTACTCGCCGTAGCCCATGTAGCCGTCATCTCAGGCGGCGACTGGCCGCAGTTCCAGAAACAAGTAGCCAGCCGCCTGCCCCCGCGTGCCGACATGTCCAAGCTGTGGCTCATGCCGACGACAGGCACGAAGCTGTACACGCACCGGGACGGGGCATGGCACCCCGTGTACGCGGAGCTGTTCGACGAGGAGGCCAAGAAGCAGATCCTGACGGCCTTCGACACGGCTCTGGAGGTGACGGGGTTTAAGCCCGAGCAGACGTGGGGGAAGCGCATCGAGGATCGTGGCAGCCAGATCACCTTCTCGGCCCTCGGTCAGGAGGCGCCTATTCACGCCAAGGAGGTCTGGGACCCCGATTTCGCCAAGCGCAAGGTCATACAGGCTGACTTGCGCACCCGCCTGCCTGACCTATCTATCAACATGGGCGGCGCCACGTCTATCGATATCACGCAGAAGGGCGTCGACAAGGGGTACGGGTTGAAGAAGCTGCGCGACGCCAGTGGTATCCCGCTCGAGCAGATGATGTTCATTGGCGACGCCATATTCCCGGGAGGAAACGATTATCCTGCTAAGGAGATCGGTCTGCGCACGGTCTGTGTCAAAGATCCAAATGGGACGCTTGCTGCCATCGCTGCCATCGTTGCGTGTCTATCGTGATTGAAAGGGTCGGTTACGGTAGAGTTGTATGCCGGGGGTTAAGGACGATGACTTGAGAGGACTTTTGCGAGACGGAGTACTGAGAAAGAAAAGACTTTGACTTTTAGTAGACAAGATTACACAACGTTCGGGGTTTTGAAGGGAAGTGGTCTGCATGGTTTTCTCAATCACTCCACTTACAAAGCGCTGAGGCGTCTAATATAGATACAAGAACCTAACACGATACGTGGTTACAAATTCTCTCTTTTAGAGCTGAGCTGTCAACAGAAATGTTGCAACCGAATTGCCCAGAACCGGAACGCGACCTAATGGATCGTGATTGGTCCATGTGAGACAGAGTACTGCTTCACAAATGATCAGGCTCTAGCAACAAACTTCGATCAATGGAACGGGTAATACATACCGGGGAAGATGTGAATGGATTGATGATGACGAAATTAAGAACGGCGTGAGAGAAGATCCTGCCGACCTTAGCTCCGCCGCGGGTCTCGTCCTACCTTGGATGACACCGACGACGGCGTTGGCTGTGGCCTTACTCGTGTGAGTAGGTTGAAGTCAGTTATCGGCTAGTGTAGCTGGGGTTGATGCTAGGCGTGTCAGAAAGTGATCAACCTTACATAGAGCGCACTTCACAAGTCATTATTGCCTACCACTATTCAAATTTATAAATCAATCGTTTGCTCGTGATAGTATGTCATGGTCACCGAGGGGGTAGAAACAACTTTAGGGGCGAAACCAGTTGCACAGAACTCAGGCGTCAACGATATTGGCCCCATACTATATCATTTTACAGGATCAAGGGTTGGATTTCGGGTATCAAACGTCGAGCCTTGAAGTCTTGGATGGGTGCCGAGGTGAGAGAAAAAGAAGGCAGGCAAGCTAACCCCTTCAACTGCGAATCAACCTTTAAAGGTGGGACACCCCAATGTTTAATAGGAGCCTTTGATCATACACGTTTGATGGCGTAACACGCATATTAATAGATAGGAAATTTAGGTCTCATGACAACGAAACCACAGCTCTTCCGATCTCCAGAGTGAGGTAGTATCTCAACAAAATTCACAATCACCTCACACGAGATAGCAAAAACGAAGGGGATAAGAGCAGATCTTATGGGTGGGATGCGCCATTCCTCGTTGAGTTCATATAAAAATGGACGATATCCTGCACATTTCTAACTCTTAATACCCTCGGTCTCATAACTCACATTAAACATCCCACCCAAGAAAATTCGCAGAAGGTGCAGGGTGAGGGCGAACCGGGTCAGATGATAAAGCGACTCTGACCTTTTTTTTTTTTTTTTTTTTTTTTTTTTTTAAATAAAAAAATAAAAAAAAAAAAAAAATTTTCTTTTTTTTTTTTTTTTTATAATAAAAAA
>MU380135.1:258111-307618 GCA_022495085.1 Xylaria sp. FL1042
AATCCCACATGTTTTTTGTGTCTGTATAACGGGGTCATTTTAAATATACAATTTAACATTTTTTTATTTTTTTTTTTTTTTTTTTTTAAAAAAAAAAAAGGCTCTAAACTGCCGAATGTGCGTATCGAGTTTTATTTTAACATAAAATCACTACCAAGTTCTCTTACGCTAAACAACCTACTCGACTTAACTAAACACCTGCCTTTTGCAGCTGCAGTAAAATCACTAATCATATTGTGTCTTGTAACTTTAGTTGTAGTATTAGTTTGGTATGAGAAACTGAATCTTCTATCCAATTAATTTTCCCCAACCAAAGACACCTCCGGCCAATCCTCCGAACCTTCGCCGTCCAACAACCCTCCTTCTTCACCCTTCAAGAATCTCCCGAATAGGGCGTTAATGTAAGCTGTCTCAATATCAATGATCCTTGCACCTGCGATAGTACCCAGACCGGTGTCAAGAAGAGGTGGAGAATCAGCGCCCAGGACATCTCTGATGATTGGGAAATCGGTGAAAGCGCCGTGTTCGGTCTCGTTGATACCATACTGTCTCTTGAAGCCACGGAGGTTTCCCCAGGCCGTTGTCCAAGTGTCATCCTCCATGCGCGGGTTCGTGCCGAACAAGACAAAGGGGGAGTCCGTGCCCTCGTCAATGACAGAACCAAACAAGATGCCGTCAAAGTTCGCACCGACGGCAAACCTGGTGTCGTCCAACAGCAGCTGAAGCGCAGTTGCGCCGCCAAAGGAATGCCCGAAGCCCCCGACTTTATCGGTGGGCAACGATACGCCGGGAGAGAACCCTGGGATTCGCGACGTGATGGAAGGGTCCGAGAGAGCGTCGAGCACGAAGCTCATGTCTGCTACGCGCACTGCGAGATATTCATCTGCCGTACCGTTCACAACGATGGAATCTTTGGCGTAGACGGCATGGCCGTCGGGATATTCCACTATGCCAGCATCATACGGATGGTCAACAGAAACGATGTTCCAGCCATGGCTGGCGATCTCCTCGAGCTCGGCAGAGTAAAATGTCCGAGAGTTCCCCAGCCCAGGACCGAAGATCAAGAGAGGAAGCTCTGGGTGAGATAGCGGGCTGTCAAAGCAGGACTGCGTTAAGATGCGCTCTGCTGAGGCGTTGGTGTCGTTGTACACTCCGTCGATGTAGGCTGCTGTAAGCGGTGGGAACTGCAATGCCAAGGTGCAATTATTGCTGCGTTGCGTAGGATAGAAGAGGGAGATAACTAGGTCTCTTGACTGGACAGTGGGAGCGAAAGGATCGGTGCGGGAGGAGTCAACGAGCTCAAGGACGCTTGTGCCTACTTTGTAAGGCCCCTTCAACTTAGGCAGAGGGACGAGCTCGGCGGCGCTCGCCTGCAAAGCAAGTGCCAGAGAGCAGAATATTAATTTCTGCATTTGGCGGGTTTCGCTTGTCAAGTAACTAGATAATACAGAATAGTTTTATTGACGCTCTGAGAGCTACAGATCTTTATGCTATTTATATTAGGCCCGAATCTGGCTAAGATTTCCTAATAAAGATAGTTTGTGAGGCTTGGTATTAAACACAACACCCTGCTTGCAACCATGTTCGACCGGTGCATCCCGACGAAAAGGATCAATGTGCTGACGACTGGTGTGCTATGCCGTAGCGATTACGGGGGCCAACGGAGATGACCCGACTAGATTATCTTATCAGATCAGATCCGAGCCTTGGCCTTGTTCCGATGCGACCGATGCCGCTGTCATTACACATTTATTTTGTATTTCTGATGAAGAAGAATCCTTTTGTGGAGAACGATCATCGGAAGTTCTTTCAGCTCGAGCTCCATCGTGGCATCATGCCGAAAGAAAGGAATGCGTTAATGACTTCCGACAAGGGTATTAATGAAGCTCGCTCACCACCATCGTGACCCCTCGAGTATAAACAAAAGCTCCTGTAGTGAAGGCATCCCTTGTTCGCACCCCTAATACGTGGTTGTTAGCGGGATAAGCGAGCTATTCCATGAGCTTACGGAAAAATCGGCCTATGATGGAAAAGGTAGCGCCAGTTCTTTCAAGGAAGCGAGCGTAAGAGAATATCGTAGTGATGCGAGACACCGGCCACTCGGAATTCGCAAGGTCCAGCATCAACTACAACCTAGAGCTAGGTTCGTAGGTGGTGCTATCGCGTCATCTGCCTCTCACACTCTACTCTAAAGAGACTTATCAATTACCTAAGTTGAGTTGATTTTTACTATTGGAAACTTTCTGTTTAGGTTTCCAGATGAGAACAAGCTACTTCCTACGTATGCGAGTCTGGGTAACTTAGATGGGTGGTCGATTTTTTTTTTATTGATTTCAAAGTACTTCTTTACCAAAGCCTCCTCTGGATAGCCAGCGATGCCAAAAATACATATTGCGAGGTATATGGCCGTCATGTACAGGCAAAAAGTACCTAATGCAAGAAGGCGGCTCGCATGGTTTGGCCTGACTTGGGGGTTTGTCATCATGTATATGATAAGCCATCAAACATGAAACTTAAATGTATAGAATGGTTATGCTTTTAACTACTTCCGGGGTGCCTTACAAGAGGGATGTCTCGCAATTCCGTTAATGACAATTGATTGCAAATGCGTCACTCTCCTTGGACAAATACGAGAATATGTATCTGGCGATAGCACTTCCTATATGATGACCTTGTGAATACCTTCCGGAAGATGCTCGCCACCCCGGTATTCACGCAAATCGGTAAACTAAAGTATGAAAGTAGTAATTACCCGGTCTAGTAAGTTGCATTTGGCTTGCTCGCCAACTGTGTCACGACAATTGATGTTGTCAGTGGACTGGAGTAAGTGCATGCTTCGGTACTACTACTACATACTTATACGTACCTCATTTGTGGGTAAACCCAGCCACTTACTTACACCATATTACCAGCCTAATTCACCTAACCTATCTAGGTTAGGTCACTTGTGGTACCTCAAGGTTATACCCTAAAGGAAAAGCCTGCATATCTTGTACTTAGCCGACAATGTCAATATTGACTGGCGAGCTTGCCCGTGTAATAAATAATTCGCAAGTATCTACATAACTAGATAGTGTCATCGCTGCCCTTGACAACACTGCTAGAATAATACTGCTAATACAAGGGCCACCACACGCAGTTACTAAGACGCACAAATTAAAAGTTAAGCTAGCCACTTTCAAGTTTTAAGCGTTGCACTAGCCTCATCCGAGTACTATTTTCCACACTTTAGTAGTCATGGTACCTTAGGTAGGTAAGTAATAAAAGCGCGCCTCCAATTCTTTTCCTTTCCGTTTTTTTTTTTTTTTTTTTTTTTTTTCCCGCGTCGCGTGGCTTATCTGGTGCTCAAAGGGCTCAATCGATTGCTTGATTGATTGATTGTTCAATTCCACCACTCCACGGGGTCGGTCACTTCACCTGGAACCAACCCCCGCTAAAACATCATCGATCCTTCGACAGTACTATACATAAGTACATACATACGTAGTAGGTGACCAGGTACCTTGCCGATCTGATTCCATCTTTCCCACCATTCTCGCATTTGCATCTGCATCTGCGTCTGCACCTGTGTCTCCGTCTCTATTTGTTCTGTTCCCGCGCATTTGCGAAAGCAAATTGTGTCTTTTCCCTTTTCTTCACCACTCTGCGCTGCGACCACCGCATGACGACTAAGCCACCTACATCTAGCCTTCCATGCGACTTGCGCGCGCACACTCAGCCTAGGCCTTGACTCCGTCGTCACTCTACCCGCCTCGCCCGCCTCGCGTGTTGTACACCTTACCAACCCGCCACCATCAACTATCAGCATCACCATCAGTATCACCATCGGCTTACCAGCTTACCGGCTTACCAATCACACTACCTCATCACCACATTGACTGTGCAGTGGCCAGTGTCATGGGCCTTGCCTGACAGGAGCATCATCCAATATGCCTCCCTCCTCCAAGCGATCCCAGCGGACTCGTCGGGTCCGGGATAAAAGCCCCAGCCCCTCGGTCGCCGAGCAATCGTCGCCCTCGCGCCCGGCTAAGCGAAGAAAAAAGGTCCGTCTCCCTCGTCTTGTTTCTCACGGCTATCCTCAAGTCGCAACCCGACTTACTGACCATGTTGATGTGTATCAGGCCCAGGAGCCGCTGTCTGAGCCCATCGAGGAAGAGAGTTCGAGCCTGACCATAGATGCGTCCGGCCTTGATGGCGCCGAGCCTGGAACTGAAGCAGACGCCGAAGATGACGATAATTTGGTCACTCAAGTCGCCCAGTCTCTGCGCACCCTCCCTACACATGCGAGCAAGGACCATGCAAATGCCATCCATGAGTCCGACAAGGGCATTTCCGCATATGCCAAGATAGCAGCGCAGGACTGGACTTACTACATCAGGACGACATCTGTCAATATCGGCAGAAACACCGACACACAAGACCCGGACGACCCTTTGTTCGTCCACATCGATCTCGGTCCGAGCAAGACCTTCTCGCGCCAGACGGCTGTCATCTACTTTGACTCTGATCTCGGGAAGTGGTTCCTTCAAGCGAAAGGCCGCAATGGCCTCAGAGTTGATGATGAAATCATCCGAAAATCGGATCCTCCTCATTGTCTTGGCAGCGGCGAGGTGATTGAGATTGGTGGTCTGGAAATGATGTTTGTGCTGCCCGCTAACTTCGGTCGTATACATGTCCACGCTAGATATCTGGAACAAGCGGGGATAGTTCCTCCCTCGACCCTGAGTGACTCTCGAACCGCCCTTCCACCCCTCCCTTCCTCGGATCAACCGTCTTCCCAACCCGCTCGAGGAAGCGTGTCCTCCCGCGGCCAAAGCAACCAACAACCCATCGCCCCAGCACCACCTGATTACAAACGTCCGGGCACACCGCCCTCGACAAAGAGCCGTATTCCGGCCTCTCAAGCAAAGACTCCGGCTCATAATCCCGTCAATAGCCAAGACGACATAGATCTGGCGAAAGACGAGAATAAACACATTAAGCCTCACTACAGCTATGCGCAGTTGATAACTCAAGCCATCATCAGTGCGCCTGGTGAGAAGCTCAACCTCGCCGGCATCTACTCGTACATTACAGAAAATTACTCGTACTACAGGCACCAGCCGCCGTCTGGCTGGCAGGTAAGGTCTTATACAGATAAATAACATAGAGTGGATGCTGACAACTACATAGAATTCAATCAGACACAATCTATCTTTAAATAAGGCCTTTAGCAAGGCACCTCGATCCACTGACGAGCCAGGAAAGGGGATGAAGTGGGAAATAGTCCCTGATCATCGTGCAGAGATGGTTCGAACTTGTTGGAGGGGCGGCCGAGGAGGTCACCGTGGCTCTTCAGTCCCGTCGTCTCCAAGCCAACCTAGCCAAATGACTTATATCACCTCGGGACCTAAAGACATGGCTAACAAAGAACCCGGCTCGACTCGCAAGCGCAAGGCAGTTTCGCCTGCTACTTCGCCGCCGCCCCGGGCATCGTTGATGCAGTCTCAAGTAACCCCCGATCGCAGGCTTCTGTCTACAAGTCTTAATGATGACAGTCCACTTCCCCGTGGAAACAAGCGCTTACAGCATTCAAATTCCTTTGCGGATATCCCTCAATCACCGCCGGCATTATCTTCTTCGTATCTTCCGGACGAAGGGACCACCTTTGTGACACCTGCGCCACAGCGTCTCCATCCTAGACTCGCACCTCCTAGCACTGCACAAAGGCCGAGTCAACATATGCCAACAAGCTCACCAGCTCCATTTTGGAAGTACATCGATATTCACAGTACACCCCTCAAGCCTCCTTATGATATCAGTCCTACCAAGGCTGGCCCTCCCCATAGCAGTAGCCCGCCACCGCCGGCGGGTGCCGATCGTTCGCCCATACCTAGCCCAACTCGAAATTCCCGAGGAAACACGCTAGAGCGTATGAATGCTGTCGAGAATATTGAGGATGACAATGAGGAGGAAGGAGAGTACGATCTAACAAAGTACGTATATTAACACATTATAATTCCAAAATCACGTTTCGTGGAATGCTAATGATGGACATCAGGGGTTTCCAAAGTATTGGGTCCTTCCACGCGGCCCCTAGTTTTGGGTCGAGTGCGATCCATACCGCAGGAGCTGCCAAATAGAATTGTGCCTAGCCCTGATGGTTACCCTAGTCGACGGGGTTAGAATTTCGGTAGTTTACAATCTCACTATGGCGTTGATTCACTATTTATTTCACTGCATAGGTATCGGTCTGCATACAGGTCCATGGGCGGGCGGATCAAGAATGATTTTGTATGCCTGGGCACTGCATTCGAGGCAAGGTTTTATGGAGTATGGGATATGCTGTGGATCGCGTGGGAAGCGTTGCTTGTATTTTTTTTCTTTTTTTTGTGAAACGCAAATATGTTTGCTGTAACGCAATCATGTGCGTATGCTGGAGGCTTTCTCTCCAAGCTCTCAAAGGCCTGAATGCTGTACTCCCCACTTTGAATGGTTCGATGATATCCCGAACCAAAGGACAAGAGGGTAGAGAAGGAAGGTCATCTCCGTCTAATGGTTACGGACGGTTAGTTGTTCCTGTATGATGTACCCATTTGTGAATACCCTGCCTACCTAGAGCTAGGTAGGCATGATGGAGCGCTATTTATAGGGTTTTCATGCTCTTAAATGGGTAGTACAACCCATCGGTGAAACGATCAAGAAGATGATCGAATTCAAGATCAGATAACTAAAACGAACAAACAGAACTAGCTGCAATTGACCTATCAGCGTGTGTTACCTGTGCTATTTTTGCCTCTTAGTGACGTCCTACTGCATTCCTGTGTAACAGAGAAGAATGGATGAGGTTCCGGTTCAGTGCTCACGGCCGTAGTGTGAGATGGGACGTTTGCGTTCTCGCGTCTAGTTCGGGTACCTTATGTATTTACTTATACGCTAGGTAGCTTTGGATAATACCTAGAGTCGAACTCAGCCCGTCAAAGCCGGTCAAATGCCGGTACAAACCGAGGTAAGTAAATTTATGAGATTAGAGAAGGAAAAGGCGGAAAGACCAAGTCACCAAATCTGTGCCTAGACTTCTTCTATCGAGCCCGATGAATGTCGTGTATCGTGCCTGCCTGCCTGCTGGCTAAGGCAACATACATGAAATCAAAACATCGAGAATATAAGTAGTAATAAGTTTTAAGGTGAAAGAGAAAAGCGTGAGGGAAGAAGTTCTATTATATGCCAGAATTCATAACCACACCGGCTATTGATACAAGTCATGATGTGTGAGAGGTGAAATAAGGTAGCCTGTTATCCCTAATCACACCAGACCAGTCTCGACTAAACCCGCACCTGACCCTTTTTTTTTCTTTTTCCCCCTTTCCCCTTTTCCCCCTTTTCCCACCCTTCCCCCGTCTAAAATGCAATCGTGCGTGCTTGAGTTGCGATGTAATGTATGTGACGAGAGTGAGTATGATAGTATATACAGTACCCGGATGTACACCATAAGGATTGGGGGACCCGCCCGTTAGCTCCGTAATGCTTTTGAGTCCACTGTTCCAAATATGCAATATGACTATGAAATACCGTATCCCTCCCAAACGATGCTGCCAAGGCACGGACATAGTCTATTACTTTAATAGACTAATATCAAAGACCTGCGTGAGTATGTGTGTACATAGACACAGTGTGTGTGGCGCTTAATCACGAAGCGCGATCAGCAAGGCGACTCTTGGGCACCCGAGCGGGTCGCTTCTTCGTCGACTTTTTTTGGGCATTACCTCCCTCAATGAACTCAATCAGTTCATCGATGCTTCTGGCATCTAGTCCACCCTTCTTTTGATCGCCTTTAAGAAACCGTTCCTGCCCGGTGGAGGTGCTCGGTGCTGAGGTCGAACTACCCACCTGTCGCGGTGGAAATCGAATATTACCGGCACGTAGACGACGACTTTCTAAGTCTTTATCGCGCTTGGCAATAGCGACGGCATTCTGTGTGAGCTGGTTGAGCCATGTCTCGGCTTCTTTAGTATTGTTGTTTTCGGGGCCGAGCTCGTTCAGGAAGATGTTGTAACAGTCCCGCATCTTACCAAGCGCCGCCTTGGACTCGTCATCCAAGGCGAGAGCCTGTGCCAACTGGAAAAGCAGGCTTGCTGCTTGAAGTGACTGTGGTCCGATGACACGCTCGCATACACTGAGCGCTTGCTCGAACCAGAGGCGGGACTCATGATATGCTTGTAGTTGTTGGAGCATAACGGCAGCGTTGTTCAGTGTGGTGATGGAATCCGGATGGTCAAGGCCGTAGATCACTTTCCATAAGTCCAGGGCATGCTTGATGTACATGATGGCGGTTTTGCTGTCACCTGTAGAGTGGACGAATAGGCCAAGGTTGAGGTAGTAAAGTAACGTCTCAACGGAGTCAATACCAACAGTTCGTTCTGCCACGACAACAGCTTTGCGTGCCAGATCGACAGCAGCTTCCTTTTCATCCAGTCCGTAATATATTTGTGACAAACTTGAATACGCTCGGGCAACTTCAGAGTGGAGGATGCCATAGATCTGTTCGTGGAGGGTCAACGATTCCAATAACAGCTCCTGGCCAATCTTACGGTTGCCTTGCATAATTGAGTGTCGACCACCTTCCAGAGCCTCTTCGGAAATAGAGCTTTTGGGCGCTGAATCCTTGACAATTGGCACGACATTGACAATATCATCAGCCGAAAAAGTAGACGGTACAACATTGGAAGGAATCGAGGCCGGTGAGCCTTCCCTGGCCTTCCCCTTCTTCTTCTTCTTGTTGCTCTTCTCACCATCCCCATTCGATTGTCCGTTGACTTTTTCGGTTGTCTTAGAAGATTCACCGGTGAATTGAAAATCCTTGGCTTGTAGTTGAAGACCGAGCTTCAAGGAAACCTCACGCAATAGCTGCAGATGCTTGATTTTGGTGTGCCAGTCCGGATCCAAGGTAACTTTAAATCGTCGTGTAGACTCAACCTCGATTTCCTTGCGTAGGCTGTCTACTGTCACATTTGCAAAGGCTAAATCCGCCTCGGGATATAGTGACTTCAGTGATTCGTCAATGTCAGCAACTGGCTTGTCATTAAAAGCCGATCCCAACAGACAATTCAGTAAATGCGCGATACATGCAGATGTTAGAGGTACCGGTAAGTAGCGCAAATACCTGCCTGCCACGTGTTTGAAAGCACGAGAAATAACCTCCTGTAAACAAAGATCTCGGAGGCGCAATAATCTGGGATCCTCACAAAGAGATATAATCTTTCCCAAATATCTGATGTTAATGCCGCGTTTATGCATCATCTTAGTCAGGGATATACCATCCATAGGGAAGGCTAGATCTGAGGACTTGATGTCATTAATAAAATCCGGAATAGCCGTGTCACGCAGATGCTTGCATGCGTTGCGGACATCTTCTTCGTCGGCAGCTAGTTCTCTCTTCTCTTGCTCGCTTTGAGGCGCTTGGCCGCTGAAGGCGTCAGGATTTAGGCTGAAGGAGAAATTTGAGCCGTCGATTTTCTCCTCAATCTCTACATCGTCTGAGTCCTTCTGCTCTTTGGACTCATCCGAGTCTTTCTGCTCTTTAGATTCGCCCGAGCCCTGGTTTTCTGTCTTTTCCTTCGACGACCGCTCTTTTATGCGAGCGATCTCAGCATTTACCCATTCTGTCCATTTCAGAGTGCGAAGTAAATCAACCAGCTCAGGTCTAAGAACTGTCATGCGATGAGGGTACTTCATGTTATCATCCTCCACCTCCACATCGTTTTCTTCCAGCCATAATACGTCCAGAGGAGTAATGCGATATAAGTCGAGAACATACTTTCGTCCATCCGTACCCATCAAACCCTTCGTCTCTACGCTGGCTTCCAGGTCGAACCGGTTCCCATCCTTATCCCATACCGGATGCTTCTTGACACGGAGGGCTTGTGAAAGCTTTTCGAACGGAGAAGCGAACCTTTCATCAGCAGCGACCACCTCCTTACCCTCGACAGCGCCGTAGTCAATCGAGTTCTCTCCGGGTTCTCTTTGCTTAAAGATGCCCGGGACGACCGTTTGACCAACAATACGCTTGCCCAGATAGTCCACGACAACAGTTGCAGGACTGTACAGCCCGTCGATGTCAAGTTGATTAACAATGCGCACACCGTTCACATCCTTCCCGGTAGCGACCCGTGCAGCATCATCACCACCCTCTGAAGTGAATGTGCCCACGCCGTCAGCACCAAAAGAGAAGAATACGTTGTTATATACAAATATTTGGGCGTCGCGACCTTCCGTTGGATTGAGAGGTGTGACCTCGCCCCTTGCGACTAAGATCGCGCCACGGGCGGCGGCATCGGTGTAATCCGCAAAGAGCTTGGAAATGAAGCGTTCTCGGAAAACCCGATCTTGAACGGTTTCCTTGGGCAACTCACGTGCCGCCTGAAATTCTTCATTCCAATCACGTAGAGTATCCGTGTTGTCCGCACCGGCAATTAGGTAACCCTCCTGTGTTCGTGTGATGTCGGAACTGTGTGCACACAACGACGAGGACTGCGGGGGCACCAACCAGGGAGCTGCCGGGATTGCATTTGTCATTTGAAATGTTGCTAGCGGATCTTTGCGATTGTTGAACTGCAGTAACTGTTCAAATGAATCCGCAAATGACGGCGAAATCCGGCCTAATAACGTCAATAGAGAGTGTGCAGAGTAAGCCTTAGGAGCTGCTCGAGGTAAAGGATCAAATTTAGCGTTAGATGACTTGTTGACATAGAAGCCGCCCACATGTGAGGTGATCTGATACTGCTCGCCCTCGTTGGTCACGACGAGCAGGTAGAGAAGGTGACCCTTTTGCCGGAAGTGGTAAGGAGGAGGGTTCCATGGCGACAAGGAAATAGACTTGACAGTTTTCGGGGCGGGTTCCTCTTCCTTTGGTAGTAAGGCTGAGATGTTCGCAGGTGCGTCGAAATTGTAGACACTAGCATCCATTTTATCCGTATCCGCTGCCTCGGTATTAACCCCGTCGAAAACCGAGGCGCCTGGAAGAAACCCGTGCAGCGTATCAGTCCTATTGCCAGCGGCACCAACAAGGTCACGGATCCGAATGACATGTATTCTTGCCTCCTTCTCAGTATATGGGTCTTCCACCAATCGAATTTCGGCTTCAGATCCCAAGCCCTTGACGTCCGCGATTTGTACGAAGTCGTTGATACGTTCGCCCTTGTACTCGAAGTGGAAGCAAGAGTATTGAAAGGCAGAAGGTAGTTCGATGACCGACTGGCGCAGCTCATGGACCTGCTCTTGTGGGGAGACCTATACACCTTAGAAACGGCAAGATAAGGCGTAGCCAAGAGGATTCGACTAACCATTATGTGAATATTGGTAGAGCAATGAGGGAGGCTGATCGTCAACGGAAACAAAGCTGTGCAGTGGGCGTTAGCAGAATTCAATCAACAGGAGAAGGCTCTTGGTATTGTCTACCTTCGGCCATGTCTTCTTCGGTGGACTCGTCATTGTCCTCGGCTGCGGGCACGTCATCGGCAACTTTCGATTCCGCTGCAACAGACTCGGCTGCACGACGAAGAAGGTTAGTTCTTGGCTCTATAGCATAAGCCTCCCCAACAATGGTGGTAAGGCTGCACGCAGATTCAGACACTGGTCCATACCGGCAGAAGCATTCTGGGATTCCTGTTTCTCTGCCATTCTGAATCAAGGCGGAAAGCAATTATGAGGGCTAGCTCGAGGAAGAAGCTTTATAAATGGTCGGTCAACGCCTATAATGTGTTTTGACGTCAAGTCGTGTGAGAATGTTTTTGTATCGTACAACCAGTGCAATACACAAATCCAACTAAAACTTTGGTGATCCGTGGCAAATAATTCACCCTGGACCTTTTGGAAAGAGAGATTAGACTAAGTTGGGAAAGTATAATACAGAGGAGTAGCAAAGGAACAGCACAACTCAAGAGTTGTGGACCAAGGGAGATATGCAGTAATTGGAGCGAGGATGTGGGAAGAACGGTGACAATGTTATTTTTCGGTCTCATGGACCGAAGCAAAATATTTTTTTTTTCCCGTCTGAATGATACATACTACTTAGTAGGTGTAGCCGGCTGTTCCCGGCAACCCGGTGCTACGGACATCCCCTTCGGCCTAGGTATCATACACTCCACATAATTTGTTGCTACCTTAACCTACAAGTGCCTAGCGAAAAATTATTACCATTAAATAACAAAAGGTCTGTACCTATCACAAGAACACTTAAAACACCAAAGAAAACTAAAATGTTAAAAATCAATAACAATTCATGGTAGCCTTGGTTTCCACATATAATATCTATCTTTGAATTATTTCTTTGTGTATAAAAAATGTCTTCAATAGAATTTGCGGCACAAGTACTTAGGTAGGCTGAAAGTTTTGTGCGAGTCAGGTCACTGTATGCACAGAGAGCTGTGCTACAATAAGGAGATTCAATGGCTCACTTAGTACTGATTGGCTGCTAGAGATATCCATGATGTAGCTAGCTCTTGTGGGGTAAGCTTTCTTATCGTTCGCCTTATCATGAAAGCACAGTGTAATATTTACCAAGAGATACAGGTAACTGTGTTTTGATCAGCCTAATCCCAAAGCGGGAATCAGTAAACAGTCTGATGGTGCATGCGTCCACCAAAGGGATGGTCTCATAGACATCAACTTGCACAAACAACCCAGCATACTTATCAGACTTAGTGTGGCATAACTTGATATTGCTCCTCAATTGCTTACAATATTTATACTAACGATCTTCCCCTTCATCCTCAAAAGACTATAGTGTCTATACGACAAAGCTAGATGGCTTCAATGTTTGGTATATGGATCACTAACACGGCCAAAGGTTGAGCATACACATCCACACCTTGAAACAGCTCTCAGACTTGCTTCATTAGCTTTATATATAATAACCAACTTCAAGCTTGCTTTGCTAGAACAAATGTCGCTCAATTTAGAGCAGGCGCGGTATCGACCGCGACGGTCAACTCACAAAACCGAGGAGCTCTCACAACCATGGACCACAGCACGATGTCACCGCCTTCTACGCCCATTAGTCTCACGAATTGCATCTATGAGGAAAGACATGTCTATTCCTAGGCAGATAATGACTTCAACAACAAGACAGACCACAAACGCAGCTCCAGTTTCATCCACCGATAGAAACGGGCATCGTGAGGAGCCCAGCTCAGAAGCAGGGTGGCTCATGACTAAAAAGAAACGTCCTCGTCTCACATATTCTCAACGTCGAGGTACACAGTCATCTCAACCTCAGCATGTCAGGCTTGATCAGAATCATTCGATACAAGGCAACCATGGTGAAGACACAAGTCAAGTGGTAGGAACGAAATCAGGTGTGAGGAAGGCCTTCAGATGTATCCAGCCGGATAGGCAACAGAAAGCTACCACTCCTGGGGAGATCATACCGTCTACACCGATATTGCGTCGTGCCAGAGGAAACATTTCGCTTTCTCCTGTGGCGCCAGTGCACGAATTAGACCCAGACTCGAATCAGGCCGAGCGTGGCTGTGAGCGCCTTACAAAGACCAATTCTAGCACCCAGAAACGTCTAGAGGAACGATTAGCCAACCTACGCCATCACTTATGCTTTAAGTATGCGGATTTAGAGGCGATATATCGGAGTCTAGAAGCACTCCTAAAGGCCACAGCTACTGGTACCTTCGATAATACTAGTGTTCCCAGCGGCCCACGTTCATTTTTGGACATGTGTTTGCGGAAAATACCGCAGTACATCACCGAACTAGAGGCGTGGGCGAGACTAGACGCAGAGCAGGCTGGGACGGTTTCTACATTGGATGATATCGATATCTCGGCAGAAATCTATAACGAGCTAGAGTCTCTTGGTACGAACATTGGATGGAGACATTTGAGAGTGGTTGTCAGGGCAGATGGATTGAGCGCGGTTAAACACGCAATGGAAGAGGGTCTTTTTGATGACGAGTTCTCGCAACTTATCATCGACCTATGCATCCAGTTGGGGGCAGCTTCTGAAGCTGAGGATCTCGTAGCAGCAGTAGTCAACCGCCAGTACCCCCAACCAGTTTCCACGGAAAGCTGTTTTTCACAACTACCAGCTCTACGGCCCCTAGTAGTGCTCAATTCCTTCGCTAGCCAAACGCAACGGACTTCATTTTATTTTCGACAATATTCTATGCTACTATCGAGCGGCAACTTACCAGTGGATTGGCTGGCAACGTCAGAGTTTGAACGAATATGGAGCTTAGCTGTACAAGGACTGGCTAACAATCAGCCTTGTTATGATGCGATTAGCTTTATAACCCAGTCTATTCTACTCTTGTGCTGCCAAAAGCGTAGGGTGAATGGTAGCATGGATACAAGCCAGCTCGAGCATGACATGACGAAGGCGAGCCAGCGGACATTGATGAGTATCCTTAGCATTCTAGTCTCCATGTGCCTGCTTGGAGAAACTAGTACCGTCGCACCTAGACTTCCGAAATCAGACAATCGGCAGATTTTTAAACATGTCATAAGAGCATGCATAAACGAGCTCAAGAATTATACGCGCGGTCGAGGCACCCAGAAGTTGGAAGTTTTATACTTAGCACTATTCCTTTCGTCAGTACAGGGTCAAGCTGAGAAAATCGGAATTCATGTGAAGGCAGGCTTAGAAAAGCTCTCACTGCCCGTTACGGCTTCTCTATCTACCAAAGATATCCGTATGCGCAATCATTACGATAATGTTGCTTGGCTCATAGCATCAATAGCAAGGGCTTGCGGTCGAGCAACATCAGTGGCGTCTCACCAGTGTCTCCATGAGCTCTTTGGGCGACTGGAACCTTTGAAACTTGGCAAAAATTTGTTGGATAATCTCAAGGCAGCTGCAGCATTCTTAATAGCCCAGCAGACTAACAATGTCAAGGATTTCATCTATGCCGAAAGTCTATATCCGCATGTTGGATCAAGGTCCGGCGCCACGAGCCAGAAACGAGGCGACAATACGCTTTTCACAGGATACAGGTGGGAGGAGACGATCGGTGAATGGGTAACTGTTAGTCCAGTTATGAATAAACGGCAAGCTCCTACTTTGAAAAAGCACCTTAGATCATCAACTCCTTCCAAGGACCTAGAGGGCTCCTTCACTCGTTCAAGCAATTCGACTAGCCTCGTCACAGATAGACTCTCAGATGTGGGAACTGGTTCATGTCAAAGGACGAGCGACGGCGAACATGATACGAAAAAGCGCACTCGACATCCATGTGAAGGGCAAGGCATGAATAAACGCCCGCGTCGCCTCCGCAGTGCCGAAACATTAACAACACGACGGGCAAACGAGGCCCTGCCACCTCAACAAAATCTTGCGGTCTCAGCTTTCTCGAGGCCCTCGAAAAGTCAGGTCGACCCAGAAAAAGAGAATCGTGTCCGGCTGTTAGCTAAGAAGCCGCGCCGTAGTTCAGGAAGGATAGTATTAGGTGCCCGTCCGTTATCCTGCGACCCGATTGGAAGACGACGGGATGCCTATAGCGACGATGAGCTCTGCATCTGAATGCCGCTGGAGCTTACGAATGCGTCTGCGCAATGTGGAGGGAGGTGTGAACCAGGTTCTCAAACCGACCGGGCGGGCCAACGCAAAGGGCCGCTGTTATTGCGCATGCGGTATCACCATCGGATGGAGAAACGGGCCATTAACAAGGCCACAGGTGGACAGAATTTGAATATTGTGTCTCCCGAGTTGTATATAGAATGATACCTAGATTAAGGATACCCTGCATGCGAATGCGATTAACATGGTCTGAAACCTGCAATGCCTGATAGAATCAATGGGAAGAGTTGCGGCCTTATCTGATATGGTGGAGATCATCACATCAAGGCTTGCGTAAGTAAACATTTGCCCATGCAAGGCGGCTAAATGCGGCCGTCGAACCTGGGATTCGACGACTGACATACCAAGTATACTTAAAAAGAATGAGATTGACAACATCAATCCCTGCTGCGCATCACCAGCGTCTCAAATGATGGACATCATGAAACAAGTCGAATATGAACTGCTCGTCTCGACTTGCATTACTGAGAGCCGGGACGAGTCCACCTCGCTTGTTCATGCCCTCGCGAAAGAGAGCCAGCGAGCACATTCCAACGAAGCGAGATTGCGATGCATGGTATATACCTACAGTAAATGTTGGTTGTTGGTGTTGGCGGTAGGCAAGCATATGATGTTTGCGTCACAATCCTCATAGCAGTATAAAAATAACAGTAGATAAGAGAAAAGAAAATGAGGCCGTTTTGTTATCATGTAACCTAGTTAATTATCACATGCAGCCAAAAATAAATGGCGCACTCACGATAATACCTACCTAAGTGCCTAGCTATACTAGCTCAACAGACTTCTTTGAATAATTCTTATTTCATGCAAGATAATGTATTGACTGACGCTGTGACGTTTGCAGAGCCCCATACACAAGAGACTCTTAACACAGCATCTTATCACACCATGTTGACCCAAACTCAGACGCGTAAGCGGAGTCTCATCTCACCTTGTCGTCACCATAAGGCGAGGTTTGACGCAAATGGTGTTGTAAGGTGGAGAGTGTGAGCCGGTGACACAAATCAAAATATAGTAGACAAATAGAGCATTAAAACGCGGGATGAATCACAATAACTTATGCTACAAGCCTGCTGCGAGGTAGACAACCCGGTATGAGGCCGTCTTCTACAGTGGGACAAACGATTTGCCAAGTTGTTTGTAAGCATGATCAAGAATAGATTGAGGCTTTTGTGAAAGAGCCGAGTTATGTACTCGGCAAACATTGGCGAAAAGGGTTGAGTTTGCTCAACTTCCGAACGTACTACCTAACCAGTTAAAAAAATCAACCAATTATCCCAACCTATCGGATCCGAAGAGCGTTTTCGGTTAACCATCCCCGGCGTTAATCATTGGGTGCCTGCTAAATAGACCGCGTGGAATATATCTCTTTCTGAGTACGTAGTAGTCAGTTTCATACCCTTACGCATATCGAAATGAGGGCAGGGATCGTAGGCATAACTGTTATTAGTGGTTCACTGGGAGTGTTGTTACGCAGCAGGTAGGCATGCTACCTTACTGAGCAGCTTGCGTGAATGCTGCGACCCGACACTTCGAGTTGCAATGCATTGTCCAGGGCTGAGGATTTTCAAATCTAGTAGTATTTGATTGTGCCTTGCATCAAGTTTTTGAAATTTCTATATATCTTCAACTTTGGTTCTTGATAGTACTAATTAAAGCATCCGGTCACGTGGTGCAAAGCCTTCAATGCAATTTTGTAAGTCAACCTAGATACTTACATATATAATAAGTACGTAATCGATCGGTCGGAGCTTTTTATGGGAGAAGGCTTGACGGCTTGACGGCTTGACGGCTGGGCGGAGGTGTGGTGCCGGTGTTGCGCCGTGCTACGAGATGAATGACGTGTGCAGCGTTTTGAAAAGTGTTCGGTTTTATCATGGCTGGCTGTTATGGCTGGTTGTCAAGACCACTACGTAGCTGATCTGTTTTGAAGCACCGGCATGTGTGGGGAATAGATTGACAGATGGTCGGGCAAAAAGTGTTCAGTCGACAAGCGAGAAGACCGGTCGATTGGTCCAGAGCGACGCATGTGGGGCGGTTGATGGATGGGTCGTGTCTCGACTTGAGTCGCGCAGTGCTCGTGTCATGCAATGCAGGTGTGGTGGTCGTGAAGTGGAGCGCTCGAAAAGTCAAAGAAAGACGACCTCGGGAGGTTTTGAGCTACTGCAGCGTCTGATTTTTCATTGGTGGATTGACACGACTCTTGGCGCTTTAGCGCACCTTTAGTTGGACGGCGTCCCAGCATTGATTGGCCAATTTCCAGCCATCGAACCTGAGTCAGCCGAGCTCACGAATGACAATCCCGGTTTGTACCCAGGGCGCCCAGCCTCTAAGACGCCTCGAAGGCGTCATGCCCAGCTCGAAAAATGTATACTAAGGACTACTGGGAAAAAGGCGTCTTTGAGCTCGTTTCAAATCCCAATAAACTCGTGATCAGTTACTCGCTGTGGCTTGTTCTGTCCGTCTACCGCCACTACTTGTCCCCTTACTTACTACGTACGTACCTCTTAGCTAGCGCATCTCCTAAAGTACCTGTTATAGCCTATAGCATTCAAGGGCACAATGTGTACTAGTACTCTATGTGTAGGTACACAAGTTTTCTTTGAATAAGAATGTCTTAGAGTTTGCTTCTTTTGCTGGCTGATTTCTCTCTCGGTGGCACAGTTATAGGGGTAAAAATTAGATATTATAAGGATGACCATAATCTGATAATGTTAAGTCCCATGCCCAGAAGCGATGCTCACCTCGAAGCAGGGAGGCCCTGGCGCTGGTACGAGAGCCCCACAAAGATCTGCTCACATCAGTTTAGTCCCAGTCTGGGTACTTTAGAGCTGTGTTTGGTTCCTGGCGAGCTGGACCGGTGGCTTTCTGACTTGCTTTGTCGTGTGGGAAAAAGTTTAATCTCCACATATCTAGTCATGATTAAAGAGTGAAAACTAAAGAGAGAGGGGGGAAACATTCTTTGAGGTCTAAGCAATTGGCGAGTCGTGTCAAGTTGTACATGTAGTACGCCTAACTAAGAGGTACCTTTGAAGTGGAGGGGCGCCGAGAGGCGCTTCAGGTACCCGACCCTGCCAGCCAATGGCATGAGTAGGTTCAAAATACTTATCTTTCGTATCTCGCAGTACTACGTTGCTAGGTATCAAGTACACCACTGTGGACTGCAGGCCAGTGGCCATTTTAATTGCAACTCCTATCCCTGCCCGAAAAAGAAGTTGTACCTTACAGGCGCCCTACAGGGGCGCTTCCTACTGAGTGCGTACGTAGTAGTACGTATACTCGTCCTCCGCCTCCTCTCACTTCACCTCCACAGTCCCTCTCACCACACCTAGTCGTAGACGTCGTGTCAGGGCCATTGGTGTTGCGGACTTCCCCTTCGTTCGTTACCTCACCTGTCTCCATATCCCCCTCCGCTCTCTTGTCACCGTTGTAAATACCTACGGACTTCTCCTGCCTGTGTTCTGGATCCCCTACCTGGCATATCTGTACATAGGTAGACGCCACTCTTTACCCGCACTCACTCGCAATCCCTGTTGGAGCCCTTCGATACAAATAAGTCCAATCCCTTGTGTCTCTCCGCTCATTCATGTCGCCCTGTTTGCACTTTTTCCTAATCAGTCTCTTCACCACTGATTTCGGAACCCCTCGAGTCGACGAGCGGGCATCTCTCAACCTCGTGTCCTAGTGCATCGAGCACAAGTTCAACATCGACGACAACGACGGGTTAACCATTGGTTGCCCAGCAGCTGGCTGTTTAGTTGCGCTTTGTTTGACGACATTCTTTCTCAGTCGAGTTGACCTCGAATGCCAATGACCAGATCACCATTCACTGTTTCCGATCAAGTCATACGGGCTCTTCAATCCTGTACGAAATACTGTCTAGCGGCGGGCCATCCAACAGCTTCACCATACGAGAACGACAGCACTCTTTACTCCCTCACAACCTCGGAAAAAGGCACGACATATCAATATGGCATCAAAACCAGCAGACCTTCCCGGCGAGGGCGAGGCTACAGGATGGACCCCTGAAATGGAAAATACTTCGTTAGCCAACTACCTTCTCTACATCACCGCCATCGGGTCTGCGCTGGTTATAATATGGCGAGTATCATCGGTAATCACGACATACGTCCGGACCGTTACTAGCTTAAATAACGATGAACAACGGTACTTTGCTCGGCCATCTCATAAGATGTCATGGGTTAAGAAGCACATATTATACGCCCCGCTCTTCCGCAAACGACACAACCGAGAATTCCAACTCAGCAGTGCTGTCAATGTCGGCACGCTACCTTCTCGGTTTCAATTCCTCTTCCTAATCGGTTACTTTGCAACCAATGTAGGGTTTACTGTGGTCCACATCCCTTTCGCCGAATCCGCCTCGGATGGTCTCAAGCAACTGCGAAATCGAAGCGGCACACTGGCGACGGTGAACATGATTCCCTTGTTTATCTTGGCTGGGAGGAACAACCCGCTTATTCCTCTATTGGGCATCTCGTTTGACACGATGAACTTGCTTCACCGCTGGTTTGGCCGTATCGTCGCTATCGAGGCGGTGGTTCATACTCTTGCCTTCTACGGAGGCTCTGCCCTACAGGAAGGATGGGGTCCCGCCTTCTCGAGCACATTTAGCTCTCCTTTTCTGTATTATGGGTTCGTTGTAAGTTTTAAACCCTTGGTTGATGGTTATTCTCCGAGTCAAGGCTGACCATTTTAGGCCACTGTTGCATTCGTGGTTATTCTGGTCCAAGCGGCCAGTATTTCAAGACATGCATTTTACGAGGCGTTCAAGATCTTGCACATTCTGCTCGCTGTTGCTGCTATTGTCGGGCTTTGGTACCACTTGGATATCAAAGGATTAAGCCAACTCAAATGGCTGATCGCTGTAGTACCGCTCTGGGTCGGCGATCGATTCGCCCGCTTTGCCCGTATCCTATATCACAATGTCGGAAAAGGAGGCACCAAAACTCTTGTCGAAGCCCTGCCCGGCAACGCCGTACGTGTGACAGTAACTATGGCCCGTCCCTGGGACTTCCGCCCAGGCCAACATGCCTATTTGTATATGCCTACAATTAGCTTCTGGCAGTCGCACCCATTCTCGCTGGCATGGAGTGAGGAAGCTGAAAACCTAGGTGGTGATAAATTGGCCATGAACCGCCAGGACATTCTTGGTATGCGTAAGACTAGCATGTCTTTCGTCATTCGTGCTCGAACCGGTATGACGAACACGCTGTACGAGCGAGCTGCTGCTCATCCTGAAGGTCGCCTCGTCACTCGTTGCTTGGTTGAGGGACCTTATGGTGGTGAGCACATGATGGACTCCTACGGCACGGTCATGCTTTTTGCTGGCGGCGTTGGTATCACACATGCCGTTCCTCACATGCGGCATCTTGTGGCCGGCTTTGCTAATGGTAGTGTTGCCACACGGAAGGTTGTATTAGTGTGGATTATCCAAAGCCCTGAGCATCTGGAGTGGATCCGCCCATGGATGACACAAATACTAGCGATGGATAGGCGACGCGACATTCTGCGCATCATGTTGTTCGTGAGCCGGCCACGATCGACAAAAGAGATACATTCTCCTTCGTCGACAGTGCAGATGTTCCCCGGCCGACCCAATATCGACACCCTCATGAGCATGGAGATGGAGCAGCAAGTGGGTAAGATGGGTGTGTCGGTTTGTGGTCCAGGTGCTCTCAGTGATGAGGTGCGCCTTGCCGTCCGCCGCAAGCAGGACGAGGGCTCAATAGACTTCATCGAAGAAGCCTTTTCCTGGTAGATGGTTGTGGCTCAAGGAGTTGGTTGGATGGATGCTAGAGGGGCTTGGGACGCTTCAAAAAGCGAACTGGTTTACGGCGTGAGAATTAGTTGTCTGTTGCCCATGGGCTTTTGGGCGTTCTTCAGAGTGCATACTTGGCTTACATTGATCGGCCGCGAAATTTTATTGTACATACAGTCACTTCCTTCACTTACTTTATCATGGTGGCAGACGCGAGGCTGTCACCACTTGGCCGCAAACAGGCGCACGTGCGACGATATCTAGAGAAATCTATAAATTACAAAGCAATCAAACATTGGAGAGCATCCGTTCGTTCTTTCGTACATATTACTTAACTAGCGCCCCGCATAATTTAACTCTCGTCGTGAGATGAGAGCTGTAGAATCGTCTGAACTTAACTTTACCTGATTGTGACTTTGATTTGGCAGCTTAAGAATAGGGGCTAAATCGTGATGTGAGGCGTGGATTAGCGCGCGCGACCAAGCCCTTAGAAGAAGGTACTCTGTACCTACATGAGGTGCCCACCTGTCACGCTGTAACACAGCTACGTAGGTACTGTACAGTACCTTAGTTCCTTATGCAAGTAGGTACACTACATAGAACTGACAAGAGAGCAACACCCCTCTCTCATCAATACCTAGGTATAACTCCACGTGGAAGCTTTACGTGCTTATTTTCATTCCCGCTGTGTTCTTTCGGTCACCTCTTATTTGTCTACCTATTTAAGCTCTGCGTAACCCCAGAGGAACTGCGCCCCCGCCGACCGAAAAACTATAAAAGAGGGGTTCGAAGAAACCTGCTTCGAGACAGGCCACCTTAAACATCATCACATACCTGCGCAATCCGATTAGCAAAGGGAAAACGACAGCGAACCCAGCCATAGCTCGCTCCGAAAACGAACGAGCGGACAAGCAATAATAGCCAGCTGCTGCTGTTGTTACCACCGCCTCTAGCTTTGGTTTCCGTTCCCCAGTACCATACCGTATCACTGCCGTCTCCTATCTCCTACTCGTAAGAGACCGAAACTAGAACTCTATCGTGGAACCGGCACGGGGCTGGCATCTGATAGCTCTGGAGGGATTGTCATACCAACTTGCCGCGCCCACCGCGCCCGATCCCATTCACTTGGGTTTCGCCATTCTCAACATATCCATAGCTCTAGACACAAATACAAATCGCCGCCGGGTTGCAGGCACAATGGGGCTCTCCTACAACACGTACCTTGATAGTTACAAAATCTACGGCTGTAAGAACTGCAAAACCCACCTTGCTAATCACGAGGATATCATAAGTAGGGTAAGTTGGGAAATAGCTATCTATCTATCTATCTATCTATCTATCTATCTTTGGCGTAATCCAGGCACCGGTCAGTCTAGTACTAACACGGGCGTGACACACCACACAGAATTTCCGTGGACAGCATGGTAAGGCCTATCTGTTCAACAAGGTCGTCAACTTCGAGGCGGGCGAGCCCATAGAGCGGAGCATGACCACGGGACGTCACATTGTCCGTGACATCACGTGCCGCCAGTGTAAAGAGACGGTCGGCTGGAAGTACGACAAGGCTTTCGAGAACAACGAGAAGTACAAGGAGGGCAAATTCATCCTCGAGTTCGAGCTGCTCTGCATCGTAACGTAGGAGGAAGCATCGACGTTTTTTTTTTTTTGCCTGATTTATTGTTGTTTTTTTTCTACCTTTGCAAGGCCGAGCTTAGAGAATGTAGCTCGTCGCTTACCATTTCTTTAATGTGGTTTTTTTTTTTCATCTTTAGTCTCCAAACTTCATTACCCTGAAGGGAGCGAATGGTTGGCTATGGCGTTTTGTGTTGCTTGCGTCTGCCGGTGCCTGCTTAGTGTTATGCGTTGGTAAGGTCGTCTTCCGAAGTGCCTGCGTTGCCTTTCATCCGTCATATCCATCATGCAATCAGGAATCATTGCTGGCATAGGATTGCTAGCGTTCATTTTACGAGGGGCGAGAAACAAGGGTTGGGGCATCTAGGACTCATGAGTGTGCCAAATCTGGTATTTGGTTTGTTCGGTTTGTTACGCAGTGGTTTGCTTATTCGCTCCTCTGAATCATGAATAGATAGAAATACACAGTGCCGCATCTCTCTAGTGTTCTACGCGTAAACCCCAGTGTGAGATTCCTTCATCGGTCTAGACTTAGTTGACGAGACTCTTGTGTAGTTCTCGTTAGATGGCATTATGAATCTAAGATTGGGGTAGGGTACGTAATATTTTCAGGAGATTCGAATCGCATTCTCTAGATAGCGTGCGAGAACCGTTGAACAATATTGTCCCCGAACTCGTTTGTTCCGGTATCTATGGGAGACAGGTAGAAGGGTGAGGTAGAGCTCGGTAGACTATACACACACTCACGGAACTAGCTAACCGACTAGATTAATGCTGCTGAAGATGTTAGACAAACTATCTAGGTAGTACCAAAAAGAATTAATCACATAGATAAGTGAATGCTAATGTTGACGAATGCTTGGATATATATTGTTACACTCGCTATTCTGGAATATTGATAACGACAAAGTAACGAAAAAAAGAGAGAATGTGCCAGCCAAGCCAAGAACTAATAGCACACCATATACACCTATACCTTCCGATTGCAATGACCGTATAGGAATTGCCTAGAGCCAAACAACAATCTCTCAAAACGCCGCCCTAATGCAAAAATGTAGGATCAAACCCATAGAAATTCCAAGTGCCAGCGCAAGTTCTCCTTCAAACAATAGGGTCAACGACATAGAGGTATCAACCGCGGTAGTATTAACTCCGCATATTCATCAGAACTGATTATAGTTTGGTGACACTATCAGGTCTGAAGCCTGAATGGCTAGGGCCTCCTTAAGGGAATTTAACCAAAGGGTCTAGCATTACCCCCCGGAGGGGATGTAACTGGTAATTCATCGGAGTTCGGATCATCAACCGCAGGGAACGACACGTAACTACGTCCAAAGTTCTCGTCGTTATTCTGATCCTCCTAGTTGTGTTCAATAGGTTGCTCAGGAAGCAACTCATCGACTTCACGACGAGGACGCAGGAACGCAAAAGGCGGTTGTACGATGCCGTTGAAGAGAAAAGTGAAGTAGACGAGTAGTGCAAATCCTAGGACTTGCAGCCATTTGAACGTCTCCCAACCAAGACCGAGCGAGACAATCCAGATGAAGAGCGTTCGGCACGTATCGATGGTGGAGCGCGACGTGGCACTAACGCTGCGGGTTACAGAGAGCCCAAAAAAGTTGAAGCCGCTACGCATCCAAGTTAGTCAGTCAACGAAGGCCCACATTCTTCGGTTCATGATCTCGCAACAGGGGGCAACTTACCCAATACTAATCATAATGAGGAAACTTGAAATGAGGACGACCTTGTTGTCTATCATTTGATGGAGGCCTTCAACAGCATCAAACGGACCATAACGGCCAGCGTCGGTTCGTCCAATGGCAAAGTGCAACACGAGCATGCCGATAAGAGTGACAGCGAGTCCGAACAGCCCCTCCCAACCGACGACTTCAATGGGCTCAATACTAGAGCGCTCAAGGAGAGATTCTTCAAGAACAAACTGGCTGGCAGTGAAGATTTGAGCGCCAGCGATTAATAATACGCCGAGGATAACTCGCACAGCTTCAGCAGCAGCAGGGTCCTCAGCCACCAGAGTGGTTAGAGAAGTCGCTTTTTCCTTTGAATCAGGTTGAATAGCGCCAGCCAGGCCCACCAGCGCAACACCCAGTACAACACCGAAAAGTGACAACCACTGATACATTTGCAGCTTCCGACCAAGGAAAACAAGACTGAATAGACCCACGAATAAGACGAGAGCGCCTCGGGTCATCTGATATATAGAGGCAGCGACCATGAGGAGGCCCGCGTTCATCAGGGTGGTTCCAAGGATATCACAGATGGCGGGTAGACTAAGTAACAGGATACCGAAGCCGCTGAGAACGCCGCCCGGACCTCCGGACCTCTTAGGCACCGGTAGAAGCGTAGATTCTGAATTGACACTGGCGGCATCTGCGTTAGGGTCGGCATCATTGGATTCGACGGGTTGGTATCCGTTGTTGCTGGGGTTCTTGCGGTTCACAATGCGGGAGTAGGCCGCCATCAGGCCGACTACAAGCCAGCAGCCAGCTTCGCCTACGAACATCTGCGCTGTTTGTAGTACCGGTTGTTCGAAATGGAGGCGCTTCTTGGGATCGGGGTCATCGCAGTTTCGAACACATTGATTGTCCTATCGAAGCCAACATTAGCCGCCATGTCTACAGCTCCTCTTCCGATACCATCGTCGACCCTTAATGATTGATAAGGGCCGATAAGACAGGAACAGGCCAAACTTGGTAAGACAACGAACCTGAAGCTTTGTCAGAAGTGTGTTGCATACTCCTGTGAGTAGCATCATCCCAACCAAGAACGGGATGACTGTCTTAGGCGCCATCCTGAGATCGCTCGACCAAGTGACGAGAACGTGGCTGAGTGATTTCAGGTCTATGTTGCTACTGCCGTATCTAGTTTTGAGCTCAAGCGAATCGATACCAGTCTTTGTGATAAGTGAGGCAAGTCGAAAGGAAGACGTCTGGTGAGTTTGGTTAATGAAACAAAAGAAAATGGTCGGAATGGAATATACAATGATGTCGATGAAGATAGGCGATTGATCCGGGGTCTTGTATGACTTCCCTGGCTCTTGTCTCAGCACGTGTAATACATGAGCCAATACCGAGCTAGGGTAACCTGCCTAGAAGTACGTCAGCCGACTCCCCGGTCCCATTCTGGCATGTACCTAGGGTAACCATGTCTACTGAGAGGTACATACATACACAGGTAGCCAGACCCACCCGGAGACCCCCTGACACCCAGTAGAGGTACTCCGTACCTTACGTAGTGCGTACCTAGGTACTCGTAGGTAGGTAGTGTACCTACGGACTTATCCCCGGGATGCAGCCAGGCACGCGACATCGTTAAGCCGCTTTAGGAGATACTTCTAGCTGTAACAGCGCTTGACTACGGTATAGGCGATTTACGAAGTACATAGAGGTATCATGAACTATTATTTACGACTGCAGTTTGCAATTACAGGACTTGATTCGAGCCTCTATACAAATACGATGCTCTGTACACAATGTCATAAAAAAGGAACCACCAGCGCCTCGCTCTATTCAAGCAATATTCAGTCGCCTCGTGACGACCAATGTGCAACAATCAAACACTTTCCAACGCCGGCTTTTCGCTGCTACGAAAGAAGCCACTCTTCCTGTTTGCCTTCTTTTCGGCTTTTTTCCTCCGTTCCTCCTCGGGGTCCCTGTCATGGTAATTATTGTAATGTGGAATTCCCAGCTCTTTATCACGAGCGAGCCGCTGTATGTCTCTCTTGGTCAACGGCACACCCTCTATTGCTCTTACATTTAGCACCTGGGTTATTTCCATGATACCTGCAGCGGAAGACGTGATGAAGGTCAACGCAAAAAAGAGTCCAGTGGTCCAGGGTGGACGATTGTAACGACTGAGAGCCCACATGAAACCAGCTAAGAAGCCCTGGAATATGATATACCAGATATTAAGCCAGGCGATAAAGTCCATTTTCCAGAGCTGAGAGGGCGGCGCCCGGATACCAGTCGGCGGAGGATCAGGAATGGTCTCGAGAGGGTATGGAACACTGTTCTCGTCGTAAGGAACCATGGTTTCTTCGATGTTCTTTGGTCCAAGCGTCGGTGGTAGTTGATCGGAGCCCTCTAGACGCAGCCAGTGCCTGTGAACCCCTGCAAGTCTCCTCAAGGCTTTCTGATCTTTATGTATGCGATATCGAAGGAGAAGATAGAGGTCGCGGATCCGCCAACCGGCCAATCCAAACCCTGTGGCGCTGAAAAGCGCCGTCAAGACCTGCGAGTCGATCTCGATCCAAATCCGACGCGGCGAGTCGATGTTGTCGCAGTCGTACTTCCCGTGTACCCAGCACATCTGAGGCGCTGCTTTGCCAATCAGAAGGACAATCATGAAGCCCCAACCAATGACGTTCAGTGCGTATATTATGAAAAAGAGACCGAACCCCGTGTTGTAAAAGTCCCAGAACGCAGTCAAGCCATATCCAATTTGCTCTTTTATCGGGTACTTGGGTGGGAAATGGTACCCGTTGGCGAACTCCCCCGTTTCAATTGCAGTGGCGGTGGCAGTTGGTTTCTGGGCCTGGTCGGGCGAGTTTTGTGCTCTTTGGCTGAGAATGGCCCCATGCTGTCGAATGGACGACGACGAGGATGTCGTTCGCTCGATAGTTTCATGCGGTGTCTTTTGTGTCTGCTCTAGAACAGCGGGAGGTGGTTCCGACGACGCCATTATGCAGGGTTTCCTGCAGTCGGCTGTAACAGCCCACCGGAAGCGGTCGTGATCTTCGATCCGAATGCAGCACTGAAGATTGAGGAAATGGAACGTTCACGGGCGGATTGAGATCGACGAGGTTCAAAGGAGGGGGGTAATAAGTAATTCTAAGGTGGCTTTCTAAACAGATAAAGAATGGCGCAAGCGCCTAGATATTGTTTCCGAGGGTTTGTACGTAGTAGGACAGACAATCGATCGGGTAAGATATGGCGATAATATGATAAGGTGAGGAACAGTAAGACGGAAAGCCCATGCAGTAAGTGCAATGGCAGCCAAGCAAGTTATGTCGTGGCGGACTTTAGCGCACTTGGATAAACAACTACCCCGAAATATTTCAACATGCTCCGGAGCCTCGTCGATACCAATAATTATAAGACGAAGGTCCGAATCTTTCGCGGCAACTCTATTGCGTTTTTCGGCCGGCGCAGCTTCAACACTAGACCAGGACAAGACGAACAATCCGCACTTACCGGGAACTGGGTAAGGGCTGGGTGGTGATAGCTTCAATTTCGCCCTCAATGTCGCCTTCCGCCTATCCTATTATTGGCTGGCTCCGGGGGTAGTTCCACTTTTGCGGACGCACTTATACGAAAGGCACAGCTCGCTTCATCCTTCCGTAGTTTAAATATGGTTCTAGTCCGGTCTAGTGTGGTATTTACATCTATACATAGTTAGGCACTACCTGTATAAAGGTAAGTGCTACGCTCTTCATCTCAAATTGCAGGGAAATCTTCGGTAGTTTACACCGGCTGGCAAATTAAACGACGAGGTTCTGCTACCAAGCCACAACATGCGACGCCTTACCTTACCCAAGGATACGCGTATCTATCGTAATTTTGATGGTTGTTATTATCCGAACATTGCCCGCGTGACGTACCTACGTGGGCTATGTTCTTACTATTAAAGGACCTGTCCTTAGGCAGAAGCATTTCTTCAGTAGGCAGCAAGAATTGGCATCTAGACAAGTCTGTCTCTGCATTAGTTTGTTCCTAGATTGTCGCTTTTGACCATTTTATAGGTAACTAACCTTCTAACATGAAGTCGGCATTTCCTGCCTCAAGTCTATTCATTGTACACTGTGGACAAACGGTTCCAAGCTAAATCTTCATCAAGCGATCAAAGTAGTGCTATCTCATATGGTAGGTATATTTTCTGGGAGACTACTGGCGTGGACAAAGATGTGGTATTGTTCCTTTGAAATGTGAAAGCTTGTTGTCATTCACATAGTTGTTGCTGGAGTCACCATCATTTCTCTCCGCATTATAATAATATCGGCGCATATGTGTCTACCTAGGCGCAGTACAAATACAACTCGAATCACCCCTTTATATCTTTCATTCTCTCCTTTTAGGATATAAGTAAGGTATGCTTATCTCCTGCGAAGCCTCCCTTGAATCAAAGATTTAAGCCATCATTATACTAATAGCTATAGTGTCTACTTAAAAAGTAGGTTTAGACATATTGTTAATAGCCGAGAAAGTAACATGTTCATTCTTTATGATATAAGACAATCTAATCAGTAGGACATCTTATAGATGAAGGATACAAGAACAAAAGGGCAAAAAATGAATTGACAAGAGTGGGACTTGAACCCACGCGGATTGCTCCATGAGGAAAATTCTGTTAAGGTAACCTTAACCTCACGCCATAACCAACTCGGCCATCTTGCCATAACAACGTACTCTATCATGTCTGAGAATACTAATTACTTATTCTTGTAGGTCTTTAATACTTGTAACGTTCCAAGATAGGGCTATTCAGCGGGTCCCCTTTAGCAGAAATACCGGTTTATCTGAGACCCATTGGTCTGTTCATTCTAATCGCCAATTAAAACAAGTTTTGCCATACCACCTCACCTTTATGCACACCTTGTGGGTTAGTAGGTACACAATATATAGGCACGGTAGCGACTTCTATCTGGAGCCTTTGTGCCTACCCACACCGCCTACCTTACATACCTAGGTAGGTAGATTTGTCCCAAATTATATCCAGGTTTTCACTTGCTCCCGAGTTTACATGTAAGTCAAACTTTTTATTACATTAAAATATTCCCTTAATACACAAAACTGCAGCACAAAAGCTTATCTGAATCAATATATCTTATCATGGCGGGGAAAGACTATGGGCAACAGCTAGCCGACACTGTCCTTGATAATCTTAAGTACCAGCATGATTGGACTGACCTCGAGATACTGATTCACTCGTCAACCAATTCGGAACTTTTCATACGGCCGATGATCTCTGGTTTGCCACCACGCCGGCTTTACGTGCATCCCGACGACCAGATTGCTATGGTGAAATCTAGTTCTGTTCCGGACGGGAAGATCCTCGACACTCCCGAGGTCGAATGGGTTCTACCAACTCACATCTCCGAGAAGTGGACTCTCAAGGCGTTTGCGGCTATTTTTGATTCACTGCCCATGCAACCCTCAGTTCACCCTGAACGCCCGAAGAGGATCGTTCTAGCGACGATACATAGCGATTCTACTATCGTCTACTATATACTACATGACGGAATCGTCAAGCCGCGACAAAACTGAACTCTTGTCGAAAAGTTGTGTTGTCGTTGGCCCCGGGAGCAGAGTTCCGCTTCAAGGCTCAAATATCACCTTTTGTACTTGCATTTTATCGAACATTTCATATCCCAAAACTGCTTCAGAGAGCGGCATGATGTGCTCGAACATGAAACTTGGATCTCATTAGCAGCTAAACGCCTACAAG
Source organism: Xylaria sp. FL1042 (assembly GCA_022495085.1). Lineage (NCBI taxonomy): Eukaryota > Fungi > Ascomycota > Sordariomycetes > Xylariales > Xylariaceae > Xylaria > Xylaria sp. FL1042. Next base: position 288,546 of record MU380135.1, read on the forward strand.
CGCGTGGTACTAAAAGGAGCCTGCCTACCTGAATAGTTGTTGCTTTCCAGCAAGCACTTTCAGCGCGTCCTCAAACACTGATCGAACTGGACATCTACCCATCTGGATACGGATATTTTTGCTACGCTATGATTAGTGTTGGTTTCTGTACAACTGGAAAGGGGTCGGGCATACTCATATCCATCGGTAGCAGTAAATGGCATCTATAAGAAGTTAGCAAGTGCCATGGAGCGGATCTTATGGTGGAGATGTCTTTTACATCAGAATTATGGACGCCGATGGTACTGATAAACCCAAAAGGCCTTATCACGTCATAAGCAGTTCTCAGTGCCGGTTTCAGGCCTACTACCTCAATCACGATGTCGGCACCACGACCTTCAGTTACCTCCTTGATCCGTCTGACCATACCTTCATGATCTGTCTTGAAATTCAGGGGCTCGGCTCCTAGACTCCGAGCGACCGCAAGCCGGCTATCTACGCTGTCGACGGCGAACAAATGTTTCGGCTTGTACTCAAGTGCTGAGACCAGCGCACACAACCCTACTGGACCACAGCCAATCACAACTGCTGTTGCTTCAGTGGGATCTTGCATCCCAAGACCGTTGAAAGCATTGCAAGCCCCGAAAAACCCAGTGGGAAAAATGTCGGCCATGAGAATTAGCGCTTTGTCGTCAATCTCTGAAGGAGCCTTCACTATAGTCCCATCGGCAAATGGGACTCTTACATAGTCCGCCTGTGCTCCGTCTAGGCGTGGCGAGCCAAAGAGTAAGTTGTCCACACAGCGGGACGAGTATCCATTCTTGCAGTAAAAACATTTCATACTACGGCAATTAGCCCGGAGAGCCTACGTCTCGTTGTGCGTGTGCTTGTCGAGCGGACGATATCATACCAAGATACTGTGAATGGTGCAACGACCTTGTCCCCAATCTCGACTGTCTGGACACTCTTTCCAATCGCAACGACGATGCCAGTAAACTCATGGCCCATAATGAAGCCAGCCCCCGCAGGCTCATGGCCTCTGAACATGTGCAGCTCTCTAGACAGTTGTCAAAAGATATCTCCATGACGGCAACGTCAACCTAGAGGGAACTAAGGTATGCTAAGAAAAATGAGAGACCTACGACCCGCAGAGGCCTGCCGCAAGTACTTTGACGATGATATCCTCATCGCTCTGAACTACCTTTGCATCAGCAAGACACCAGTCACGACATATGCTACCAGGGTAGACCGCGCGCGGAACCGGGTGACAAGTCAGAAGAGCAGGGGATGTGAGAGGATATTGAGCAAGACAGGAGGGAATAGGTTCGCTTACTCTTGGGCACCGGTCTCTGCTGCAGTGAGACCTTGTATGGCCCGTCAAAGACGACCGCATTCATCATATCTGGCAGCTCCATATTGGCTGTTAAGCCGAACCTGCAGTTCAAGAAAAAATTCCCGTTCCAATCTCTTTTCCGTCTAGATCGTATTATCTGCCTGTCTAACAGGATGCAACCCGACTGAGCCGTCAGTCAGACTCTTACTTAGTCGATATGCAACGAATGACCAGGAAATGCCTCTGCGATTCTTTTGGTCTCGTGCCTTATTGGCTACCTAGTCTAGCAGATCTCGCCTTAGAACGCAAAAGGTTGTAGTTGTGACCTGACATGCATATACTTATGTTCTACACAGATACGTACGGTAGTTTGAGATCAGGTGAGTCGAAGATGGGTCGCAATGAAAGCGATGTCGGCACTTGATTCTTTTTTTTTTTCTTCAATAATTTCCATGTACATTCTTATTCCACCATCATGTGTGCGTAACGCGGCCTTAGTCAGTACATGCGTAGCGTCGCCACGATACAACACTACGAACAAAAGTAGGGGCTCATCCGCGCACAATATTTAGTTGGAATGCGGGGAGGGTCAAAATAGTGTCCCTACTACACTACATAGGTCGTTGTGGGGGCACAAAACAAAACTTTTCGTCACAAACTACGCCAGCAATAAATAAGATGAACATATCATGCTGTTTGATCGTCGATCGCCGTGTATCCTAAAGATTCCGGAATACGTGCCGTTCTTGCCTGTACAGTGGTCAGAGCCGAGCTATGGATAAGATCTGTCGATTTTACCAAGTCTGGAGTACGTACGAATCAAAGCGAATTTGGGGAGGGGGATGGAATCGGGATTAGTTATCCGAGCATTCGTTGGTCAAGCAGTGGGCATCGATGTGCGCAGGGCACAGGGCTGGTGTGTTGAGTGGGGATAGCTGGCCAGAATGATCAAACTTTGGAGCCTAACGGCTTCCAGTTGATACTCTCTTGACAAGACTTGATGCTTGACTCTACAGAGTGAAACGTTGAATAAGACGTGTCAGTGGGCTTAAGAGTTCAGTAACAATATCTATGAACGAAGCTTTAGAGAGCTGGAAGGGACTCCTATTTTGTTATAAAAAACGTCTTGTGAGGTGCCGTGCCTAGTATACTTGTCAGCCTCAAGCCGGACAACTCCTCCAGGTTAGCGACACCATACTACTGTAGCTAGCACAAAGAGCAAAGAGCGAAGCCCCACAGAGGAAAAGACGGTGTAGGTAGGACCATTATATGCAAGGTGCGGTGAGAAAGCAACCATCCCTATGCAACCCCAATTACTCGGAAGCGAGAGGCGTTGTCGAATTCAGAATTAATTCACGTACACATCTTCGTCTCTTACGATTGCCGTTGATATGCTTTATCTCGTACCAGCCCGTACCAATCAGCGCTGCTCATACCGCGGAAGACCCATAACAAAGAGCGGAGTCTTGAAGATCCGGGGTTTGTTCAAGTCATGGTACATAGGTGGTGATCTAGTGGTGTACCTAGTGTGTAAATGAGCGGGGGTACTAAGCTAAGTACATAGCTTTCCAACTCTCTCCTGATCAAGTGTGAGCCGACTTGCAGTGGGTTTAGATTCCATATTTTCAGTTCCAGTTGTGCCCCATGCATGATCATGCGTCGTTTGATTGGCTGCCTGGCGGGGGTTTGATGGATTCTCGGTGCAAGTAGAGAAGTACCTATCTGTCGGCTCGGGAAACTGTCAAGTGCTAACAAGGTGCGGCTCAGCGGCCCCCAGCCGACTAGGTGCCTCATCAGCGGGAGCGGCTGAAATGAGACTATGAACGCGTGATGCCCACGATCAGCAATAAAATAACATGGCACTGACGTCGCTCTGTGGCACACTGGTGACATAAACATCTGATCTTGCACGGGGAGAGACTGCACAATGGCTGTCTGCAAAATCATTAGGGATGATGCTATGATCTGACTCGGTCGATCGGGACAAGGGGCATTGGGGTATCGAAGGTACCTACCGCACTATGTCCTAGCATGTATCTCAGCCTCCACGTTGACGCATACATACCACGGACGTTCGGAACAATCCAAGAAGAAACGTTCTTCCGGTCCTCTGAGTTGGTATCCATGGATTTTCCCCCGCGTGTCTCGGGTCTTAGGGCACTTGACGATGCGAATATCGTTTAGAACGAGGAGTGACTATGCTTGAGGGAGTAAGCTGCATTGGTAAGAACTTTCCAAGCACACGAAGTGGCCCTGGACATAAGGATTGACCCCAAGCATTTGAAACGAAAAGGAAAGCTAGGATGAGCTAGCTAGGCATCGTAGGAAATTGGGCGCTGATGATTAAAGATGTATTTATCGTGCATGAAATAGGTGTATACCCGAGTAAGAGATGAGCTGACCCTCTCTACCTTGCCTACATGGATGCCTGCCTCATTTCACCTTCGCAGTATACACATGGAGGGTGACTGATGGATGGGTGACATTGAGCAGAAAATCTCCTGTAAGATTGGATAGGCTTGGGGCATGGAGGAGGAGGAACTGAGTTGGGTTTAGGGAGGATGCTACCTACGTAGGCCAACTATGACGTTCAACTATTGGAGGCGGCTGAAGAGCATCATAATGCAATGCTGCATATAAGCGTGGGCCAGGCCTCAAAATGGCCCCTGCGCCTGCACTTACCTTTTACTGAGGCGTGGTACGTGCTAACCCTGCCAAGTGAGGCGGAGTAAACCAGCTGTTGATTGCTCCACCGTCCAATCAACGCCCGCAGCCGTTTCGCGGATCCACACGTCACTCTCCATCGCAGCTTCTATGATTGGCCGGGGTCTTATACCATAAGGTACCGTTCTCCTGCTGTCGTCGCCGCATCTTCCGCCCTTTCTATTTCCCATTTCGAATTCATCAGCAATTAAATTCAAGAGCCAGCGAGAAGTCGGTACTCGCATAGCGTCCCCCAGTCCCCTCTCGGTAGCCAACCTCTCTTTCCCTCTTCTTGGTGTCTTTCTTACTGCGCTCTTTCCTGCAGTAGCCTTTGGCATCACTTGTCTTTCCTGCTCACCTGTTACAGTTTATACCGTGCAGCCCTGTTTGTCGCTATACCCCAATCTTCGCCTTCCTATCTCACTTCTCCATTATAACTGGGTTTTGCTGCCCATAAACATAACCACACGTGTATCTTCTAAGAAGCCGATGATGTGAAAATGCCGATAGGACGTTGTGTTCCGAACAATATGGTATGAACATTCACGGTCAACTATAACCCATGTATCGTAGACGTTTGAGCCCTTACTCGTCTAGTAAGGTCAAAGGTCAAAGTGGAATTGTATCTCCCCAAGTAAGGTCTGCTGACGAAACGGCACTTGTGAAAGAGCCGTCTTATTGAACCCCTTCCCCCTTCTCTCCTTCACGTCCTCATTTGGCTATCTCGCAGCTTTGAGGCCTCCATTTCTCCACTATGCTAGTGTTGTATCGTGGGCATTGCTCCTCATTTTCCCTGGCTGGATGCTGTCTATCTACTCTGCGTGGTAATATTAGGAAACCCGGTGCTCCCTTAAGTCCAAGATAGTCTGGGCGTCTCATCGTGTGCTGCTGTGTATAAATCATCTCAGCTACCCACTGCAGTCTCTTCGGGAGTGTAGCTCTGCAGTGACGAGAAAAGGGGAGGGGAAGGGGCAATAGCATTGATGCCCTGTAGTGTTCAGCAAGCAACTTGCCCGGTACTAGGTGAGTTGCGATGTCCTATGGGTGGCGGCGCACCTTTCGTAATGGGGTGCGGTTCGCGGATGCCGTGCTGGTTGCAGAATGCGGCTGGATTGGGGAGGTACCCGATGAGTACCTGCACGTCCCATGCAGGTCAGACGTGCTATCCCACATCAACCGCAAAGATGACGGCCAAGTTTCGGAGATGGCCAGTCGTCAGGGTACCTGGGTAGGTACCTACCTTATATATGTATGATTTCTTCCTTACATGCCTAGTAGTACAGCACAGTTATGCAGTGCCACCTCGCATCCAGTAGCGCTATCCCAGCCAAATGTCTTCCATGCTCAAGCACGCCTAACGGCACGTAAATGACAAGGGACTACCTTTCAGACCTCAACGCCATCCGTACTGGGCAGCCATTACTGTCATGATCATCTCGATAGGCCTGTCTCTCCTCCCCCTCCCCAAAACCTACAACCGTCTATAGGTGAAACCCAGAATTTCGAAATGAGAGTGTATTATGGATGAGAGATAAACACGGTGAGTCTAGTACACATATGGATAGGTCACCGTTTTCAGGATCTGTTCATATCTATCGGCCACGGTTGTTCTGCGGCCTGAGAGGCTGATCAACATGCCACGCCTCAGTCCTGCTGCCAAGAACGATTATGAATGCTGGATTGTATAGTATGTCTGATGGATGTTAAAGCCCTCTTCCTAATTGGAAAAAAACGCCCTCCATCTTGCACAAGCGGCCGATTGAAACATTGAATAAAGAGATGACTGGCTGTGAAGAGCTGGTGGCTCAGCTGAGGAACCTGCGGCATAAGACGACGTAACAGCCACTCAGCGGGTCACTTCTTTTCGCCTTGCCGGATATGTCGCTGCCTTCTCTGACTGCCTCGTTAATATTCTTCGTCGTCTTTTCAAACAGATTCTTATCCACTGACATTCCCATCTCACCCGCCGTATCCGTGGACTACTATGTAATGAGCCTCGTGTAGTTGTGTTTGTTGATATAATGTGGAAAGCCAACAGCGAGTGTTAGAATCGTCACCTGGAGCTGCGTACACTTATCCATCTCGCTGTCCGGACCGTTGTTCTAACTGAAAACTCCCGGTGGCAATACGGACCTACGTCCAGACTCGCCCAAAATTTGCTTCTTGAAACCATCAACCTTGACCATTAATGGGAGCTAGCCTTACCTAGCTGCAAGAGGACCGCTTCTACTTTATCTATCAAGCCACCCGCCAAAGGAGATCCTGTCACCTACATACGGAGGGAATCTGTCGTCAAATCTCACATTGCTCTCGATAATCTCCCACAAAGGCGATCTAGACGGCTACACTACTTCATATTGCTGCCACATGGCAGGGCTGATTTAGGTCAGTGGGACTGTTTTCACCATTGGACAGACCGTCAGTCGATTAAGCAGCGCGTAACCAGATTTGGCTACTCTCAACGACGGCATACCTCTTGCCGGCTTCTGTTTGCCTTGGCGAGGGTTTTTGTTTTTGTTTTTCTGGGGTTTTGAGCTGCGAAGAGGGATTGGTTAACTCGTCTGCACGGTATCTTGTCTCATCTCGCTGGTCATACATATCGTTGGAGCTCCTTACCTACTTAGGTACCTCAAGTTAGCGAGCGAACAACTTTCACCGTCTTTTGCGCAATCCATCTCACCTACCCCGAGGTAAGTCCTTACACCTTACATATATGGACTCACCATCTGACTCGTGCACGATTTAACTCAAGGAACAGGCACTCCGCCTTACAGTCGCTGAAAAGCACCGAGGACGGACGCATCACCTTTGTGATTAGGGCAGTCATCTACCTGAGGTACATACCTGGGTAACCTCTCTCCAAGTCATTAGGGTGGTGTGTAATGCTGGTGGTTACATACATCCGCAGCTTGCCACAGGGTTCGGTCGCAGCCGCACGTCGCTTGCTGACCTACTTTTGAACAAACTGGGCACTCGGCATTGTCTCCCCGTTGACTAATGAGCCCGTCCCCGAGCAGCGGATAATCACGCATAATTACTCGGCGCGAGAAGACGCTCGGCCAGGGAGCTCGCCTTGCGTTTTGTCTGTTCCTCCGTCACCAGAGCCCTGTAATCTTACTGGACACCTACCTTTACCACGTATACGTATACTACGCCGCAATCTTTGCTGCGGACAGTGCCTCGTGGGTCTAGATACATGAAATAGTGTAGTGTATCTATAATTACTTGTCCGACCCTGCTCCTGGATTTGGCGAAGCAAAACGACACGGCAAAACAGAGGGTCTTATGAAACCTATTCGGGAAACTCGTTATTGAGGGTACCTACCAGACCATCGAGCCAGTGTTCTCATCTGTCGATCATAGCGGCTCGACAGGTCAGTTGACCACTAGACTGCACTACCCTACGCTACTGTCTTCCCGCAGGCTGGTACTTCTGAGGTACCGGGCCACATCGAATAGGAACCCTTGTACGACCACTTGCCTTCGGTGCACGATACGATCATATTGATGTATATGTACTGCCGTACCCTGCATACACTACATGCTAGCACAGATTGCTTGCTGTAACCGCCTACCGGTACACTAAGCTGCCCTGGCCTCCCTTCCTTGAGCGCCCTTCTTTACCTTGATTGCTCGGGCTGCATCTCGCAATTTGTCTGATCCCGCTCCACAAGCCCCAGCATCTTGTTTCTTCCTTGGCCCCTCCATCCTTCACCAACCCTTGACCATCCCTGGTACCCTCCCCACCAGTCTAAGTCGCTCAAGCGTCTCTCGTTGCTACCTCTGGCTCCCAGTCCCACCTAAATAGCGCAGACGCGAGAAGAGCCTCCGCGAAACCACGTCTCTTCCCCGCTCTAATTGATTGTCGCCCGCTAAACCTTGCTCCTCGCGGCGGTTGGTCTGCAGCGGCTCCAGCATCTTATTACCATTATTACAGTAGTGCCCATATTCCGCCGGGCTTGCCAGGTACGGGGTAGAAGCTGGGAGGCAGAGTCGGGGTATATCCAGTATAGCGCTCTCAATCGGCGACTGCTACTGTGACACCCTCGGTCCATTATTACCACTGTTATCCTAGGTACCCAGCTCGTGATCCAGCGACCGGGAGATGGGTCTCATGTCGACAAGCGTAGTCTAGATGTTGCAGTCGATTTCCTGCCTCTCCGTCTGCTGGTCCTGTCTGATAGGTTTCAACGTATACCTAGCTGCTACCTATACTATACTACCTGACCCCTTACCTACTACGTACCTATCTCATCGTGGTCCCCTGATCCCCACGTTCCTTGTCTCCGTCCCTATCTCTCCGGGTACTGCCACCTATCTGTCTATCTATTTACTTACTGCTGTTTCTTTCCCGCCTTCCACGCCGCCGCCGCCGCCGTTTGGTTCCTCCCTACAATTACCCCTCCAAGGCAGTTTACAGTTTCGTTTATCCCGGCTCAGTAACATCCTTCCGTTTATTTTAAGCTCCCAGATCCCTGGACACGGCACCTCTTATTTGCAAATAAATACCTTCGTGGACCCGTCATCTGCCTCCCCGGATCTTCTGGACTAGCTTGCATTTCTTTTTCTTGGGTGGGCTTCCCCATATATTGGAGGCGCGAGGCTCTTTGCTACACTCACACCTGGCAAGATCTCGATTACGCGGCTCTATCGCTGCATAGCCTTTAAAACTGCATGCGCATGCCTTGCCCTATTTGAATTGCCGTTTGAGAGCTCGAGGATAGTTGTTGGCCTGGGACAACATTCCCAGAAACGAAAAAAAAGGAAGAGAAAAGGATTAGCATATCAGCGCTGGCGGTGTAGAAGATAACTGGAGGCAAGTCGAATTGGACCGTTGTACTTCCTGTAGTTGGCCTTATTCCTGGCTGCTCGAGAAACTTTCCTCGTCCTGACAATGTGCTAAGTCGACCAATGCGTGAGTAACGGCTAGTCCATGCCAATTACCGAAAGCATGACTTCATCTGCTGGTCCACCACCTGCTCACGACCCTCCAGCTAGCGACGTATATGATCCGGATGAGGTATTTCCACACAGTCCCTTGATGAAGCCTTGTGTTATAAAACTCAAGCCTTCGCCTTCTCCGCCGGCGGTTCCTCTTCCTCTAGTCAGTCTTTCACCTCGTCTTGGCGGAAAGTCTTCTAATCGTCGGCATAAGATTCAACCTACTCAGGGCGATGCTGTGCTAATACTGCACCTCGATGATGGAAGGCGCCCCGAGATTTCTCAGGAGGCAGGGAATCGACCACTTGATCAATTCGACGACTGCGGAAGTGAGTCGGAAGACGCGACAGGTGATGAGACCGAGGACGAGGATGGCGTCCGAAGCAACGATATGTCGCCATTACCAACGTCGCGTTTCGCCAATACTGTAGTTGAACCGTTAACATCAGAGCCCGCTTCAGTACCAGCACGTGCTGATTTGAGGTCTCTAGCTACGGATGCCCTTGCGGCTGCTCAGGCGGTTTCAAAGACAACTGATGTAGATGATTTACAGAGTTCAACCCATGGAACGCAAGGATCCCGAACAATTAGCTTAATCGAAAATTCGACACTCGGCAAAGAGAGAGGGATGTCTATATCAAATGCGAAGAGGCCAGTGCTCGCACCGCCGATGTCGCCATATCCTCCCGTCCAGAGTTCCCCGGAGGCTTACTCTCCACGGCAGCATACGCCCGGCCAAGTCCTGATGCATCCAAATAATGTAAGGTCACCGAACCATGGTGAACTAGCTCCTCTGCAAATGGCTTCTCCTAGATCTGATTCGTCGAACCATGAAACATTGCCGTCAATACGATCACAGCTCCTCGAACAACTTCATAGCTCGCCCAAGGATCTAGCCATGCGCTCCAGTCCACACTACCCTCACTCTCCACCAGCAGGGCCATCACGCCTAGGGACGATTCCTGGAAACCATACTTCTCCACCTATTTCGCCGAACGAAGCAGCATACCGTAACAGTATCCCATCACCGGCCAATACGCTACCTAGCCCCTATCCATACTCAAGCACAAGTAACAACCATCTCCAATCTCCATCAGGGCCAGATTACAGTGGAAATGGGGCTAAACTAGAACGGTCCTCAATAAACCAAATTCTAACACCCCCAACAGACCGGATTGCGGACAGGATGAGCATAGATAGTATGACTAATCCCCAAGTCGGCCAGTTTATATGCACTTTTCAAGGCTGTAATGCGCAACCTTTCCAGACGCAATACCTGTTGAACTCACATGCCAACGTACACTCATCTGCTCGACCGCATTATTGTCCAGTAAAGGGTTGTCCTCGGAGTGAAAGTGGCAAAGGGTTCAAACGCAAAAATGAAATGATTCGGCATGGTCTCGTACACGATTCACCTGGGTATGTGTGTCCGTTCTGTCCCGATCGAGAGCACAAATATCCCAGGCCAGATAATCTACAAAGGTATTTCTCCCCAAATAAAGATGCCTGGTTTTGTCCTCTAACAATTACTAAGGCACGTTCGTGTTCATCATATGGACAAGGACAAAGATGATCCTGCATTGCGTGACGTGCTTGCGCAGCGCCCTGATGGGCCTAATCGGGGGCGAAGACGCCGTGGTGGACCTTGATCACGTTGGTTTTCAGTTGATCTTTTCAGGGAGTTGGAGGATAAGATGCATACACCTCGGCGCATACCGATAACACCAAGGGCCTAGCCCTGTTGATCCTGTACATATGGGGGCAGAAGATGCCGCTTCGTGGTGGGTGAGTTTACATACGCTTGTCGGAGGGTACCAGTGTTGGCATTGTGGAATGTGCCGCACCTTGGAGAGCGCATGGCGTCAGGGCGCAAAGCGGTTATATCATAGGGGCAGGGAGCGTTTCATTTTACGCTCATGGCTGTTTCCGTTATCTCTTCTCTGTTTTGGAATATCTTGGTGATGGACGAATCATACAGTCTCTATTGTCAAGAGAGAGATCGCCGAGGTCCTTAAACTAACTCCCGCACATATTGGTACACGAGGAACCATTAGGACCAGAGGAAAAGAGGCAAAGCAGCCCGCAACCCTGCATGACGAGACGAGAGACGAGAGATGATGGCGCATTATGCTACCTTGCAATAGTAGGACAGAACACCCCAATGCTGTCCGTGGAGCAGAGATCTCATTTACAATACAATATACCCCTTTTGCTTATTTTTGTCACTTACCTAGGTACTCATAATCGATTTGGTTTGCAGTTTAGCTGTTCCGCCACCACGCTTAGATGAGTATGTGAATGGGTGTAGCAACTCATCTCTGATATAAAGCAAGGCTATATATAGTTCGAAATAAGTAACTGTCGAGACGAGAGGGCCCGCTAATCACGAAAGGCTATTTTTTTCCTGTGATGGCTCTGAGATTAACCTAAGGAACGCAGATATATACCTACAATATGACGTAGTAAAGGCGCCCTAGCAACATAAAGGTGACCTAAGTTGACAGAAAAGAGTGAGCATCGTATCTATTTCAAGGTAAATATAATAGATGAATAACGATGAGTTTTCGATTTTTCTCTCTCTTCGCCCCTCCCCTTCCTTTTCTTTCCTTTTCGTTTTCTTTTCCTTTTTCCGTTTTTCTTTCCTGGGAGGAGAAGAAGGAAACATTCACTTGTCATCTAAGCTGCCATGACTCTTAGTATCTAGTCTTGAAAACTGCAGATGGCTAGGGTGAGGCTAACTTTACAAAGCTCCCATATATCTGTCTGAATTCAAAAGTGTTTTCTTAGTCCCTACTTTACTCATCTACGACCTCCCATGAGCCAACAAGCACTTGTCTATCACTGAATAACTCGACCTGTATGCCGCCCTCGTCTGGAGAGGTGCTGCCGACTTGCTCGATAACCAACCATAGACCTCGTGACTGGACGACTTGGGGGTCAACATCACACTCTGCGGTCCGCAGTCCAAGCCCAACCTCTTGGAACTCGCCCTGTCCTGTCGAAACTAGAACATCCTTATGAGGCCCTTGACCTGCCTCAAGGGTTGCGCGGATAGTCAGGTGCGAACGTGGCGTGCCCACACCAGCTGCACCTGATGATCGTCCCAGACGAGTCACGCTCGACCCACCCTTCCGTCTCGTCGCGATGATGCTGATGCGCGTGAGTCGGGTGATGGAGATGGAAGCTCTCCTCTTGAGCTCTCCACCATAGAATGCCAGGGGAGGGAGCTGGGTGCGGAGGCGACCCGCGGCATCAGCAGGCACGGGAGCGAGGGTGCACGGCACATCGGAACCAACGCGCAGCGTGAAATCAGCTATCTGGCCGGGCTCAAAGGTAGAGCACACGATGGTGTATGTGCCAGCATCGACGCTGGGGATCGAAGCGAGGGCGCAGCCACGGCGGTAGTCCCCTGATGTAGTGACGAGGTCGCGGACCGTCACAGCCGTGACGCGCTTACCGCTGGCCCACACGAGGTCTACATGAACTGGAATTTCCTCCTTGGCGGTCGAGAGTAGAATGGAAAGGGGTCCCGCAAGCGGTAGGGTGATACTAAATTGCGGATTGGTAAAATAAAGGGGCGAGATGGAGTTGCCGCCGCTTGTCCGATGCGTCCATCTGCTATGTAGCTCAGTATAATGCTTTAGATCGTGGAGTGCGGGAGTAATATCTAGTGCCGTGCGCGAGAAGAATGACAGAGTGAAGGAATAATTCGGTAGGGGCAAATCCTGGGTCGCGACTACAACTGTGTAGCTGACACCACGTTTGGCCTCAAATGGTGCGAGAGTCTGGGGCGAGTCCACAAAAGGACCTCGATATATAGACTTGTCACTCAGTTGCACTCTCCGGCCGTTATTTTCAAAAATATATATACTGATGAAGCCAAGCATGTTAGACACAGCGGCCATTGTAGCACTTGGTTTTCGGGAAATCTCTAGCTCTTCGTCCTGAAAGTGGCGGCTCAACAAGATCCACGTCTGATCATCGTTCTCAGCTGTTATAGAATATTGAGGGTTATGTGCAAATGAGCCAACCATGTTGGCCTCAGGGAGCTGCCATTTGAAGTGGTGATCCTGGCGATAAGTGAATAGGCTTGGATTCCAGTTCAAATATAGCGACTCGAAGTTTTGGGTCACGTCGTCGAAGCTAATCCAAAAAGACCCCGGTTTAAGTTTGATAGGATGATCATCGACTGCGTCTTGTGTCTTCGACGAAGCTGACCCAACTTCTTTCCAGACAAGTCCGTCACACCAGGGATTTTTCACCAAAAGCCTCCTATTTTCAGGGGTCTCCGATATATCTAGAACTGCATAATCGTGCTCTCCTGCCAAACCAAGGGTTTCCTCTTCGTCAGGCGATAGACGTCCTGTACCAAGGGTAATAATGACATCGCCGAAATCATAGGCTTTTTTTATTCGCCGCCAAGTAGCGTTCCAATCTACTTCGTCACTCTGTAGGAACAATTGTTGAGGTATCCAGCCTATCAAGATGCTTAGGTCGGTGCCTGAATTACTGCCTGGGAAATCATAGCCGCCTCGGATTTTAAGGTAGGCCTTCTCGATTAGTGCGGGCCAGATTAAACTTGGGTTTTGGCGGTCGACAACGTAAAGGGTACGTTCATTAGAGGAGGTTGGGAGGCGGTCGTCGATGACGACTTTGCGGAAGCAGCCATTGAAAAACATTCGAAAAACATACCGACCGTTTGCAGAAATCCCTGGGCGCCCGTCCTCTGGACTAACCGGGAACATCAGCGCAGGGAGCACTGATGTAGGACCTGGCTGAAGGTGCTTCATGCTGGCACACAAACTAGCTACCACTGAACAGTCTGTTGTTATATCTTGTACCAAGTCATAGTCATCCTTCGCTTCTGCGACGCTATTGCCTGTGTTTATGTTAAACCCGGACGTTTGCTTGATGATTTCGGTAGGCCGTTTCCACCCTGCTAAGATGGCCTTTTGTCTGGGCGATAATGTGAAAGAGGAAGAGTCACTTCCCACGAGTCAGTGAGCTTGGCGAACCAGATGGATAGCACGGGAAAGCTACCTGTAAATGTCTCCATGGAAAAATGATGGATCTGGATCAGATTCCCACGGAGGAAAGGTATTGCCATGGAGGCGAGAGTTACGGTATAAAATATTTTTCTCGCTTGTTGGGATCTGTCGGACCTGCCGTGGTACTTTAAGCCTCCTCTCTACAATGCTAACACCATCTGTTATGCGATTAGGCTTCTTAAGGCTCTCGGCTTTGAGAATCAACTCCTCGCACTTTTTGTTCATGCGTTTCTTGTCTGCCGGACTAGTTGATTGCTTGGCGGCTTTCATGTAGAGCTCTGCCGCTGCTATGGCATGGTCAAGCGCTTCCTTCCCGGAACAGGACGATGCCAGCCTTTCATGCTCCTGAAGTCACACATGTCAATAGATGATGCATGGACCTAAGGTGAGAAAGCCGACTGAACTTGATTACCTGAGCTTTGGCCTCCATGATGATCATATGTGTGTTAGAGTGAGTAGGCGTGCTACTGCCTGCATTCCACAGCGAACGAGGTCCTGTCCGGTCTCAAAAGGGCTGCCACTGCTAGCTAGTGATATTGACGTCCGTGGATACTACTGAAATAAACAGTAGTAGATCGTTGTGCCGACACATCTGAGAGATGACCTGTCCCCCCAGCTAAGCGGGACAGCAGCCACAACAGTAATTTATCATTAATATGACAAGTCGAAGACTGTATTTGACATTATTCTGCAGCTGACTGCCGAGAATGTGAAGAGACGACTCGACTCCGACTTATTATGCAGGCAAGGTAAGCAAGCAAGCATCGAGATGGATAATGTAGGTTGGAAGACTACCTGTGTATACCGTGATAATGATGGGGTAGATTTGTATAGTACCTAACCTAGTTAGAGGTAGTAACTTCCCTTGCCCAGAACTTAGTTTCTACCTATATAGTACTAGACTGCTTTTTTAGGGAAATCCCGTTAGTACCAAAGTTGGTTGTGTCCCGAAGGACATGGGTGCAATTCTTATCTGGGCCTATGGGTTCTTAAGGTTCCACATTCCACCCTAACAAGGCCGTTACTGAGTATAATGCCTATAATCAGCACAGACCATTTATACATTCTAGGCAGAAACTACCTACCTAGGTAGTAATACTTTACACTAGCAGACGGGCCTGCCGAATTGCATGATAAGATTGCCGGGAGGTGGATTGGCCGAGGTTCAAATCAATGATTTCACAGGCTCGCTCGGTCAGATGCATCTCATTTTAACCTCCGAGCCGGCTATCTCAGCAGCAAGCTCTCGCCGTGACGTGAATAATGCCAACCCTTTTTTTCATAACAGACTTAGAAGAATCCTGAAGGCCTTTATTGTTCAGCTTTGTGCCCTATTTTCCTAATTGTTCACCACAAAAGACTTTCTGGGCTTTATTCTACCGATTGCTGTCCAAGTCGCATTTACATATGTTGCGGTAGTAGTCTCTAACTTTAACCCGTCAATATAACGGTTAAACTGCCTGGCCTTCGTCCTAGTTGCGCAAGCTGAAAACACCGAATACCGTCATCGCGGATATTTGGGCTGGCTTGCGCGCATACTAACCTGCCCCCTTCACCTATCGAGATACCTGTTCCGCACATTTGCCTGGTAACAGAACCAATCCTCTAACATGGGCGTCCAGTCGAAACCCGCATCTCTTCCACCATGGGGCGCAGCTGTAGCCGGCGCTACCGGTGCTGTCTTAGCAAATACTCTTGTATATCCCCTGGATATGTGAGTCGTCTGCCTCGAGCCACGTCGAGCCTTTGTTCTGTTCTCGAGGGACATGCTGCGCAAGTTTGCTGACCATCTGTGACCCCTCGGTAGAGTCAAGACCCGCCTCCAAGTCCAAGTGAAACGAAACCCTGGAGATGTGCACCACGAGTCAGAGCCACATTATACCTCGACGTGGGACGCGATCACCAAGATGGTCGCCGAGGACGGCGTTAAGGGACTCTATACAGGAATAAACGGAGCACTCATCGGTGTCGCCTCGACCAATTTCGCGTATTTTTACTGGTATTCGATCGTACGTGAACTGTATTTCAAATCGAAGAAGGTGCCAACTCCCCCGTCAACCGCAACAGAGCTAGTTCTAGGTGCTATTGCTGGTGCTGTCGCTCAAGTATTTACGATTCCTGTCGCTGTCGTGACAACAAGGCAGCAGACTCAGAGCAAGGCAGAGAGAAAGGGGTTGATGGAAACGGCTCGTGAAATCATCGATGGCGAGGATGGCCCGACCGGCCTGTGGAGAGGATTAAAGGCCAGCCTGGTTTTGGTAGTTAACCCTGCCATAACATACGGCGCATATGAGCGCTTAAAAACCATCTTCTTCCCTGGAAAGGCCCGGTTAACCGCAGGAGAAGCATTTTGTGAGCTTATAAAAATCCATTGTGAGTGCATGTGCTGACTTGACAATCTTAGTGCTCGGTGCTATGTCCAAAGCACTCGCTACCATTGCGACTCAGCCCCTTATTGTCGCCAAGGTTGGCCTGCAATCTAAGCCTCCGCCGCAACGTCAGGGGAAACATTTCAAGGGTTTCATTGAGGTGATGCAGTTCATCATTAAACACGAAGGACTTCTCGGTCTCTTCAAGGGCATCGGGCCACAAATCCTAAAGGGATTTCTAGTGCAGGGCATCCTCATGATGACTAAAGAACGGTATGTTTATTACGACATTGCAGTAAACCAGTATTGCTGACCATCGTCGACAGAATGGAACTCGTATTTATCCTGTTGTTCCGCTATGTTCGCCAGCTTCGGTCAGAGCAGCTTGCCAAAGCGGCCGAGTTGGCCGCCAAGGCCAAAGCTACCTTGCCAGTTACCGCCAAATAGAAGCAGTCTGAAAAAGAATATGCACGTACCCGTATGGGTGAATTATAGGACCGAACATATATCAACTCGGCGACCTAACGAGGTCTACATAGATATGTATATACATTTGCAGGGGTTATAGGTAAATAATTGTTTTTAGAGTCACTCCGGATTGGGTTATCGGCATTTGCATTTGCATCTTCTTGTATCTCGAAGCAATTCAATTATTTTTCAACATAAAAGAAAGGAAAAGAAGAAATATTCTCACAAATGCTCACAACGATGATGAATGATTCTACTGCGTACCGGTAGTGCAATACTTAATATCTGGTTCGAGTTTTTAGAAGCTTGTTACCTGAGTTGAGTTGAGTGGTTAGCCGTGTAACAAGCCTAGTACGTATGCAGAAACACCTTGGTGGGAACTGGTGCACAGCTGGCGGCAGTTATGGCGAGCTACAACAGCTGGTGGTTCTCCACCCCCCACTCAGTTGGCTTGGTTTTACCACTTCGCTTATTTTTGCACCCACAATTGAGAATACTGATCGTGTGGACGACCATTTGGAGGCTCTTCTCGTCAACTACACCAATCTCCGTGGCATTCTCCTTTCCCAAAGCACGACAGCCCATCAACCGTTGCAATGGCGAGTACGTATATGGAATGTTTGGGAATGACGACCTGATATTAATTATATCCTACAGAATCCAAGAACTCGTCCCAGCACAACCAGTCGAAGAAGGCTCACCGCAATGGGTATGTCCTCACTTAATTCGAGACGAAAAGCCACCGATACAGCGCCGTAGTTTTCGAATGGCATGCAAATAGAAGGGAGGGCTGTAGGATACATGGCTGACACGCCCAAATTGCAGTATCAAGAAGCCTAAGACCAACCGATACCCGTCCCTGAAGGGTACTGACCCCAAGTTCCGACGCAACCACAGATATGCCCTACACGGAACAATGCGCGCCTTAGTACGTCAAGCTTCTCCATGTGCAAGGCACAATATAGAGTGTCTGGACGATGACTAACGATCCCACAGAAAGAGAAGAAGGAAGGCAAGCGCGAGACGGTTTAATGGATCTACTAGACGACATTGGGGTTACGGTGCTGCGGATGGACAACAGGGAACTTTCGGAAAATGTGCGGACATGATCATGGAGTCAACGGTCTTGCATTTGTCTATGGAGAACACGAACGATTGAGTAGCCAAAAAATGAGGCTACCGTCAAGCCCAGCCGTCTCTTTCTTGCCCGGTTTCACTATTCTGTGATCAGGTTCTATTTCTCCGTCGGGCTGTTCTCCTTAACCCAACACTCTACCCTATCTTCATATGTGAAGCATTCTAGAATACGGCATTAGTGTGTACAGCTCTGGGCTTTTCCCCATGCCCATTTGCTGAAGGATTTCTTCTCGTGCCAAGAGTAAACTGAGTCCGTCTATTACCAAACACCCGTGCTTCCTTCTCTCTACCAAGGCAAGGGTGCATGGAGACTGGGCTACATCTTCCAGCATTGATAGTCGTCAATTTTGCCTTGGATGGTTTATTTGAATAATCATCTCTGCCTTGATCACTTCAATCTGGCCGTCAATTAGAAGGACTAATTCCCCTGTGGCTTTAGTATCTGGCTTAACTTATTGCTAGGCTGCTTAGCGAAGGTCTAGAACTATAAATGAATAAACTTCCAGCACAAATCGAGAAATCCCTTATGTACACATTGCAATTGGATTGATCGAGCCGCCTCCATCAGTTTAGAGCGCCTCATGTGGACGAATTTGTTCGGATGTGCAAGCCGATCAGCCAGAGATCGGACGATGACCCAGTCGCCCGCGTTGTTTGCCGCGCGGCGCGTTTCAACCTATGGGATATTATTGTCCGGGCATATTGTGTGTCAGGTATCGATGTGAAGATAGTGTGTATCAAACACATGAAAACACATAATTGATCTGACGAATAGAAGTTTGCACAGATTAGTCACCGAGGTTTCTTTCTATACTTTTTCTTCCATTCCCTTTTCACTTTCTCTTCTCCGCATTCCCAGACCGCCCGCATGGTGATTGCGTCTCTGTATCATGTTTCATTCCCTCTAGTACCTATGTCCTTGTGGCAGGCATCCTAACCTTGTAAGAGGACGTTGAGGCTGTGCACTCGTTCTGATACATAGTAAATCTCAGGTTTGCTTGCGATAGGTGATAAAAAAAATAAAAAAAAAAAAAAAAAAAAAATGTTGGCTGTTTGGTTTAAATAATTAAAAGTTTGGTTGGTTGTGGTCACAAT